>CM060687.1:33256963-33856963 GCA_030686995.1 Artemisia argyi
TTGAAAAGGTTATTGTATGTAAACTCATATTAGTGTTCTCGTAAGGACAAATAACACATTAATTATTTATTAATGTGTTTACGGGTCAACACAATTTGACCCAGCCTGTTTTAACCTGTACTATAAAATGACCCTTTTCAAACTGACCCTGTCGCCTGTCCCCATTTTGCCATGTTTAATATAATTTTATTGGTTTGTGCTACATAAGAACCTCACCTGGTTCCTTAATTCCGTCATCTGGGGTTCTTTTTCCAAGTTTTGTCCTGCATAACAAATATACATTAAAATTTCGAATATTTTACTCCATCCCACAAAATAATATTTGTAGGATGGATAATTGATTTAACATGCAAGCAGCTATAAATCACACAATATGTACATGGTTCACCAATTATAAGCAAGAATATCGGAAAATAAGAAAATAAATAAATAGGAAATGTAGTTTTTGATTGTTATCACGCATTTGTAACCCTTTGGTAATAAAAAGTTAGATCTCTTAGCTCACGGTGTACTGGTGTGGTTAACAATTTCAACATTTCCTGTTCTGGCAGTTGGCAAATACTTATTTTACAACCCCGTGTCAGAGAAAAAATTCTACTGATTTTAATTTAAAATTTTAAATATTTCAGTTTTCTGTCATTATTAAAGAATTTCTAAGACATGCTGTCAAAATCAAGCATTTGTGCTTGTTCATGTGTTCATGGGACTGAGGGTATAATGATATTACAGCTATTGGTGATTTTAGTAGTTTTTTTTTTTCAGGTGAAATGAAAATGGTTACAGGTACTTCTGTTATCTAAGTAAGGAACTTACTCGCAAGCTGAATAGTTTGATTTCGGAGATCATCTCTGACCTGATTTACGGAAAAAAAAAAGGAAAAAGATTACTATAGAAAACAATCAGCATGTCAAATGTTATGACAGAATTGTCTAAATAACAAATAGTTGATGATTACCTTGTTCTGAGTTCTAACGGGTTCCATTGAAAGCAGAAATTGTTGATAGGCCTCCGGGTCGGAGGAAAGCTTCCGCAAGTCATCGACACTACATCAATAAAAAAAAATGCAAGTTAAAATAAAGTAATGATAAAACAAACAACAGAAACTACAACAATGATAAACAATTTGCAAATGGTTGCTGTGTAATTCTTTTATGCCTTTCTAAATTCTTCGTAGTTCAATATGTAAATGAGACCAACTCATTAAATAGAAAACTAAACAGTAAGCGGATAAGAAAGACAAACTATCTCCTGACTGATTTCCCCGACCATTTTCTTACATAAAACATGATAGTTTGATCTTTAAAGTCATAGACCCTATTTGGTCCAAACCAAGATCTACCTCTTCTCCTTACCAATAGATATTCAATATTACAGAAAGAACCACATCAGAAGTGCCTAAGTTTGCAGATAACCAAATCAAGCAGACTACTATCCTATGTTAACCTCCTGTAAATAGACCTACTTAACTATGGAAATGCTTGTTGTCTATCTATAGGTAATAGATTATTGCCTTATGTGTTTGTGTGGTTAACTAGTTAAACAATTTGTCTACATCCATGGATGTTACTGGGACTTCATCACATTTTGCGAATATATAATGCATTTGTACAAGGAAGATTAGACCCTTTATAAGAAAAGACCAGATAACAAAGAAATATTGTAATGGTTTTTCTTTGTATCTGTATCCAATAATCAAATTGAAGATTTTACCATCTCTTAAGTCTTAACACGCTACATAGAAATATCCAAAGAATATACTAACTTAATCATTATTCAGGCTGTTTTGGTACCCATCACTTCATCAGAAGATCAAGTAAGCAAGCAATATCATGAGAAACTAAAAAAAATTATATATAGCAATGAGCAGAACAATTCTATTAGCCCATTCAGAGGTAAACCACTGCATCACTGCCCGAAACCTCAAAATGGATATGTAATCACATGTCCTCTTCTATAAGACTATAACTTAAGTAGTGGTGGTCCTTATCAACTAGTAAAGTTAGTAAAATATGGACTATCTACATCAATGGTGATTCATTGACTGTGTCATAGATAACAAACCTAACCACTCAGGGATAACCAAGTTGGTAAAAGCTTGTCGACTATCATCACTAGAATGTGACTATGTGAGAGGTCTCAAGCTAGAACACGCTTGGTGCAAACAACCCTGAATGGGCCACGCCAACCAACCTGGTTTGAGTATGTGTGGTGTTGGGCCCAAACCCCGTTGATTAGTCCGCCAAAAAGGACTACTTTTTCTTAATCTTTATGATCAACATTTCTATAAACTAAAGTAGTCATTCTGAACAAGGCCATATCTATAAAGTATCCCTAATTGTTTTTACAAATCAAACCATCCTTAATTGCCTAAAAGTAGTCATCCTGAACAAGGCCATATCTATAGACTAACTTGATCCAAAATTTCTAAATGCTATTGTTTGAAACTAGACAAACTAGATGATAACGACAAAGATAAATGCTATCGTTTCCCTCCGATGCTTGTTACGTTGAGGTTCAAAAAATAATAATCTACAAAAGTACAAAACAATCGAAATATTTAATGTATAGGATAAAAGGCTACCTTTTGTCCTTTAGATATCCAATTATGCCAGCAGCCTCAGCGGGAGAAACATGAGGTCGATCTCCGACCCTTTGTGCGTAAGGGGTAGAATTGCTGCTATTAGGAGTGGCAGGGCGGGATGAACTTGGTGAGCTATTAACAGATGGAGGATACCATGAGTTGGTAGCAATTTCCTGTGGCCTTTGATCCTCTTGAGAACCCCTGAAAGTTAGCACTCGTCAATTATTTAATATTTCATGTAGCCAAATAACGTAAAACATACGGGTGTAGATAAATGCAGTTGCACTGAGTTTATGTATCCATCATGTTATAAGCAAAACATATACGTATAAAACAATCTACTAAATCACAGCATCATTGAAATATAAACAAAAATGCTAAGCGGGGGTGTTTGTTTTGGCTTATATAGCTGGCTTATGGCTTATGTGGTTTTGGGCATATGTTTCATAAGCTCACTTTTTGTGGCTTATTTTGAAACTTGTGAGATTATATAAACTTATCATGACATGATAAGCTTATATAAGCCAGAAAATCTCAAAATAAGCCACAAAAGGTGAGGTTATATAACATAAGCCGAAAACCAAATAAGCCATAAGCCGAAAACCAAATAAGCCATAAGCCGGCTATATAAGCCAAAACAAGCACACCCTAACTTAACAACAAACAGATGTAGCAACATAACATAGTCATGGTTCAACAATATGATATCACTTAGGCGCAACCTAGAAACCAACTACCACAGTCCCACAATCCCTTTTTATCACATCTGACTATTCGTTATTCCATATCACATAATCCCTTTTATCACATCTAGTTTTACACTAACGAAAATCATTCCCACGTAACAAAAGTAAAACCACAACCCACTCCAAACCATGAATAAATGCTACTTTTTCTTAGTTCTAATATACGCTACTTTTAAGACCTTCGGCGCACCTTAAATCTACTAACATTTCCAATCAACATACTAAAATAAATATACTAACGTTTAATATTCGGGGATCGATTTACGCGGTTTAACTGATCCTAATCCTACCTACCTACAATTAATGAAGCCCTAAATCCTAATTTATAACAAAACTAATAGTAATTACAATCATATAAACACATAATAAACCCTAAATAAAATTTAAAAAAGAATTACCAGAACTTAAACATAGTTTTTGAATCTTGTAACTAATTCAAACAGAATACGAAAAGATTGATAATTGATCGGAATATGAACTTAGGGTTTATCGGAAACGTGTGATTTTATTTTTATTTGATTTGATTTGGGGATTTATTATGTTTTTATATCAGGAGACTTTTTCTTTTTTTTTTTACTGTATTAATGTTTGACTTTTCAATTTTTTTATAACAAATATATCAGCGTTAACTTAGCTTTCTCTGTGTATAACTAGGGATGTAAACGAACCGGCCGAACATGAACGGATCATTGTTTGTTCATGTTCGTTCGTTTAGTTTTAACCAGACAAATAAATGGACACGAATGCTTAAACGAACGAATTTTTTTGTTCATGTTCGTTTATTAAGAAAAAAAGTTATTCATGTTCATTCATTAAAACACTAAACGAACATAAACGAAAATAGACAAACAAAGATGAACTTAATTAAATTATGCACAATATATTGTTTTATAAATATTGTTTTGTTTAAATAAACCAATTTTACAATTATACAATTAAAAATATGATATACGGACATAAATAAATAGCTGAACATAATCGAACGTTAACGAACGCATAATCGGACGTTCACGAACATAAATTAATGGACACGACTTTTGTTCGTGTTCGTTCATTTAACTAAACAAACGTAAAATGTTGTTCATGTTCGTTGATTTAATAAATAAATAAACATAAACAAACTTTTTATCGCATGCTTCATGAAATTTTTACTGAACGTTCAATTTATTTACAACCCTATATATAACCATCTTAGTGACCAACTGACCGTAATGATGACGTGGTCACACTTTTATTTTATTTTTTATTTTTTATTATTTTTTTCATTTTCACTTTTTTTGAACATTCAAACTAAAGTTTCATTAGTAATTAAAAACCATTACGTTAATAATTTAAATAAAAAAATATATAATACAATAAAATGAAAATACAAATTAATGTTTATTTGTTTGACGTTTAATGTGTCTTACTTAATGAAAATACCCGGTCCGAAAAAGAAACAAATGATTATATGAATGCGTTTGGTTTGTTATAATTTATAACTTTGGATTAAGATTATAATTTGGTTTAAGTTAAAAGAAAAGTAGAGATGATTAACGATATGATTAGTTAAGAACTTGTTTGTTTACTAAAGTTTTAAGGTTTGAAATTTGATTTATTTTTACTTTTAAAACTAATAGAAGAATAAAGAGTGTTATAGAATTTGAGCCGACAAAATAAAAAATAAAAGAAAAGTAGAAATGTTGGATTAGAGGGTGTAAAAGAATATTTGTGGTGGTTTTTACCAATGTTTTAAAAATCGGGTTTTTATTTGACCTAATCGAGTCACTGGGTCATCGGTTCAACCGGTTGAACTGCCGGGTCAAACCGGTTTTACGCCAAAAGAAAAGTTTACCTATATTTAAAGTGTGTATAGAGAAAGACGTACCTCATTTCTACTTCGTAGTTTTTAAGATAATAAAATTAGGCAAATCTTGTTTTTACTTGTCAAAGTGTCAAAAAGGATTATACAAACCTTTACGTTACCACACCACTTGCTAAACTCATGCTTGACTCACCTCTCATCACTCATCATCCCAAACACAACCATGGTATGATTTCCCTGTTCTCATTTCCTTTAGTTTAACAAAACAAGAACTCACAAAATAAATATCCCACGTGAACGCATCCTCATTTTCATCCACCATTCATCATTCCCCACAAAGACAGATCCTCATCACATTGGCGTACAAGAAATTGAAACTCCAATCGATTGATCTCTAACAAGATTAGGAAGCGTTTGTTTCAACTACACATCGAACTTGTTCAATTACATCATCTGATGTTAGATCATTTTTTTTTCCTTTGATATGTGTTGAACCGGCCGGTTTTCGGTCCGAAGGTTCGACCTGGGTCGACCAAAACCCGGATGTTCAATCCGATTCGAGTTTCAGCAGAAACCCGGCTCACAACGGCTCGGTCTTCACTCCGGTTCCCGGTTCAACCGATTGAACCGGTCGGGTCAAACCGGTTTTTAAAACATTCGTTTTTACCAAAAATGTCGTATATGAAGTTGAGTACCAATTTCAAAATATATTCCTTCTACCAAACTAGTTTTTCAACCTTCAAATCTAACCCCACATCTAAATACCCCTACTAATCTCATTTCGTCAAACATCACACTTGTACCTTTATTCGTTTATTCTCTCAAACATCTTATACAAAATCCACCTAACTAAAACAAATCGAGCCAATCACACTCCATAAATAAAAAACACAAGCAAGAATATTAAGGCCCGTTTATTTGATGGTTTTTAGAGATAGAATATGACTTTAACCATGAATACAAGTGTTTGGTTTCTTTTTGAACAAAAATATATAGACTTCTACCCTCTGACAACCCACTATTATCAATCTTGCTTAAACGGTGGGTTTTCTCATTTTTTTTTAGTTCCCATTACATGTCTCTATCTGTCTCACTCATAACAAAATTTTATACTAATTTCTCACTCACAATTTAAAACAACATTTTTAATTTAATATAATTTTTTCTCTTACCCAACTAAAACCAAATCCAAATCATAATCTAAATCCAAATCCAAATTCTAAACACACTTACGAACCAAAGTGGCCATAAATTCTTTTATAACCCTTTACTCGTGAAGTCACAAGCACAAATTTACAGCCTTTGAATCTTGTTTCGAGATGGGTTTGGCTATTTATTTATTTCCTTTTTATTTTTCCTTTTAGAATGGCTAGTTAATAGTTAGTGGTTCGAGTCGTGCAGTGACATCCAAGCGGACAGTATTTCTTCCTCGAACCATTACCTTTTTGGAGAATAAACTCCACTCCTTTTTCCTCTTCACCTAAGAGGAAAACCCCATTGACAAACCTCGAACCTGGGACCACAAAGGGAAACAACCCCTAACATTACCCCTGATAGCCACTTGATCTAGCCAAGTGGGTGGGTGTTTGTTTTTTCAATGACCAAATGGTCACAATTTTGGATCGTTGGGGTGGTTTTTTGTGCTAGTGCTTATCAAATGACTCGGTCGTATTTACGAATGACTTCTCTTATTTTTTTGGTCTAGGACGCGTTGGGTGAGGGGTGTGTGTGGGGAGGGGGGTTGACCAAGAGGGTCGACCGAGCCATTACGACCGATCTTACATATAATGTTTACACAGGATTATGTGTAAATTATGAATTATTTTTAAAAAAATAAGTTACTTAAAATATAAGTTTTGCTTAACATACAAAATTTATCAGAAATTTTAGAATAGTAATACCTGATTAGTTTTAAATGATATTTTTCATGTTTCAATCACATGTTAATTTTGGACTATCGACTTCAATCGCATGTTGGTAAAAACAACAAAATTATAGTTATATATGAGTAGACATTAGAAGATAGGGGTGAGCATCGGGTCAAACCCGACCCGGCAAAAATCAACCCGACCCGAAAACCGAGAAACAAAAAACTCAAACCGAGAACCAAACCTACAAATAGATATCAAAATTGAAACCGAACCGAAAAACTCGGTTCTGGTCGGTTTTCGGGTTTCGAACAAAAAGAACCAAGGAAAACCGAATCGAACTGAAAACGACAAAAATCAAAATAAATATACAAAACCGAAACCGAACCAAAAAAGGTCGGTTCAGTTAGGTTCGGTCTAATTTCGGTTGGTTTGGGTCGGTTTTCGGAGGGATTTGCACAGGTTGATACAATGAAGTTAGAATCACAAAGTAAATAATACATATTTTTAATGTAATGGAACTAACATAAATCTATAATCATATCCAAATTTTGAATCTTGCAATATAAATCACATGTAATTTTATAATGCAAACTTCTACTACAAATTAAAAAAAAAAGTAAAAGCTAAAGCATTTTTTGCATTTGGTCCGACTTTACAGGAATATCTAGAAGCCTACAAATTAGGAGTGTTATATGGTTTGACTATCTTTATCAACAATCTATTATAACCCAATATTTTAATAAAATATTATTTTCTTTTTCATCTACCTACACAACCAATACATACAACCAATTTTTTTTTTTTTTTTTTTTTTTTTTTTTTTTTTTTTTTTTACCATTTATTAACAACTCAACCAATACATTCTCTTTTCTTCACCAATAAAAAAAATGTCATAAAGGCAGATTGGGTTGGGATCTTGGGTTGAAAAAAAAAAAAAAATTGTCATAAAGGCAGATTGGGTTGGGATCTTGGGTTGCCAAGTGATCTACGTTGAGGATCTTGATTGTATACAACATTATAAAAATAATATATTTGTACTTATTGTTATAAGATTGGGTTATCAACCCGCCCACCGATCCACAAGTTACAAGACCCCAAGCTTAAGATTCTAAAAGCATTTACAATGTTTTTATCATTCAAAGAGTTTTGGAAATATGTACAAGATATTTAGGAGTTTTCTGAAACCTTTTCATTGGTTTCACTCATAATCTCATGGAAGAGTATGTAATAAATCTAGAAAGACCACACAAAGTTTCATATAAAAATAGTGTAAAAACTACATGTGCGTAGTTTGTAAACATATAGAAGTAGTATATATACGGCTGGTCTCATTTGGCATAACACACCTCAAAGTTTTATTCAAATCTTCTATGACCAAGTTCTCAATCTATACAAGTATTTCTTTGTCCTTTCTTGTGCTTTTTGTTTTGTTTCATAAGATCATAGATTGTTCAGGACCGGCTAACTTAGTAGACACTAAGTGGCGCTGTATGACTAATTATTTGATCGGTGGATTTTAAAAAGTGATTGGTGGAAATTTGAAGATAGAAAATGTATAATATAATTGTACAAGTAATTTATGCATTAGACATGTTTTTCGGCATAAATTGTAGGCCTAAATAGTATTACTTTATAAAATAAGTCCATCATATTGAATGTCTTCTTTATAGTATCACAAACATTAACGCTTTTGAAATCTATGCAAAGAGCATGCCCATCAGTGCATAAAATTTTTGTTCAATGCTTAATATTTTATTTTAGTGTGATATTTCATAGTTTCAACACCCATTAAAAAGTAAAATAAAAACATTTTTAAAAGTATATTGTTTGAAAGTTTGCAACAAAAAGAGGAAAAGAAGGTTGTTTTAGTGGTGTAATTTGTTTAACTCACAAATTAATTATTTTTTAGATTATTTATTGTCTAAAAATGGTTAGAACTATTTTTAATTTAATCATAAATATAAATGGGCGATCTAGGATCAATTTATGTAAGGTCAAGTTTTGTGGTGGTCTCAAATAAAATAGGTTTGTATTCATCATCTCGTAATCATCATTTTTTTTTCTCAATTTTTATTGTCATCTTAGTTACATTCTCTGCAAGTTTTTTTTTTTTCCTTCTCTTTCCTTCTTTTTCTTCTTCTTCTTCTTCTTTTTCAAGAGTTTTGACCTTTAATTCTAAATGCTCAAATTACAACCTTCCATTTCCTTCATTCATTTGATAGCCTATACTTGTAGTAATCTATTATACTAAAAGATTAAGTCCCTTTATAAATGTGGAGGCTTCATGTGTGAGTACATTGCTTTAATATTCATGCTTAAGGATAAGTACATATGACCTGCAATTAGTGCTTCAAATGTAATTCATGACTGCCTCACTTAATGCAGTTCGCAACTCTTCAGCTGCTGTAACCCCATAAAAAATACTGAGGATGAAGATGAATATGAATCGACCTTATAGTTTCAGGAATGTAAACCATTAACTCAAATTCACATCTAAAGCATTTATAATGAGAACATTCAATTTCTATAACCGAATATGAGTGTACTATTAATTAATAAGTAATTTCAAAAGTCTCTTCACATCACAATTATTCAACTATAAATAAGGCTTTGATTTTTTTTCCCCGTAAATACATCAGATCTCCACATGCCTAGCGCCGGCAAGAAAACGACATGGCGGCTCGCCGTCGTCAAACCATCATTTTTTTTAAACCAAAATTTATGGCTGATCGAAATAAGTGATCAAAGTAGAAGTGAAAGGTAAGACATGTGTACCATGAAATCAACATTAAACTCATCAAGAAAAGAAAACTAAGCTATTGTCGGGAAAAAAATTCAGTCACAAGTAGTGGTGACGGCCAACGGCGGCCGACAATTTTTCGACAAAGCAACATAGATAAGCCTCAAAATCATGAAAGAAAACTTTACTCGCATGAGGTGGGATCCAGAAGGCCGTTAAAACCTGCCGACGAACTAAGACAAGAAAACACTTTTATCGGACTGATGTCGGCGCGTGTATGTACGTGGATGAGGCATAAAATATTCGGTTGGTGTGGTAGGGTTTAATTGCTAAGGGATTAGATGGAGGGAAGAAAAAAGGGGCGGTGGTATAAGAATTAGAAGTTAATCCTAGACGTGTGATCGAATAAATATAACCTCACTTTCATTGTGATGATCTTCTAAACTAAATAAGATAATCATGAAGAAAAAAAATTCAAAATTCAAACATTTGTTTTGGGTTGGTGATATTTGAGATAAGTTTAAATAAATTTAAGAGAAATTTGACTTTTCCAAAACTAATTTTGACTAAAAATAGGAAGGTATTCTGGTTATTACATATCTTTACATTGCCGTACGTATCATTTCACCTAACTTCTTTTTATCTCAGCTTATTACCTTCGTTGTCTACTTTACGTTCATCGCATTCATTTCGCGAGATCTTTTCTAGGTGCTTTATGCTACAAAACAAAACCGATTATCATTAATTAATAATCAAAATTACGAAAACGAAATTACCGAGCAATGTCTTTTGCGGCGAATGATTTTGTAGAATGGTAATTGCTTTGCTTTGCATTTGTTGCATGCGAGTTTAGAGAGAGGAAGAGAGATATTTAATTTGTTTAAATATTAAAGGGAGGAGAAATGAAAGATGTGTGTAAATGGTCTTGTTACAAGATGATTTATATAGGATTTGTTTCGAGTCGAGTTTGACACGTCACGAGCTTAACTTTAATATAATATGTCTTAAATAATTAATCATTACTTTCTTAACCTTTTATAAATTGTTTTACAAATAACATTGTAACATGAAATTGTTTAGAAACAGAATTGAAATATCTAAACTACTTATAAATTATTTAGCACTTTCTCTCTTATTAATTTTTTAAAACTTCTTAAAATACATTTTTAAGCAAATACAAGTGTAACACCCACAAAATACGGGTCCAGTGGAAGCACACATGTCCCTGGGGTGCTACTCAATTGGTATCACAACACAAGTATAAAGAACGGTTTTTAGCTCAACCGTTTAAAAGAAATTTCATAGTCAAAAGTATTTGGTTTACATCCTTCAAAAATAGTGCGGAAATACAAGCCCATAAGATGATTTATACGGTCCCAATTATATCAGAGTCATCTATGACCATGTCATGCCATGCCAAAGCCTTCAACCGTTAGCTATCACATTAAACCTGAAAATACATGCTAAAAAGTGTCAACACGAGGTTGGTGAGTTCATAAGTTTGTATAAATAGCAATTTAGTATGAAAGAAAATGAGAGTTTGATAAAAGTTTTGTGACCATTGTGTCGCTCACAATGTCATGAAAATATAGTTTATTTTCAAGTAAATGTAGTAATGTGGACCACAAAGTTTCGAGTGTGAATGACCGTTCACATACAAATCAAGTTCAGTTTTAGTGACTACTGCTTTATTCACAGTGTTATGAAAAATATCAGTAAAGTAGACCATAAGTATTAAGCATAAAGTTGGACCATAGGCAAAGTATGTGATCATTACAACGAATATAATGTCACACAAAAGTAAAAGCCTATTACGCTAGCACTAAGTTCATGCAACCGAAGCTAAACAGTTTAGTATAACACAATGTAGCACATATAATAATAGTGAGGGCCCATAGCGAGTGTTTAACCCAATACACTCGTAGTCCGAATTGGTATACGTTCGCATTGACCCGTCTGGCCAACCGAACGGGGGAGTTACCCCCAATAGATCTATTTATATCAATCACGCTTCCTAACGGGAATTAACGGTTCATGAAAGTGGGCATAACAGTTGGTTCAGGGCTTAGGCTAACTACGCAATAGTGTTGAGAAATCAAGATAATAGTATGGTCCAGAAAATGTTTTGCATGTTTCTCACCCCATAGTTTTGTAAACGAGTATAAGTAAAGTGGGGCTATAAACTCACATATATGTTTCAAGCACTTGTGTCCATGAGAAAACAATCAAGTATGCAACCAATATACGCATAAATGCATTTGAATAATTAATCAAGTATTTCAACAAAACAATAATGTTTGAGTAAACAATCGCGCATTCAGATAAAATAAGCATTGAGTTTAGTTAAAAACGAGCATGTATTCTCCCCCAAAACAGTTATAAAACAAGTAAAAGTAGGGGGTATGAACTCACCTCAGTAAAGCAGTCTGAATAGAGTAAAGTCAAATAGTGTAAGTGTGCGGCACCGACACGCGACCTAGATTAGTATGGCAAGTTTAGTTCACAGTTTCAGTTTAGACTCGATGTGTGATGTCTAAATAAGTTTAAAAGTTTTAAAATGTTTGTGTTGTTGTTGCTTGTGTGGCAGCATTTAAAGTTAAGTAGCTTTATAAATGTTTGTAAGTATTGGCTCTTGGAAGTGTATAAGTATATAAGTATATAATAGAAAAGTGTCAAGGACAAATAAGTCTCTAACCGAAAGACGATGTACGGAAAAATAATTCCAAGTGGATACCAAGCATTGACGGATTATGTAAGCATTATTGTTGAAAGAATATATAATAATAAGTGTGAGTGATTGGCCTTAAACAGTCAGATAATATCAACCAAGTAATGGTCAACAAGTCAAACAGCCTAAACCAATACTCCGGTGAGTTTAGTGTTTCCCCGGATCGTTAGATCCCAACGAGATGTGAAATCTGAAATAAAACGACTTCTAGATCAGGTGAATTGAACAGGAAAAGGGTTTAAGTGATTGTACTACTGAAAAATAAGAGTGAATAGCTTTAATAAGCTATATCAATCAATACGTGAAATCAGATACGTACAAGTGAAAAAGGGACAGAAAAACGTAAACGTTTATTAATTAAACGTAAACAAAAACAAATTTAACTTATAGTAGGTTTTTGCAAGCCTTAGGGGCTTAAATGCAAATTAAATAAATTTAAAATATTTATTTATTAATTAAAAACTATTTAATTAATTATTTATATTTAATAACTATTTATAATTCCTTAATAATTAACTAATAATTAGGAAAATGTAAAATAAGTCTAGAAAATTAAAATTAAAATTTCTAAAAATCTAAAATATTATAAAACTTATTTTAAAACTAAAATTATATTTTTCACACTATTTATCTATTTATTATTAATTAATTATTATTTAATTATTATTTAACTAATTATATTGATTAACTTATTTATAATTACTAAAAAGACTTAGATAATTATGAAAAATTTAATAAATCTAATTAACCATCATAGGAATCCTAAAAAATTATAAAAAGTCTATTTTATGTATTTTTAATATAATTTACTAATTATTATTCTATTTATTAATTATTTATCAATTAAACTAATTATATTATTAAAAATAGAAAATGAACAATATAAATTCTAGAAAAATTTATAAAATTGTTTTACCTTATATAAAAGCTCTAAAAATTATAAAAACTATGTGGTACTTTATAAAATATAATTATGCTATTTAATTCTTATTTATTAATTAATTATTAATTTAACTAATATTAATTCTAAATAACACTAGATGACAAAAGAAAAATCTGAAAAAATTTATAAAACTACTTTAATATAAAAGATATTTAATAAAAATATAAAAATGCAGAAGTGCTTATAAATAAGCTAAAAAGAAAATTAAATAGGTAGTTTCTATTAAATAGAAGCTATCACTATAATTAAATTTTGTCTTTTTATGGCTTTTCTTTTACAAAACTATTAAAATACTTAAAATAAGAAACTATTACAAAGACAACTAATTTTATAACCAAGAATAAGCACTGAGAATGCTTATTTGCTCAAACAGTTGACCAAGTTTGACTTTCTAAGGAAATAAGCTCAAATGAGCTTATGTGGGGTCTACCTTGGTAAATTCTGATTCACGTAAGTTAGTTGGATACTTTTAAGCAGGAATCTATCAAATAAGCCAAAAAGATAAGCCAAGAAGCCACAATAAGCAATTGCTTATTTGGATTCTGAGACAAAAATGGGACAGAGTTGGTGGATGGGTTCAGGTGGGACCCAGTGATCTTGAGGTCAAATCAAAGGTCAAAACTCAAAACCTGGCAGGAGGGGGTTGTAAGAACCAAAGATGTGGTTGTGGGACCCACTGAGATGGCCAGAAAACACCACCAAAGTGGTGTTGTTGGCTGAAAACTTGACTGTTTGGATTTCAAGCTTCAAAAAGCTTTCTAAAAGCTGTAAGCTGAGAACAAAAGCAAAAGCAAGGTAAAAACAAGTTAAATTAACAAAATTAAAGCCAAAGAAAAGAGAAAATTAAAGAAAATAAGTTGGAAAAAGGAAATAAGCACTTGACTAAACTACAAACCCAAACAGACCTTGAAGCCTAATGTAAGACCTTTTCTAGCTTATCAAATAAGCTGGATAAGGCTTGGAATGATTTGAGACAGCAAGTATGGTTAGTGAGGTGTCCAAAAAGCCCAAGCTTGGCCTGTGGGACCCATAGGCTAGCTTGTGAAGAGCTTGTGAAACAAGCTGTATATACTGTGTGTGATGATCACTCAGTGTATGCTTGTGAAAGGGACAAATATTGATGATGATTGTAGTCCTAGCAAATAAGGTTCAAAGTGGAAAATAAGCACTGAGTGAGTGAGGTGGGTTGCTTGGCTTTCCAAAAAAACAAGGTTCTCACTGTGGGCCCCACTAATAAGCTCTATAGGAGCTGATGATTATAGACAGATGCACAACACCCCCTTGGTCCAGGGGAGGTTTTAAAAATAGTTTCTTGGAGATTTCTTTTTGTATTTTTGATTTATGGATTGTAACTGATTTTAAGGTTTCTAAAAGCCTTAGAGCTTTTGTCAGGAGCCTAAGTGACAATTTGAAGTCCTCTAAACAGCTATAACAGACAATGTTAAGTAAATGACAATTTAAGAAAATGACAATTAAGTAAATGACATGTATTTAAAGATTATGAAACTACAAACTGTAAATAAAGTTTTATTACAATGTGTCAAAGAGTAATAAAGCTTTGAAAGCTTTTTAAAAGACAGTAATTAAAGATAAGCAATTTAAATTTGATCACAAAACGTATTCTATGATCTGGCTTCACTTCTGCCTTCTTTTCTCTATATAGATGACCCAAATGTATCTCCCCACGTTCCTTGCTCTTTCCCAAGTCATTTTAGGACCATTGATGCAGTCAAAGTGATCCTACCCGTTTAATTGGATTTGGCGGGAAAAGAGGAAAAGGTTACTTGCAGCCTCCATTTTACAATTAAGGAACTTTGTTGGCTTGTGTGAGGTGTTTAGATAACTTTGGAAGATATTTTAGGCTAGTTGGGGGAGTTTGAGGAAAACAGGGGAGATTGAAGTGGTTTGGGTGGAAAAGGGTGGAGATGGCATTTAATGAAGGTGGGATAGGTGTAGGGTGGTGGAAGGGAGTGGGTAGTGAGCTGTAGTGGTGAGGTGGAGGTGCAAGGTGGCAAAATACCACCTGGTATGGTGGAAGCAGGGGTGGGAGAGACAGTGAACAGTGAAGGGCGGTATTTGTGGGGTTTGACTTTCTTTGACCTGGTTTTAATATAAGGGGTGTGGGCTGGTAGGGAGTGGGCTGGGGTTTTTATTTGGGCTTGGGTAAAATAGGAAGGTGGGTTTGTTTGTTTGGTTTATTTATTTAATAGGGTCCGGTTTAGTTTGTAATGGATTAAAGCCCAAGGACCATTTTTGTATTTTCTGAATTCTTGAAGGGTTAAACCTGCCAAATATACAAAGTTAACACAAGGACCAAATATGCCATTTATAAATAGTATAAGGTTTATTTTGATTATTTTCTTATTTTTAAAACTTAGGGACTAATTTTGACACTTTTCAAAGTTTAGGGACCAAAGTTGTAATTTTGTGATTTTTAACTTCAAAGGACTTTTCCTAACAACTTATGAATCCCAAGGACCTTTTATGACATTTGAACAAGTTTTGATTTACCAGGGACTAGTTTTGCCAATTTTTCAAAGTTCAGGGACTGAAACTGTAAATTATGTGAAATGTTTTGTTTTTCATCAGTTTTCAATCCTTTTGCATAAAAACACAATTCAGGGATAATTTTATGTATTTTAAAGCATTCCTGTGTGTTTTCATAAGTTTTTGCAGTTTAAATGTAACAGAAATGATGAGTATTTTGCACACTCATCAGTGAGTGTATTTATCACAATTATAAAAATATCTAAAAAGAGTTAAGTAATAACTTTGTTTAATACTCCCGTTTATGGGTGTAAGTTATGAATAAAATTCCTCATTGTTGGTAAAAAAAAATGTAAGTCAAATATATATTTTGACGAAAGACGGGCATGACCCGTGTATAAGTGTTTGTTTGTCCGAGGTGCCTAAAAGTCAAAAGTTCCATATTATAGTAATGAACCGTGATATAATTTTTATTAAAATCCAATAAAGATTTTGTACGTTTAAGTGGGCTACGTTAGCTTAAACAAACCACGAGTATAGTTAATGATCTCAAAATAAGTTATAATTTACAATCCCATTAGTTTGATTTAAACTTATAGCTTAATGGTGTAAAAGTATTAAGTTTTGATTATAAGTTTCAAAACGAGTCATATTAAGTTTTAGATATGACAATATAAATTCAAAAGTCTTAAAATAATTTAAAACTTAAATTTTAGTTTAATCTAGTTTTAAAATTTATATGCTTATTTATAGCTTTTATGCGTAGTATATTTAGTTTTGTTTTAGAAACTCATTTATAAACGTGATATGTAGTTTTAAGAATGCCGCGAAGTTTTGTCGAAATTGAATAGTCGAAACATGAAGGGAATATGTCGCGGGATTAAATCGGAACGACACAAGCAAATCAAACGCACCCTGTTGAAGTAAAGTGGGCTCGAGCCACATGTGACTTAGCTTAAACGAAAAAGACACAAACACAACACAAAATATATGTGACTTTAAGGGAAACCAAAAGGACTCGCGGTTGGGTCGTGATTTGGGCTCGGCCAACAGCCATGCGACTAACAAAACATAAATCAGATTTTCGTCTAACAAATTTGGAGGTAGTAGTAGTTTTATTAATGTTTTGCATTTAAGACTAGGTGACCAAATGGAACAAAAACTAAACCAATTTAACCCAAAACACATTCTTTTTCTAATTAGTTTTCTTTTGAGTTTGCAACTAGTGGAAAAAGAGTGAAATAAAGTGTACCCACTGTTGGGGTTGTGTCTCGACAGCGGGGCAAGGAGAAAGAAAACAACATCAACATATTAAAACCAAAACCCATTGTACATACTATATTTTCTAATTTGAGCCAATACTTAGTTTCTTTTCATATGTCTTGTTTGAAGTTTATAAGTGGCCACACAAGATTAAATCAACAACAGGAAACATCAAACATCAAACTTTCACAGAAACTGGATTTAGATCGATTGACAAAAAAAAGTAAACAACCTCAAAATTAAATGGATTTAGATCGATTTAACAAGAAACCCAGATTCTTTAATCAACAAAACTTTATAAGACACGGAAACAAAAATGATCATATACGAATGAAACATCAAAACAAGGGTTTCAAGATCCTTACAATACTTTGAAGAGAAGACCAATGATAGCTCTTCCAATCCGAATCCAAGCAAGCGACCACACCAAAGCTAAGTCTCGTGATTTTTGAAAGAAGTTTTTGGAGATGTGGTTCTCCCTTGGATCGGCTGGAAATAAAAAGAAGAAAAACGAGTAAAAGTTTGACCGACTTTCTTGGTATCGATTTGTGAAGTGGCCAAAACAAGCATCGGTAACATCTCGTGACTAAGCTTGAGGAGAGGAGAAAAGAAAACAGTGTTTAGCCACATGGTTGTCTGGGTCTTTGGAATGCAGTACACACAGAAAAGATAATGTGAAAGTGAATGGTCTTATCAAGTCAAAAAGAGAGAAGGAACAGATAATATGTGTCTACTTTCAAGGGAAAACGTGTGTTGGGGAGTGGATAAAGAGTAAATAAAAATATTATACGGAGTACAAGTTTTTATTATTATCGTGTGTGGGATCGGGTATATAACAAAGAGAGGGCTTAATTTGTTTTATTATTAAAGAGTGCGTCGTGTGTACCCTGTGTCCCGTTGAGTTCCAATATAAACGTGGCACTTTGGTTTGGCGTTGTCTCGAAAAAAAATAATATCTTTGGGAACGTTTTTATAAAAGTAATATTAAAACATTAATATTGACTCTAGATAACAAATATCAGATTCTTGCCGTTATCAAGGTAGTGTCGGTACGCGTGTGGTGTCATTTTACAGAATGAACGAGATAACCTCTCGTTCTTGAGTTTTTAATCATTAGTAAACATCAGAAAATAAATAGTTCACATTTTCTGATAAAAATAAATTATTCCACTAAAATAATAGTCCGGAAAATTACGGGTGGTTACAGTCACACCTCCTTAAACGGAATCGCGTCCTCGCGATTCAATTCATGTTACCCATTACGGTCGAAAAGAGATGGGTATATACGCACGAGAGTTCATCTTCACGTTTCCCCACGTGAATTTAGTTCCTTTTTGCGAGTTTCTACGAACTTGTCGATAGGAATAGGTTTTGGTACTTTACTTAAAATTTTGTAGTTAGGTAAAATGATGTAACTTCAAAGGACTCATAATTTCAGGAAAACAGTCTTTAAACATAGTGTGGGTAAAATCATGTCTCAAAAGTTAACATTTAGTCACCCCTTTTTATATACAAAACTCTCAATAAAGTTTAACCAGAGAAATTTTGGTACATCAAAATGGGTATTTCGGGAAAAGTACCATTACGAGTTTTGTGATTTCTACAAACGCCTTTCCAAAAGAAAAGTCCTTAAAAAGCAACGATCTTAAGGAAAAATGTGTAGTCAAGTATGTTCGTTTCCACAAATTTTCAGGTGCTTAATGACGGAGTCTAGTTGTCAAGCCTGTGTGGGGTTCAATGTTTAATATCAAGCGAATTTCATAAATATACGTATTCAATTTACTTCAACTATACCAAGAGGTAGTAAAATAAATTGCTTTGCAAATAGTTTACATGGTGATTGCAAAATAGTTTATAGAACAGGTTGTATAATAATCTGTAGAATAATAGGAAAACAATTTATCATTTGAAAAATTGTAGAAAAATTGTAGTTTAGTTTTTGTAATTTAGTAGCAAGGTAGTTCATATGGAAGTAAAATAGTTTTGTAAAGTGTAGTAAGACTTGTATGATAATTGTAATATTGTTTAGAAAATGCTAGTGAAACTGTTTGTTGTTTTATAGAATGGTAGTAAGGTAATGAATCATGATAAAATAGTTGTAAAGATGATTTGTAAAATAGTTTATAGGACAGTAGAAGACAATTTATTGTTTATGAAACAGTAGCAGGGTCAAAATCTTGATTTCATGAAATCGCAATAAAACATTTTGTAGGATGACCGCAAAATGATTTGTAAAACAATTGAAAACAGTTTGTATGTTAATAGCGACACAGTTTATTATCTTATAATAGGATAGCAAGGTAGACAACTGGTACTATCAAGGGATACAAGAAGGATTAGGTGTCTGTTCCAATTATAGTGGTCTAGGTTGCTCCTTAAGGTCTTAAGGTTTCTGTTGGGCATAACATCTCTTCTGAATTTGGGAGTTTGGCAAGTTCAGAGTACGACCATGAAGGAGGGTGTTGATTGCTACTAGCAATCAGTTTGTTGTCTAAGTAGTGTACTCAGTACTTAACGTGGAAGGTACAACGTCGATTGTGAGTAGGATTTGAGGTGGAGGTGACTGTAACATGCCCAGATTGTGATAAAAGAGTATTCCCGTATAAAAAATATATTGTGATGAAAAAGTGTCGTGATGTCAGTGTGTTGTGTGTAGATGTGAAAGTTCATGTTATACAATGTTTACGTACACACATAGAAATTTTTGAAACTTTCAGAAATCAAGTAGCAAACCAATCTGGACATAATTCTAATATAACTACTCTCAATATCGCAAAATTCACCTCTGAGTCAAACATAGGTGATCAGGCTATGTCCCACTGTCCCTGGTCGAATATAGGTGATCAGTCTATATTCCACCGAGGTTCAATGAATTTTGAAATACTCAGCTCAGTTACACTAGTAATATGTCCCTTACTTTTAAAAGTTGTTTAGAAGGACTAAAACAAGTGTCCACGCTCGAGGACAAATGATGAGATTACACAGAGAAAAGTGCGTAGCGCTAAGATAAGTACGATACGTATGCATAAGTATGTCAAAGATACTTATAGTATATAGCGAAAATAAATGGATATACTCATCCAATAACAAAGTACACATCTCATCAAATATATTAGTAATCAAAATCACAGTGAGGCATCAGCTTGGCAGGCAGGCACGTGTCGGTCATAGGGTTAAGTTTTCGCAAAAGTAGTTATAGTCTAGGTTTTAAAAATACCCAGTTCTCTATAACCAAGGCTCTGATACCAATCTGTAACACCCCCAAAATACGGGTCCAGCGGAAGCACACATGTCACTGGGGTGCTACTCAATTGGTATCACAACACAAGTATAAAGAACGGTTTTTAGCTCAACCGTTTAAAAGAAATTTCATAGTCAAAAGTATTTGGTTTACATCCTTCAAAAATAGTGCGGAAATACAAGCCCATAAGATGATTTATGCGGTCCCAATTATATCAGAGTCATCTATGACCATGTCATGCCATGCCAAAGCCTTCAACCGTTAGCTATCACATTAAACCTGAAAATACATGCTAAAAAGTATCAACACGAGGTTGGTGAGTTCATAAGTTAGTATAAATAGCAATTTAGTATGAAAGAAAATGAGAGTTTGATAAAAGTTTTGTGACCATTGTGTCGCTCACAATGTCATGAAAATATAGTTTATTTTCAAGTAAATGTAGTAATGTGGACCACAAGGTTTCGAGTGTGAATGACCGTTCACATACAAATCAAGTTCAGTTTTAGTGACTACTGCTTTACTCACAGTGTTATGAAAAATATCAGTAAAGTAGACCATAAGTATTAAGCATAAAGTTGGACCATAGGCAAAGTATGTGATCATTACAACGAATATAATGTCACACAAAAGTAAAAGCCTATTAGGCTAGCACTAAGTTCATGCAACCGAAGCTAAACAGTTTAGTATGCCACAATGTAGCACATATAATAATAGTGAGGGCCCATAGCGAGTGTTTAACCCAATACACTCGTAGTCCGACTTGGTATACGTTCGCATTGACCCGTCTGGCCAACCGAACGGGGGAGTTACCCCCAATAGATCTATTTATATCAATCGCGCTTCCTAACGGGAATTAACGGTTCATGAAAGTGGGCATAACAGTGGGTTCAGGGCTTAGGCTAACTACGCAATAGTGTTGAGAAATCAAGATAATAGTATGGTCCAGAAAATGTTTTGCATGTTTCTCACCCCATAGTTTTGTAAACGAGTATAAGTAAAGTGGGGCTATAAACTCACATATATGTTTCAAGCACTTGTGTCCATGAGAAAACAATCAAGTATGCAACCAATATACGCATAAATGCATTTGAATAATCAATCAAGTATTTCAACAAAACAATAATGTTTGAGTAAACAATCACGCATTCAGATAAAATAAGCATTGAGTTTAGTTAAAAACGAGCATGTATTCTCCCCCAAAACAGTTATAAAACAAGTAAAAGTAGGGGGTATGAACTCACCTCAGTAAAGCAGTCTGAATAGAGTAAAGTCAAATAGTGTAAGTGTGCGGCACCGACACGCGACCTAGATTAGTATGGCAAGTTTAGTTCACAGTTTCAGTTTAGACTCGATGTGTGATGTCTAAATAAGTTTAAAAGTTTTAAAATGTTTGTGTTGTTGTTGCTTGTGTGGCAGCATTTAAGGTTAAGTAGCTTTATAAATGTTTGTAAGTATTGGCTCTTGGAAGTGTATAAGTATATAAGTATATAATAGAAAAGTGTCAAGGACAAATAAGTCTCTAACCGAAAGACGATGTACGGAAAAATAATTCCAAGTGGATACCAAGCATTGACGGATTATGTAAGCATTATTGTTGAAAGAATATATAATAATAAGTGTGAGTGTATTTATCACAATTATAAAAATATCTAAAAAGAGTTAAGTAATAACTTTGTTTAATACTCCCGTTTATAGGTGTAAGTTATGAATAAAATTCCTCATTGTTGGTAAAAAAAAATGTAAGTCAAATATATATTTTGACGAAAGATGGGCATGACCCGTGTATAAGTGTTTGTTTGTCCGAGGTGCCTAAAAGTCAAAAGTTTCATATTATAGTAATGAACCGTGATATAATTTTTATTAAAATCCAATAAAGATTTTGTACGTTTAAGTGGGCTACGTTAGCTTAAACAAACCACGAGTATAGTTAATGATCTCAAAATAAGTTATAATTTACAATCCCATTAGTTTGATTTAAACTTATAGCTTAATGGTGTAAAAGTATTAAGTTTTGATTATAAGTTTCAAAACGAGTCATGTTAAGTTTTATATATGACAATATAAATTCAAAAGTCTTAAAATAATTTAAAACTTAAATTTTAGTTTAATCTAGTTTTAAAATTTATATGCTTATTTATAGCTTTTATGCGTAGTATATTTAGTTTTGTTTTAGAAACTCATTTATAAACGTGATATGTAGTTTTAAGAATGCCGCGAAGTTTTGTCGAAATTGAATAGTCGAAACATGAAGGGAATATGTCGCGGGATTAAATCGGAACGACACAAGCAAATCAAACGCACCCTGTTGAAGTAAAGTGGGCTCGAGCCACATGTGACTTAGCTTAAACGAAAAAGACACAAACACAACACAAAATATACGTGACTTTAAGGGAAACCAAAAGGACTCGCGGTTGGGTCGTGATTTGGGCTCGGCCAACAGCCATGCGACTAACAAAACATAAATCAGATTTTCGTCTAACAAATTTGGAGGTAGTAGTAGTTTTATTAATGTTTTGCATTTAAGACTAGGTGACCAAATGGAACAAAAACTAAACCAATTTAACCCAAAACACATTCTTTTTCTAATTAGTTTTCTTTTGAGTTTGCAACTAGTGGAAAAAGAGTGAAATAAAGTGTACCCACTGTTGGGGTTGTGTCTCGACAGCGGGGCAAGGAGAAAGAAAACAACATCAACATATTAAAACCAAAACCCATTGTACATACTATATTTTCTAATTTGAGCCAATACTTAGTTTCTTTTCATATGTCTTGTTTGAAGTTTATAAGTGGCCACACAAGATTAAATCAACAACAGGAAACATCAAACATCAAACTTTCACAGAAACTGGATTTAGATCGATTGACAAAAAAAAGTAAACAACCTCAAAATTAAATGGATTTAGATCGATTTAACAAGAAACCCAGATTCTTTAATCAACAAAACTTTATAAGACACGGAAACAAAAATGATCATATACGAATGAAACATCAAAACAAGGGTTTCAAGATCCTTACAATACTTTGAAGAGAAGACCAATGATAGCTCTTCCAATCCGAATCCAAGCAAGCGACCACACCAAAGCTAAGTCTCGTGATTTTTGAAAGAAGTTTTTGGAGATGTGGTTCTCCCTTGGATCGGCTGGAAATAAAAAGAAGAAAAACGAGTAAAAGTTTGACCGACTTTCTTGGTATCGATTTGTGAAGTGGCCAAAACAAGCATCGGTAACATCTCGTGACTAAGCTTGAGGAGAGGAGAAAAGAAAACAGTGTTTAGCCACATGGTTGTCTGGGTCTTTGGAATGCAGTACACACAGAAAAGATAATGTGAAAGTGAATGGTCTTATCAAGTCAAAAAGAGAGAAGGAACAGATAATATGTGTCTACTTTCAAGGGAAAACGTGTGTTGGGGAGTGGATAAAGAGTAAATAAAAATATTATACGGAGTACAAGTTTTTATTATTATCGTGTGTGGGATCGGGTATATAACAAAGAGAGGGCTTAATTTGTTTTATTATTAAAGAGTGCGTCGTGTGTACCCCGTGTCCCGTTGAGTTCCAGTATAAACGTGGCACTTTGGTTTGGCGTTGTCTCGAAAAAAAAAATAATATCTTTGGGAACGTTTTTATAAAAGTAATATTAAAACATTAATATTGACTCTAGATAACAAATATCAGATTTTTGCCGTTATCAAGGTAGTGTCGGTACGCGTGTGGTGTCATTTTACAGAATGAACGAGATAACCTCTCGTTCTTGAGTTTTTAATCATTAGTAAACATCAGAAAATAAATAGTTCACATTTTCTGATAAAAATAAATTATTCCACTAAAATAATAGTCCGGAAAATTACGGGTGGTTACAACAAGTAAAAAAGCATCATTTACAAGTATTTAAATAACAAATAAAACTAAAAAAAAAATATTATTCAACACATACAATTAATACACAATTTAATTCACCCATTCACCAAAATATATAACTATTTAATCACAATGTCCCATCTAATTAAGTTTCCAAAACAATTAAACACACTTTAGCATATGAATTTGTTGCACTTTAGCATATCATTAAGCATTTGATATACTTATTAGTTGCCCGTGATGTATATGCAGACACGCTACTAAATATTTGATTCTGTTAACATTTATTTTAAAGGTCAGTCTCAGACAAAAGTTATTGCAAATGAACAGTAACATAACGATAGTTTTTTTTTTTTTTTTTTTTTTTTTTTTTTTTTTTTTTTCTAGCTAATTATTTAATAATTTTTCTAAAATAAAAATAATAACTTTAAATGATTGTATTATGATAGACTTAATCAATTTTTATTTTTTATTTATTTTTTAATTTTTTAATAGTGGACAATTAATTTAAAATCACTTAAAAAAAGATGACCAAAAAATTTGAGATGGAGAGAGTATAATGTTTAGCTCGACAAGACGAGTATTTGAACTTAGACACAATTGCTTGGTATTAAAAAATTCATTTTTTTTAACAACGAATTAGTAGTTTGTGATCCGAAAAATTCATGACACGCACAAATCAAGAAATGGTCCAAAAAATTCATTTAATTTTATGTAAGTTTATCTTACTTATTCTTATTGTATTTACAAATTACCGTCTAATATGAAAATATATTAAAAAGTTCGATAAGCTTAATCACAACTAAATATGTCTTTAAAATAATACATAAAAAGACGCCACATTCTACCGTTTTCTTAAAAATATATGTTACAAATGGTAAACCACTAAGCGACAAACCTTTCTTTTTTCGATATATTTTCGACAAGTCTTTCTTTTTCGCTTATTTATTGGTATTGAGTACGCACTCCACCTCATATTAAATGTACATTTTGACTTTTTGAAGTATTTCTTTTCTCAACTTTAAACTTAAATATTTTTGTTTGTGTTATATAATATTTAATACAAAATATACGAATGGATTGAGTTTTAAATGTATTTTCATTTCGTATAATTTTTATCAAATATACTATATAACACAAGTAAAAATATTTAAGGTCAAAGTTAAAAAAGAAAAACTTGAAAAGTTAAAACTGGACATTTATTATGAGATGGAGGAGTATTAGACAATACGAAATTAGTCAATTACATTTGATTTTTAATGCGAGTTTTAAAGTGAAAATCACTCGTGATTTTTAAACTTTCAAGTCACTTGTGATTTGTAGCATGTAAATTTCACCGCTCACCAAAAAACACTAAAAGAAAAAAGATGACATTTCAATGATATATGATTTTATGCTCAACATGATGCAGTACTAAGGTTTATGAATTATTTAATTTTTAAACAAGATGATGTAAGTGATTTTTTTTCATCTTAACTGAAAAATGAGTAGCTTGGAGTGTCTGATTTAACTTTTTTTTTTTTTTTTTTTTTTTTTTTTTTTTTTTTCTCTCTCTCCTAATATCTTTATTGAACCAAACTCATGTCTTGGATGCTCAAATAGCTCGATAACAACTCAAGCCGAGCTTTTATAAGCTCACTATCGGCTCGTTACATATTCATACCTTGTTTAATGGGCTCGAACTCCAGGTTTGACAGAGTTTGACCCGAACGAAAACGAGCTCCTTAGCAAAAGTTCGACTAGATTATACGCATAGGTTTATTAGAGATGGAACGACTAAGATCCATATGAACGATTTAGTACTTTATAGGAGACTATTTTTTGAATAAGTTTGTGAGATGCTTGAAAAACTCTATTTGGCCTTAATTTCAAACTCGTTTAAATTTTTGATTTTTTAGTTTTCCTTAGTAGTTTCGATAACGTATTAAACTTCTTAAAATTATGTGATTTTGAATCGATTTATGATTTAGATGCACAATATATATATGGCCGAAACACTTCAGTACACTTACAAATTGGTATACTGTCAAATATCAGGTTGGTGTCATACCGTAAAACCAACATTGCGACATGAGTTTCATGAAGCAGAAACATTTGAAAAATCCTTTCAAATCAATGCGTAAAAAACTACTATAAGTATAAAATCATGAAGATGAGATAAAAGCTTGCATTTCTACAAAGCGCAATGGCAGGGGCTGTAGTACCAGAAATACTAACGTTTCAGCCTTTAAAAAATGGCCATCAAAACTGCAAGACTGCATACAAATTCTCTATACAGTATACACATGATTGATAGTTACATGTTAATCAACTACTACAAAGTCTTCATCCGGCAAACAAACACGGTCATGGCCAGAAGACGCAAGGGCGCTGCTCTCTTGGACGAAGTTAGTTTGGTTCAACAGGTCAGAGTTAGGTGGAGGTGCTGGGATGTTCGGTCCTCCATTTGTGGGTATCGGTAGAATACTTGGTGATGGTGCCTGTGATGATGCGTCAGCCAAGCTACTTGGTGGCAGTGGTGAAGGCAGCTGTGGTGACTCTGACAGTGATGGTTGCGGTGTTGGTGACTCTGCTGACTGAGACAGTGATGGTGGTGATGCAGACGGCTGTGGTGAGTCTAACAGTGATGATGGTTGTTGAGGCAGCGGTTGTGACTGTGACAGGGATGGTGGTGGTGGAGGCGGCTGTGGTGACTCTGACAGCAATGATGGTGGTGGATGATGCTGTGGGGACTCTGGCAATGACAGTGATGGTGCTGTTGGCGACACAGGATTAGGTTCTGAAGGCAGTGATTGGACCGAGGATGTTGAGAGTGGTGGTGGAGGTAGCTGTGGTGACTGTGACAGGGATGGTGGTGGTGGAGGCGGCTGTGGTGATTCTGACACCAATGATGGTAGTGGACGATGCTGTGGGGACTCTGGCAATGACAGTGATGGTGCTGGTGGCGGCACAGGATAAGGTTCTGGAGGCAGTGACTGAACTGAGGATGTTGAGAGTGGTGGTGGTGGCACAGGGAATGGTTTGGGAGGTGATGGCAGCAACACGGGGGATAGTGGATTTGAGGTTAAGGTTAGTGGCGAACTACTTTTTACCTGGTTAGTTGGCAGGATCTTCTGAGGAGACACCGATGTTGTGGACATAAAGGGCTGCATATGTGGAGCTGGAGCACGAATTTCACTACTGGCCAATAGCCGCAAATGTGGGGCTGGAGCACGAATTTCACTACTGGCCAACGGCCTCAAATGTGGGGCTGGGGCACGGACTTCACTACTGGCCAACGGCCGCAAATGTGGGGCTGGAGCACGAATTTCACTACTGGCCAATGGCCGCATATGTGGGGCTGGGGTACGAAGCTCACCACTGGCTAATGGCCGCATATGTGGGGCCCGAGCACGAACTTCACTGTTTCCAACAGGTTGAATATGTGTAGCTTGAGCATCGGTTTCAGCGTTTATTCGTGCATTTGCAGCAGACATGATGGATTGAACATTAGGTGGTGATTTGCTAGGTTTGGATGAGGGGCTAATCGGATTGATGCAAGTAGCAGGGGTGGTTGAGGGTATATTCGAGTTAATAGCAGGTGGTGGTCTGGTAGGTGGTGTTGAGGTGATGCTGGTATGATTGTTATTAGGTGATGTGGTCAGTGGGGTTTGGAAAGTAGCCGAAGGCTGGTCAGCTATCTGATGTGGCGGTTGTGGTGGTGGTGTATTTTGGTGGCCACCTGAAGATTGACCAGGTGAATGCCTCGTAACAGGTGGACCAGAACGCCTACGCATTTCTTGTGCTAATCCTGCTTGAGATACTGCAAAAAATGTAGGTTGAATTCTGTTAAAGATGGACAACTTGGATAT
The DNA here is from genome assembly GCA_030686995.1 of Artemisia argyi. Lineage (NCBI taxonomy): Eukaryota > Viridiplantae > Streptophyta > Magnoliopsida > Asterales > Asteraceae > Artemisia > Artemisia argyi. Next base: position 33,285,076 of record CM060687.1, read on the forward strand.
CCATTAATCTTTATTCTCTATGCTACGGCTTCAGAATAAATACATTAAATAATAGATTAATGAACTCTTTAAAATCAGAAGATATCTAAAATATGGGGACGTAATTATCATGAATAAATCAAAAAATATTCAAATGAAACTTCATATGAATAATAACAGATATTATGGTGTAACATAAGATACCTACAATGATAATTAACAACCAGCTTCGTCGATAAAAAAAGGATTCAACATTTAATTATTTATGTTCCACATGCATTATTTTTAACCTAAAAGTTGAAACAATATTCTTAGTTTAGAATCAAAGCTCAACTCGAGAACAGAAATTTTTTGGAAATTAATATAAGAAAACAATATGTCAATCTTTAGTCTGGGTAGTTTTCATTTCCCAAAAAGGGAGCTTACTCCAACTGTCTAATTCTGTCAGGTACTTTTTTCTTTCTGACTTTTTTCCTCGTTTCAAAGGTCAAAACCTCTGAATAATCACAGGTTTTTTTAGGTGTTAGATACCCTATTATTTCCATCTAATACTCAAAAAAGCCTCCTGCCTTCACACAACTTTCTTGCTGCCCATGTTGTTCACTATGAGTGACAAGCATATCTACTAAATTTCGGTTTGTGTCTATGTAGTTTTGGCTTAATTGTAAAACACGTGTACATACTGATCTCAGTTAAGAAAAGTGTGAATGTAGAATTTATCATGGGTGTAATTGTAGCTTATACATCTTTCATTGATAGTAACCAAGCCATGATTTAGGTATGAAGGATCGAATATCTTTGTTTAGAAAAGTTTTGTTTGTTTAAGTACAAGTAGGTTATAGACTTAATAGTTACTTATTACTTTATGACGATATGTTTGATTTGGTTAGAATGTGTCAAATTTATGAGTTCAAAAGTTCTTTTTCAATAAAAGTTAAATTTATGCTTAGATAAATTTCAGTTTCATATAAATTGTTTAGTTTAACATCCTAAAGAAAAAACAGACAATTATTATAGATATTTAGACATTTATATCACTTTATGATACAATTATACAAACACTCTTAAATGACTATATCGCGGACTTCACCGATATGGTCATTGAGTTTTTTTCCAAATAAAACTCAAAAAAAGAAAAAGTAAATAATGCATCATGTATAATATCAAGTAAGCATACCTTGTTGCATTCTTGAATTCCCTGAATGAGTAAGATCCGTACACTTCTGCCTGAAAACTCTGAAAGCTACAGCCAGTGCCTCATTCAATTCCACTCTGCTCAAACTAGCCTCAATTTCCTTCTTTTTGCAGTTAAAAACTGCATCTGCCTCTTGATCCATCGCATTATACCTGAGACGTATCTGTGTGATCGCTTTAGCAATTTCCTTCGCACACTCAGATTTTAGCCTTTGTTTCTGGACAAACACATACCCACAGATATTTATTAAAAAACAAAACAAAAAAGAAACTTATTATGAGTTATAAGTTTATAACATATTAAGGTTGATCAAACTAAAAAACTCACATTCTCTTTATGGGACTTAATAATATTATCCTCCTCAAGACGTAATTGTTTAAGCTCAGCTTTAAGAGGATCCTCGTCCTCCTGATCGTTTTCAGGCTGTAAAGCATCTCCGTTTGAGTATTCTATATTTAAGGGAATAGACTGAGAATCAGGCGATGGATCTTGTGAGATGATTTGACCAAGTTGACCAGCTTCTAAAGGTTGCAGATTATCATTTGCGACTTCAACCATTGGATTAAGATCATCTTGCATTTCTTGATTTTGAGTCCCACTGTGCGGAACTTGTTGAAGGGACTCGCTCTGAATTTCCTAAAAAAACCACATTTGTAGGAATTAAAAGGACAATACAAGATTAACTTTGCAAAATTTGATAAAGAATGCATTAATTAAATAATATACAAAAATGAAAATAGAATTACCAGAATTGTGGGCATCGAATGATCTGAAGCGGTAGAAGGTAAAGTACTGGAACCACATGAATCATTATGGTCTCCAACGCTTTGTGGTGTGCAATCAGCATTCCTTCCGTTCCGATTACCAGCTGGAACTCCCACATCCTTAGGACTGCTACTGCCTCTTTTAGCATTTTCTTCCACTTCCACTGAGTCAACTTTCCCTGCCATGTCAATCTCCATGTCATCTTGCTGCTGAGCTGGACTTTTTCCAATCGGTTCAATTGATACAGTGGCATCACCAATCTGTTTATGAGAACCTGTAGACTCCATGTCATTAGCACCATCACCTTCCCTCACATTTGCAATATTCGCATCAACACCATTACTTTGTGCTTCAATCGGGTTTCGGGAAATGGTCGCCATCTGAGTCTCATGACGCGAATGAAGTTCATTGTCAGCTGCCACATGTGTCTTGGCTGCCAGCAGTGTTAACTTAAGATTTTTGAGGTGAATTTCCCTCTTTCGTTCAAGTAATTCTTTTTTATAAGCAAAATCTTTATCTAAATTTTTTAGCTTTTCTGATCTTACTGCAGTACTCTTATGCAGAGAACGAATAAGAGCTTTATCCACTTCGTAATCATTAACCAAGTTCGCCATCTTCTGGTCCCATTTTCGGTTAAATTCATCAATCTCTTTTTGAGTTTCACATTCATTGTTTCGCAAAGTTTTTTCATTTGATGGTTCGCAATTTTCTGGTCTCGCGTCTTGTAGGTTAACTGAAACTGATTGTGACATTCTCAGTTCCTGAGCTGACGGTGTACATTCTTTCAAAGCAGTAAGTATATCTTTGTTATCATTGTGCTGTAGAAACGTCTGTTTTGCTACTTCCAGCTTCGAGTAAACTGAAAAGACTTCTCCTTGAACGCAGCTGAAATTCATGAACCTTTTTGCAAGACTAACAGATTTCCTCTTATTAATCTTATAATTTGCCAATGCAGAACCGATCCAACACTAAAATATGGCAGCAAAAATTAGTAAACAATTTGTTTTTGTTTGGAAAAACTAGTGCAGCATAAAGAGCATAATGTTTTTACTTCGTAAGTATGTTAAAGGTTCATACCACGGCTATCATGAAAGCCTGTAATGTACTTGGGGGTCCTTCACTGACACTATAATTTTTTAGCACAAATTTGAGAAATCTTTTCACTATATCCTTCACGGCCTCCTGCATTTACATAGAGTAATTTTAACTATATGTGGTATTTGTCTTAAACAGGTAGCACAAGCATCACAATAGGCAGCAGTTAAGACCCGTCTATTTTGGTCGTTTTCGTCTCAAATAGAATCAAAGAAGTTAGCTAAAAGATGAATAGGTCAGACGGGTTGTAAGTCACCCAAATTCTATTTATAATTCCTAATTGCATACAACCTCCTAATTCATTTTATTCATGAGTATAACATTAATTATTATTTTAAAATTGGACCAAAAAAAAGTGATTTTACTATTAACAAAAAAATGTAACAAACTGAAGCCCTTTTGACCCATTGCCCAACCCCGCTTGTATTCAAGATATGGATAAACCTGTACAAAATATGAGGAACATACCGAGAACTTGAGATTGTTACAGAGCTCAGACACAGTGAGCTTCAACAAGTTATGATGATTCATTTCATCAATGACATTCGTTTCTTTAGTGATCTCGGTAGACCAAAAGTGGTCACCAAATGATGACTGAGACTCGTTATGAACAGGAATCACAAAATCCCCTGAAACAAACATATCAATATTTTTAACTAAAAATCACTTTTGTAACCAAAGAACATTAGAAAGTTGAATAGAAAACATTTCCAATTCACCTGCTTTTACCGCCTTCAATTGAACAGGTTGTTCCATGGTATTATTATTAACATTCACAGTCTTCTTACGTGCCTTTACACCACAAACAATAGGGTTTGTATTATTAAGTGGGTCCGCAAAGTTCCGAGGACGTTTTCTTTCCCGTGGGGTCGACAAAGAAACAAATTTCCACTTAGGAAATTTTCCCTCCAACAAAGTTTTCCAAAATATATGTGGTTGGTCTCCATTGGGTATATGGGCTTTTAACTCACTATGCAACGGAATATTCATACCATAAATTCCACAATTTTGAACTCGAGTGATGATCGATTTGGATGTATTCTTGCTTTTAGATATGTGAGAGATTATATTTGTAAACTCCTCCACTACATCCTTCATAAACGATTCTTCAGATGAGATATTATCAACAGATGATTTATGAAACCCGGTGAGTTTGTTAAACAATTCAGAGGCACCCCACGTAAGCAATGCATCATAAGTACTCCTTGAATTTGACGTTATATCAGCAGCTACACTTTGCTCAGCAAGTTTAAGAATCTTCTCTTCCACCGTGGATGAAGAATTTAGTCGGAAAATCTTAATTTGTTGTGAATGTGAATTGATGTGTATTTTTTGCAGTGCTCTTAAATCATTCGCGGGATTTAAGTCACTGTCGAATACGATTATAATGTCGACCGATGATAATTTAAGTTTTGGATGACAGGCTCTTGACTCAAGCAAGAAGATAAACCGATTTTTATCTGTGTTGAATATGTTTACAGCTGCTTCTTTTTTTTTTGAATGGACATTTCCGAATCCGTCAATATGCTCATATGAGTCCTCACCGAACCTTTGATGGACAAAATCAACTAATATGTCTCCAATTGAAGCAGAAGCAGAACCTCTTAAGGTACCACTTGTAAGCTATATTAGAAGAAGAAAAAAAGAAGTTTCAAGAAACAATGTGACCTTATTGCAGCTTAAAATTACAAAAAAATCGTTGATTTATACCTGAAAAAGGATGAGCACTCTTAGTTGGCGTTTTTTGATCTCTGGCAGCACAAGATCAAGGAAGTGTAATTTGCCACTTGCTTTTATGCCAACATCCAGTAACATAGTTGGATCGTGATTCTTCATAAGCAAATTTTGAAGACGAGGATCCACGAGGTATGGGTGATTACAACACTTCAAGGGGCAAAAGAACATCATGCAGAATTACTTTTAGATTTTACTTTCGAGCATAAAGTATCTTATTATCTATAAATCATGCACAACTACTTCTAGAATTCAAATAGAATATTTATCTACTAGTACTATATTAACCATAAGAAACATTTAAATAAAAAAAATTGATAAAGGGCAAAAGTTTTTATCACAGATGCAGGAGTAGTAAAATAGTACTTCTATGGATTATTAAAACCAACCAACGAACTAACAAAAATATTCCAAATAAATTTGCGAAACCATATCTAAATAATAGGTTTTTATTTTCCAATATTAATATCTGAGCAAAATTCAGATTGCATTTTTGTGAATTTTACAGTGATGGAAAAAAGTATTGAAAGCGGTATGCAACTACTGAAGTGATCAAAGTATAGGGAAAGAACAAACCTTCCGGCTGGAAATAAAAGTGTCTTTAAGAGCCCCAAGACTATCATTTCTTGAGCTTGAACGCAGAGCCATATCATTAGAAAGTAGGGTAGCACAATATTGTTCAAGCTGCACGTTCGATAACTGAACAGGCACCCAGAATTCTACAAATTTTGATGAGTTAAATATACTTCCACCATTCTGCGTGTTGGTGTTTGCAACTTTGTTTTCTGCATTTTCCATGACACTGGCTACTTTGCTCATTCCTGTAACCTGGTGCAAGCGTCAAACAAGAAAATTTAGTATAATCTAACTATGGTGATAAATTCTTAGATTATAGAAAGAAAAAGGAATGCGTATTTTATTACACGCAATTAGAATTAAGAACTGTGATATGTTGAACTGTTTACACGCAATACATGAAAAGCAGATAAAATGATTGACCAACCTTGTCACAAGAGTCAAGTTCCTGCTGATTCTCCAAATCATGGTTAATCCTGCAGAATAGAAGCCACTAATCAATGTTGGTAGCCAAAAAGGATTCCACAGTGTATAACATAATGATAACATGAAATCATCAGGATTGTCGTGTTGCTCCTACTATGAGGAGACACCCGCCGGGGCCTGTAATTTTACTTTATATTCAAGACCATCCAACAACAATCAGTCTCCGCAGAAAACACATGCATCATGGATTCATGGGAAGATGAAGAAAAATGTAGTAAAATCATGCTTAAATCAGAGGGTTAAATCATGGATGCAGCTTCTCACGCCAACCAATGATAGTGCTAATACGGAAAACGATATACGAAAACAGACACCAATTTGACAACATAAAACGAAAATGTGGTATTATAGCATCCATGAGATATAAAATCGCTATATAAATTTATAAAGCTCAAAAAGGAGGTCAAATTGTCAAATACTCACTTAGATCCCAAGTATATTTGTGTTAACTCTATAAAATAGCGTAATTCTAATAAAAAAAAGACATGAGACTCACCTCAATGATGGTGTGTGGGGGATGTGATTATCACCGTCTGCTATATTTCTATTAGATGGTGAGGAATTGCCACCAATTTGTTTCTCCACGTTACCACTTTCAATAGACTTTCCATCAAGTGGTATTGTTTGCAAAGAACAAATAATATGGTCTTCCTGGTCTAAATCCATCGATTTTCCCCCCAAAAACGCTTTTGGAGCTATATCAGGAGATCCTTGAACTTCTCCGTTATTTGGTGACACTTGATGTTCTTCTGTAAAGCTAAGTTTCTGCCTACAATCAGGTTCTCGAGCATCAGACTGGTCATTTGCTTCACCATTGCATTTACCAACACCAACATCTCTATCTTTCACCTCCTCATCGACATCTGTCATGCCTAAAGAAACTAACAAATCTGGTAGTATAATGATGTACATATCAGTTTACGTAGAGTAAGAAGTAACATAAATGTGAAACAAACATAAAAACTAGTGGTACCTTTATCGCCACTAGTATCAGGTTGTAAGTTGTCCTGCCCTTCTGAATCGTCATCGTCTGCCAACAAAGAAAAATGTGTTAACGGCAATTACTGAAAAAAGAAAACAATGTCTCATCCGTAAAGATATCAAGACAGAATATAGAAAGATGCCGGAACCTGGTTCGATTCTTATTCGTTGAGGTATAAATAAAGCTTTATATATACGAGCATTAAATCTCTTCCTTTTTCTACTGACGCCATCTAAATCCTTCCTTCCATTGTCTTTATCTTCATCGTCTGCTACCGCAATCTCTTTTGGACTGTTTGGAGATTTATCTAAATCCTTCCTTCCATTGTCTTTATCTTCATCGTCTGCTACCGCAATCTCTTTTGGACTGTTTGGAGATTTATCTAAATCCTTCCTTCCATTGTCTTTATCTTCATCGTCTGCTACCGCAATCTCTTTTGGACTGTTTGGAGATTTATCTAAATCCTTCCTTCCATTGTCTTTATCTTCATTGTCTACTAGTACTACCACATTCTCTTTTGAACTGTTTGCAGATTTCCCTTTTTTGGGCTTAACAGTTAATAAAGCAGGAACCTCAATCACCGTCTTGCCTCTACTGGACCTCCTCAACGGGCTTGGGGGCATCGTCTTCTCAATTATATTTGTTTTCTTCTTAACAGAAGAAGGGCTTGGGGATGTCTGTTTTCCAACTCTTGCAGACTTTCGAGCACTCAAAGGACTTGGTGTCGCTTGTTCCATTGACGATGTTCCCCTGCCTGACCTCCTTAACATGGAGACATTAGGGGATGCATCTTTCTTATTTGATTTGGTATTTCCATCATCCTGATTCTTACGTATAGCACCGTCATCTTTTGCCATCTATGAAAACTGCAAGATGCACGGGTCCATGCAACAACACAAGAAATAAATATACGCAATATACAGTAATAAGTTGCACAAGTAAAGAGGAGAGAGTAAATATAATATCCTCCAACTTAAGATCGGAGGATATAAAGCGAGTCAGGAAAGAACAGAAGTTATTTCATATTATTTTACAAATAAGCAACCATGATCAAACATTTGTACATAAATCTGTTGAAATTCAGTTCAGCCCAGCTTGCTATTCAAAAGAAAACAGGTTTTATGGAATCCCAAGTCAGCATTTTTTGTATAACACAATCGCAATTCACTTGCAGACACATAAGCCGATGCACTATATTTATATAATTTTCCGGTCCTTAAAGCGTTTCTAGGATTAATGATCTTTCAAGAGCTACAATCTACTAATGTTGACTTTGCTTTTGTATATTTCAATTAAGTGAGAACTATAAGTGAGGTTTGCGACATTTTGTCAAACACTCGTTGCACGCAATCCGTTTCACAACTACGACAAAACCAATCAACAATAAACCAAACTACAAATTCAATATAAAACGGGTAAAACGAATGAGGTTTTCCCTATTTAAGTTACCCGGGGAGGACAATCCTTTTAACTCAAATGTACGCGGCCTAACCGGGGTATCACAATGACCGTTTCTGACCCTTCCCTCACCACCCCCAAATGTGTACCTAGTGAGGTTTGAACCCACAATATAGATATCACAAATCTATCTCACATGTCCTAAGCCGGACTTGAAACCATGAGGAGCTTCTAACCACTCAGGGGTAGCCTAGTGACAAAATGCTTGTGACTATCATCACCAAAATGTGAGACATCTCAAACCCCATGGCCACGGCAACCTTATAAAAAGGGAGGGCTTTACCCAGTTTGAGTCTGTTTGGCTTATATTTCATAAGCCTCAATTTTTCGGCTTATTTTGAAACTTGTTGGCTTATATAAGTTTATTATAATATGATAAACTTATATAAGCCCAAATGTCTTAAAATAAGTCAGAAAATTGAGGCTTATGAAATATAAGCCGAAATCAAATAAGCTCGTAAGCCCACATATAAGCCTAAACAAACACAACAAAATATTCTTTTGTGACATTGTATCAAACACCTGGTGGGCAGTATATGAAACAAAATTAATATATATACAATTCAACAGTAATAAATAAGAAAAGCATAATTCTTACCAAATATTAGGATCAATCAAAATGTGTTTCAAGATTCATCTAAAATCAAAACCCTAAATTAAATTAGGGGTTTTTTTTCCCCAAAAATTATGGTGTTGTTTGATGTTCTGCTTCATTAACAAGTCAAATGACTGTTACAAAATAGTACTAGAATGTTGGTGTCGGAATAACCTAGGAGAGACAAGACCAGGGTGACACGTGGTGGTTTTTTAATGTTTGTTTTACAAAAAAGTTGTTAGAGAATAAGGGGCACCTCAACTCAAAACTATCAGCGTCACATCAGTTTTTTATTAACTTGATGTCATGTAAAAAAAAAATGTTATTTGACGTAAGCAAAAAACTTAGTAAGCGGTTTGGTGAGTAAGAAAACCTTATGGCAAAATTTATTGTATCCGAGAAATTAAAACGCGGTTTTAATTTTTAATTATCGAGTTCTTTATGAAAGATGGTGAATCTTAAAGACTAAATTCTCGTTTTAGTTGAATTTAAAGTTGTATTGGTTTTGATTTGGGCGTTTAGTATTCTTATCTAAAGCTTGAATTCCATCGGCTAAAAGAACCGATCAGAATTGTTCCTAACCTTCAAAACTCATAGGGTTGTGGTTGTAAATACAACAACAACGACGATACACAATCCTGCATGAGCGTTGTATGAAGGAGGTAGAATGTAGACAGATTATACATCTATCATTGTGATTGTAAATAATAAGACCTAATTGTTGCCGTTCTAAACAAAAAAATAAGACCTAATTGTTGATCTTTAAGATTAACACAATAATTGTTAAAAATACATGATGATATGTATACCTGACTTAGTTGAATTGAATAAGATATGAATTATCAGTAATTAGCATGCTCTTCTTTAACACAAATACAAGTATATGATTTGAATATTTCTAAAATATAACACTAATGTTTTCTTTATATAGAGTTTTAACTAGAGGTTTCATTAAACCCTAGTTATAACATATTGGGCTTATCTAATAATCACATTACATTGGCCCATTATTTAAATAGCTTAAAATAATTAAAAAATATTTAATTATAATATATAGGCACACAACAATTATTATATTTAATAAATTAATTCTAACAATAATTACTTGAACAACAAGCAACTTATTTGAAACCCATAGTTATGCGATTTAGGCAATTAAAATTTGTAGATTAATTAGTTTTTATACGAGTTTTGCTACACCTATGCCAAATCAACTTCAATAAGTTTCTTGAACTTATCGGTATGAATCAAGCATCATAAACCATAAATCTTCAAACTTTATCCACATACACTTTGATTAAGATATAAATCTTAGATTTCTGATACCATAGTTGATGACTCGCTAACATTTAATAAACCATATTCAAAGAATTAATGGAATTTGGGTTTAAAAAACATGCATTAAGGTCGTCTTAGGTGCGAGACAATGCATTGGAATCCCTTATTGCATCTCACACCCTAACGTGTTGTTGTCCCTAGATGTGTAGGAATAATGGCTTGGAAGAGCAATGCGGAGAATCAGTTATTGATTTCGCTCTACTCTCTCCTGCCTTTAAGGACTCATGGCAGGAGAACGATGAGTCCATTCCCAGCGCAAGTCTCACGGACGCATCGGCCGAGACACACATGAAACATCATCACTTTTTGGACGCATCATATCAAATTTCGTGGACCTAATAACGTATGATATGCTTTTTATTATTTATGAAAAATATGTTCCCTAAGTATGTAATGCATGCGCTTTTTATTCATTGCCTTGGACTTTTGACCTTATCACAAGTCACAATAGAGCGCATCACGTTTTTCAAAACCCAAAAAATAATAAACAATCAATTAAATATTACGTAGTATATGCTTGCATAGTGCCATTAACATCAACGAAGCACGTTACAAGTTTATTTTTATAAAAGTAAACATAAAGGTTAAAATATTTGTAGGTTGTTGTGCTTTGCGTTGTTGTTATTTAGGTTACTTTACTAGCTTTTTGTTCATTTAGGTCACGAGGATTATTAAACATGATACTTCATATAAAGATTAATTAACTTATAAAAAGAATATATTGAAATTCTTAAACACAATCTTTAGATTACTGAAGATATAAATTTATACGATAACAAACCGCACGATAAGGTAATTGTATTTTTTTTCAAATAAGTTGCTCCACTATCTTCGTTCACTTAGGTCACATATTTTAATAAAAGTGGTTAACCCTTACCATAAGCAAGCATTTGAAAGCGATCAAAGGTCAGAAACCATGATTACTAATTTAAAGAAAAAAAATTGTATATCACGTAATATGTTTTAGCCACAACATGTATGGTGTGCACTAAAACTACTAAAACGTTTGGTGCAAAAAATAGAAGATTCATCAATATACTTACATTGGGGTGTACGCGTCAACTTCCTATAGATCTTACCACAAAGCTCCAGTAACAAATCAAACCGTCGGGCTTGAAGATTTGTGAGTCGTGAAGCTACAATTCAAGTTCCATGATCATACAATGTTAATAATAATAATAATAATAATAATAATAATAATAATAATGATAATAATAATGATAAATGTACTATCAATTTTCCTTCAATTCTACAAAGTTGGACGAATTTAAGTAAACCCTAAAATATGGTTACATGAAATTTCGTCTTCGTTTTTTTGGTTTAGATAAAGTGGACCATCTACTTTGTAACGATTAGGGTTTAGTCGAAACAACGGAGGAGGAGAGAGATGATTGATTTTATGAAAGAGTGGAATGAGATTGATCTTAATTGTACCTTGTATTTATAGATTAGTTAGCTTAAGATCCAAGTTAACAAAACCCTAATATAATTTCATTATTAGATAACTTAAAGTTATTTATAATTAAGGACTTGTAGTTTGATTTTGATTAAATTAAAAACCCTTCTATCAAATTTTAAATTAATTGCAAATCAATATTTGATACGTACTTAACATTAATCAAACTCGACGTACAAGTATATGTATTTGTGTTCTACTTTATGTACATGATTTTCTTCGGTATTTAGAATTTTCTGTCAAGAAGTGGCATAAATTCCATATATTTATATGCATATTTTATATGGAGACGAGGCTTTTATACGACAAAGAAGGTAGTGGGTCAGTTTTTCTCTTTACATAAAAGGTTTCTTTATTATAGACAAATACTTATATATAGCAACGAGATTTTATAGCGGCAAACTTGTATAGTTGTGTGGTTATTCATTTTCATCAACTATAAACTAACAGAATAATAAAAATAAGTTGCAATATGATATCTTATATAATAGAGTTTGGGTCCCAATGGTATATCATATTGTGTGATAAGCCAAACACAAAAGATTGGGTTTCAATGTTATCTCATGTTGTGTGATAAGCTCCGTAACTAAATGATTGCATGTTCAAGTCCTGCTTAAAACATATGAGATAAATTTGTTGTGTAAATGTTGTGAGATAATTGTTCTTCTAAAAAAAATTAAGTCAAACATTCTCTTTTTTTAAATCACCACTCTTCTTCAACCTTCAACCCTCTCGCCACTGTCACCACCATACCCATTACCACCATCGCCATCATCATTAAAAATCTTGTCATCTACATCTTTTCAAATAAATGCTCACTTATATATATATATCCTACTTTATTGTAACATCCTAAAATTTACACGACTTATAAACTACTTCATTCGTCTCAAAAAGAGTGTCCAAAAGCAAAAAATTTAGAAATTATGATATGTGTAATTAACACTAGTTTTGATTGATAAAAAATCATTTTTACCCTCATAGTTAAGATAGAAATAAAAAATTAGTAATTAATGCAAGTTTTGATTAGAATGGTAAAGTATGAAAAGTAGTCATAATTATTGTCCATATATAAAAACTGTACACTTATTTTGAGACAAACATAAATAGTAAATAGTAAGGTGGACACTTTTTTTTAGACAGATGGAGTAATAAAGTAACGGCAAAACAAATTACCTGGATTGATAGTATATTAAATTGTTAGAAGCTACAAGAGAATTATGAATTTTGTAAAAAATGGGTTGAATGTAATAATTATGAAAATTAAAGGTGTCAAAAAGTAACTAATTAGTATGAATATGGAAGATTAGTAAACGGAGGGTTAGATTGTGATCTCATCCAATTCATAAGGAGTACCAATGTCGGCAATATATACATATAAACACGATTAGAATTATTAATTCACTTGCATAAACTCATCGAACCTTAGAGCAATAGACCAACAAGAACTTGCGGTTTTTGTTTCAAGGTACTCGTCCCAACTCCTAAATTAATAGTTTAGGTTTTTTGTGATATTAATTTTCCACTACAAAAAATAGATAGGTCAGTTTGATCGAGTTTACCATATTACTTTTAGTTGAAATTAATATTACAAATTTTGTAGAAGACGTTAATTAATTAGTTAAGATGAAAACTATTATTCTACAAAAAGTAAAGAGAAAAAACAGTAATAATTATGTTTTTTAAACTGTGTGTGTTTTAATTAATATCTATATGTATGTACCATAAGAAAAGGGTTGTAGAAGTCTACATGGTCACATGGCCGCAATCGAAAACGAAAATATATCTATAAGGAACGGTGGTCGAGGGTTGCAGTGATAGAGAATAAAGAAAAGAAGACTTGCATGAGGTTTTATTATTTAACAAAATAAAAGATAGAGATTTTTAATGGTGACGGCGATAGTGGTAATGTGTTACATTTTTATTAATAAAATTTATATTATGATAAATAAAATAAACGGTAAATAAATAACATAAAAATAGATATAGAGACAAACTCTTATAAATGATAATTAAATAAAAAAATAAAATATTCGAGAAGACTTACTAGATCACCAACGAAGATTAGCAACAAAGCACTAAATAACCGAGACACATGTTTGACACGCTTCCATTAAAACATATTCGCCGTCTAATTTTCAGAGTACAACAACCAAAACAATAAGTTGTACTGCCTCAGTTTTCAAATGTGTATTACTTATATTGGAAAACAATAATGCTTATTGATTTTTTGTGTGAAAAACATATGGAATTATGGCCTCTATTTATACACAATGGACGCCACCCTAGTTACACCTTCTACCGATGTGGGATAGAAAGTAAACTATTTTTTCACTTTAATCATTTGTACCAAATGTCTAAATTTGAGACGTGATATCTCATTCACATCAATTATATTTTGGACATATAAAGACTCATTGTGAAGCTCTCTTTAAACAGAACGTGAACTTATAAACTATTACTAATATATATGACACATACATATAGATAATTGTGTCCAAAGTTGATCCAAAGTCACTTTTGTCAACCAAATTTTCTAACAATCCCCCACAAGAATGGAGATCAGTCGTAATACACAAAAGTTTTTATGAAATTTCAATAGTTGAACCTTGCAAAGGATAGGTAGGTGTGACCCTTTGAGCCTTCCTTGTGAAATGCACTTAGCCTCCTAGTTGTCAGTAGGCCCGATGTCTTTGAACTAAGTTCTTGTTTATGTAGACAGCAATACACTTCACACAAGACTCTCTCTAACACTGTCAAGTCCTCAGTCATGTTCGTTATGGACTTGAACATTAGTCTAGTTATGCAAAAGCCTTAGGATTTACGTCCCCACAATTTTCTAGGAAGCAACCCCACTTCTCTATAACATAAGTGATTTCATCTTGAATCATTGAAAGTCACATGGATTGTGATTTCATTTTAAATCATTAAATACATAGGTTTAATGTCACAACAAGTCATAATAATATGAATGAACTAGCTAGGAAGTTATAACTTTAAATAACTCCTCCATAGTGAGTTCCCCCACATTTTATATGATTAGGTTGTACTATTAAACCCAGATTTTGGGATCTCCAATCAACTAGGCTAGGTTTTCCTTCATATAAACTCATTATTTCAAGGGCTTTAGTGTTATTCCTTTAAATGACTTACTAACTAACTCTATGCTTAAGTATTTTGTACGTGGATCCGCGATGTTATCCATTGACTTTACGTAATCAATCGTGATAACTCTAGTTGAGAATAGTTGTCGCACCAACCAATTTCTATGATGGACATGTCTCGACTTACCGGTTTACGTTGTGATATGAGCTCTATCAATTTTCAATTAACTATCACACTTTATACACATGGGCTTTACCATTACACCATCTTGGTATGTCCTCTACGAATTAACTTGTCCCACATATTCTATAAATTTATCTCGAATGATAAATTCAGATTCCATCATAGACTTAGCTATAAGAGTCTGTTTGGAATACTTTCAAGATTTTCAAGACATAGCTTCCCACCTAGCGTAAATACATTTACTCTAGTGTATCTAGACTCTTTTATGTAAGAACCCATATATGCATTACTCTATCATTAGATAGCAGTTGGATATCTTCCAAAATGCAATATCGTAAGTATCATAGTACTCGTGTAATACTATTCAATTGGTCATCACTTGAATTATTCGTACATTTACTTAACCTGGTTATTCCTGGTTATAACTACTAATCAGATCTCACACACGTCATTAGACACATAAGACGGCCAATATTATTTGAGTATTCAAAATGGACAACACTTTTACCTCTATGTTAAATAGATTTAAATAGGTGTCATTGGAGTTATAGCTAGGCTAGAATCCCCCACATTGAACATCTCAAGAATATTGTCCTTATAATGTTTTTTACTTCAAAACAAATCTATTTGGTTCCATATGATCTTAGTTCCAAGAACCATATCTAACAACCAATGCAGTTCATGTCAAAGTTATTAGGAAGGACAATAGACGGCGAATTTTGGCTGGTTTGTTTTTTACAGAAAATTTAGTAGACAAAGAAGTTACATGGTAATGGAGAAGCCTAAAGCAGTATGAACCAGGAAAAAATATGTGACAACTTATATAAAGATGTTGGGCCTATGTTAGCGGAGTGTGGGTGTTGTATACTAACAAAAAGAAGGATGATCATAGTAATAACATTGATCCATTAAAATGTGAAAATAACACTGGAAAAGGGGATTTTATAAAGGATCAAAATGATGTATACATAAATGAGGAACCAAGTGGTGGTGGTAGTATACTGGGTAAAAAACGCAAGATGTCACAAGAAGGATTATTCGCACGGGTTTTGGGAGACTCGGATGATAGAGGTAAATTGAGTAATGAAACTCGAAATCGAGTTTCTCGCTTGGCTAAACGTGTGGCAAGAAGAAGGAGGTCTTTGAGTGATTCAAATCACTTGGAGAAGCGTAAATTGGTCGATTCAGACGATTTCAAAGATCTACAAGTCAGTGAATCGTCTTTGGGTTTGAATAAAGGTAAGCAACAATCCCTTAATGATAGTGTTTGCTCGTTTAATAATGTTGGGAAGATCGGAGAGCAAATAGGAGTTGTGTGGGCTGAAATGAAGGGACCTATGGAGGGAGTAACACATAGTAAGGATCCAAACCAGTAGGTGGTTGCGGGTGTTGAGAGTTGCGGTGTTGTGTTGTATCATTTATTATGAAGATCATGTCTTTAAATATTAGAGGTTCAAGGGAGAAAGGTAAGGATGGGTGGATTAAGGATATTGCTAGGGATGAAAAGCTATGTATGTTTGGGTTTCAAGAAACAAAGTGTAGGAATGTAAAAGAGGAGTGGGTTGGAGAAGTGTGGGGATCAAAATTTTTTGATTTCGCTCAAATAGATGCAATTGGCAGGTCTAGGGGTCTGCTATTGATATGGGATTCAAACATGTTCACAAGTTCTGGGGTAGCGAGTGGGGATAGATTTATTGCAGTCAAGGGGTCATAGAAAGGAATAAAGGATGAAGTTGTTTTAGCTAATGTATATGGTTATCACGTCATGGAGAAAAAAGTCAAATTGTGGAGTCGAATATCAGGGTTAATGGACTCGGTGGATGGGGGTTGGTGTTTATTTGGGGATTTCAACGATGTTAGAGAACTAGGAGACCGGCTTAATTTTGAATTCAATACAAGAGATGCGAAAATTTTCAATGAATTCATAAGGAGAAACTCATTGGTGGACATTCAATTAGGAGGTCGTAAATATACTTGAATTAGCGATGACGGGCTAAAGTTTAGTAAATTGGATCGCTTTCTAGTATCAACGGAGATCCTAGAAAAATGGCATAACCTTTCTGTTGTGACACTCGAAAGGAAGATATCATACCACTGTCCTATTGCTCTCAAGGATATGGATTTGGATTTCGGCCCAAAACCATTTAAAGCTTTTAACTTTTGGTTAGAAGATGGTGAGATTGAAAACGTATTTAAAAGAGCCTGGGAGAAACCTGTCCAAGTTTTTAGACCAGATTGTATTGTTCAAGATAGATTTAAAAATGTCAAAGAGGCTTTAAAAGTGTGGAGTAAAGCAAAGTTCGGGTGTACTAAACATCATATAGAGTTATGTAAGAAAGAAGCCATGAAGTGGGAATTGGAGGCGGAAACACGGAGCTTAGAGGAAGACGAGATGAGAGTATGGATGGAGGCTCGTAAGGCGTGGATTGAAAAAGATAATGTGCTGAATAGTATTCTTATACAAAAGGCAAGGATTAACTCGGATGTTGAGGGGGAAGAAAATTCGAGATTCTTTCATAATATGGTGAAAAGAAGATGTGATATAAACAACATTCGAGGGCTTATGATAGATGGTGTATGGTGTGAAGATCCACAAAGAATAAAAGGTGAGATCTTCAAATTCTACAAAGGAATATTCTCAGATAGTGATAGAAGGAGACCTAGATTTGTAAACGATTGTGTTACCAAACTTTCTGCCGAGGATGCTCATAGTTTAGAGGTTCCTTTCTTAGAAAGCGAAGTGTGAAATGCTCAACGCCATGTGTGGGTGTGGGAGTGTTAAGGCTCCGGGGCCGGATGGTTTTAATTTTAACTATATCAAAAGGTTTTGGGATGTCATTAAGGTGGACGTTCTTAGGGCGATAAGATGGTTTTGGGAGAAAGGTGAATTCTACAGGGGATGTAACGCGTTTTTTGTTACTCTAATTCTGAAGGTGGTGAATCTAATTGGGCTTGGCGATTATAGACCCATCAGTCTCATTGGAAGTTTTTATAATATTACTTCAAAAGTATTAACTGAGAGAGTCAAAAAAGTGATCGGGAAGATTGTTGGTGAAGTTCAACATGCTTTCATTGAGGGTCGCTATATTCTTGATGGAGTTCTTATTGCAAACGAGACGATGGAGTTTGTGAAACGTAAGAAAAGGATGGGTTTTGTTTTTAAGGTAGATTTTGAATTTTATGATAGTATCGAGTGGAGATACTTGAACGAAATACGGAACAAATGGGTTTTGGCAGTAGATGGTGTAAGTGGGTAACATCTTGTTTAAAGTCGGCCATGATCTCATTTCTTGTCAATAGGTCTCTGACAAATGAATTATGAATGAGCCGCGGGGTAAGACAAGGTGATCCTCTCTCTCCGTTCTTGTGTATTTTAGCGGCAGAAGGGCTTAATGCATTGTTAAGAGAGGCGGTTGAGAAGAATATTATTAGAGGAATTCGGGTCGGAGAGGATGAGGTTTTAGTGTTGCACCTATAGTACGCTGATGATACGATTATTTTTGGAGAATGGTGTAAAGAAAATGTTAGTAATCTTATGAATATTGTTAAATGTTTCAAAGAGGTGTCGAGATTAAAAATAAATCTCCGGAAAAGCAAGGTGTATGGTGTTGGTGTGGAAAGCGAAGAGTTAGATCGCGTGGCTCCCTTTATGAGTTGTGGTGTAGGAGAGTTCCCATTCACTTATTTGGGACTTCCTATTGGGGTTAATATGATAAGGGTCTCGGCTTGGAATGAAGTAATTGATCGATTTAAATCTAGACTCTTCGAGTGGAAGGCAAGAGCGATGTCTTTTAGGGGAAGAATAACGTTGGTGAAAATCGTGCTTGGTAGTTTACCGTTATATTACTTTTCAATGTTCCGCGTCCCGTCGAGCATTATCTTGGCCCTTAAGAGAGTGAGAAAAAATTTCTTTTGGGGTGGGGTGGGAGGGGAGACAAAGATTTCATGGGTTAAATAGGAAAAGGTATATCTTCTTATGAGGAGGGGGCTTCATATTGGGTCTTTAAAAGTTAAAAACTTGGCTTTATTGGGAAAGTGGTGGTGGAGGTTTCGAACCAAAAGGGGATCTCTTTGGTGTAGATTTATTAAAAGTATTTATGGGATTGATGGTGGGTGGGATGGGTTGGGGGTCTCGGGGTGGGAGGGGCAGGGTGTGGGATGATATTATATGTGTTGAAAAGTTTTTGGATAATATGGAAGGGGGTTTATTAATCATTTCGATAAAGAGGTAGGCGATGGGCAAACTACAGCTTTTTGGCTAAATAAATGGATATTTGATTTGCCACTTTTCAGTCAGTTTTCAAGATTGTATCACTTGGAAAGAAACAAAAATGTGATGACGGGTAGCAGAGGTAGATGGGTAGATGTAAAGTGGGAGTGGGTTTGGGATTGGATTAGACCTCCGAAAGGTAGAGTGGTTAGAGATTTAGGTGATCTTGAAGAGCTTATGGAAGAAGTTAGCCCTAATAAAAATAGGATGGATTGCTCGAAGTGGAGACTTGATCCAAACGGAGTGTTCTCAGTTAGATTGTTGTCTCCCTGGATTAAGGAGAGACGGGTTAGTAGTATGATTCGGGTAAACAAAACGGGATGGGTTAATGTCGTGCCTAGAAAAGTGAACGTGTTTGTTTGGAGGGCGGTTCTTGGAAGGCTTTTGGTCGGTGTGGAGCTCGACAAGAGAGGTATTGCTCTTGATTCTATATTATGCTCGTGCCGTGAAAATGTGGTGGAATCGATTGATCACAAGATAGTTTTGTGTGAAAATGCCTTAAAAGTGTGGGATTGGGTCTTTTCTTGGCCGAGGATTGGCCCTCTTGATGCTTTTAATTTAAAAGACATGTTGGGTCATAGGGGACAGTGGTGATGAAAAAAGATGTCAGAGCTTTATGGCAAGCTGTGTTGGTGGTTGCTGCGTATTTTATTTGGAAATCTAGGAATGATAGAGTTTTTAAAGGGAAGGATCAGGGACTTTTCATGATATTCAGATAAAAAGTTTTGAATTGATGGGCACGAGATCTAAAAATATAGCTTTTCTTGGCAAAAGTGGCTTGAAAGACCTACTGATTGTGGTGTGACGCCATATGTGGTTTTGAGATGATTTTGATGGTTTAAGTATTCTTGTTTGGATGCTTCTCTGTGGTTGTAAAAGTCCCGCGGGGGGGGGGGGGGGGGGGGGGGGTTACACCCCGTGCCCGCTTAGACCAAAAATTAAAACTTTAATGCGGAAAAGAATTGACTTTGACATACATTCAGTTACTCTTTTGACTATTGACAAAAATCTATAAACATTCAAACCTTGACATTATTTTTAAATGAAACTAGACTCAATTACCTTCGAAACTCCGGGTGGCACGACCCGTGAAGACTTACGGTTTAAAATATATGATTTTTAGAAGATCGAAAAAAACTATAAAAATCTCATTTTAAACAATAACGAAAACATATGACCAAATGCTAAAATACCATATGGCCATATACTGGCCATATGCTTCTTTTAAAGTTTCTGAGGTAAGCATATGACCATATGCTGAAAATACCATATGGTCATATACTCTGGTCATATGCCCATATTAAGGTTTCTAAGGTAAGCATATGACCATATTCTAAAAAGACCATATGGCTATATACCTCCTGCAGAAACTTTATAATGAAAAAGCTATATTTTACACTTTTCTCTATTCCGGAAACCATACTTCCAAGACTCGAAAATTAACGAAACTTTTCAGAAATCTTTAACATAACATAATTCATCATATTCATAATCATTTGTGGTCTAAACGACCCGTGAACACATACTTACGGGGTTGTGCCAAACACCCATTTTGACCCATTTTCAAACATAACATAACCATACACCTTTGACCATAAAACCAACACTTTAACATTTGAAAACATCAAATATTCATCACATAAACTTTAAACAAACATGCTATAATGTTCTAAACTTCACTTGACCCGTTTAACCCAAAATGGGTACAAACACACCTTAATCCAAACGCCATTTTTAAACATGTCCATAACACTAAAACTCATTTACTTGACAAACCGTTACACATTCTTCACCATAACCAACAAAACATAACTTTGACACTTGCTTACATGTTTCAAACCATTAAATGACTCACGGGGGTGTCAACATTGATTTGAGCTTGGTATTCTACCTAGCTCTACTTTCTTACCAAATCCTTCTACACTTCGCATATAAGCAAACCTTAACCCATACTCCAAACCATAGCATCTCCATGATACATGAACCTACAAAACATGGTTAACTATAACATTAAGCGATAACGCTTAGTAAGTAAAACGATCATAACATACCATTATACTTCAACAAACATATAAGCATCACATACATCATAACACTTACTTTACAAGCTTACTACTCCAAGTCCCACTTTAACACATAACATCATATCATCACTTAGCTCACATACAATATGATACGTGGGAATTGCACCAGGCTTTACCTCTCAAGGGATCTTGAGAAGCTTACAACCCCCACCAGGCAGTGTACCTGATCGTTGTAGTATAGTATAGTGACAAGTACTGGGGGATTGATCGTTCAGCTAGGAATAGTGTCGCTAGGATTAGAAAACCTAAATACTAGTTCTAAAGGTGAGGGATGATTATTTTTGTATTTTTATATTTTTTAGAAAGCAAGTAAAAATCTCGGGTTTGAAGGATTTGGGCGGAATTAGTTGCTAGTCAACTAACCCAATACTAAAGATGCAATCAAAATAAAATACTAAAAATGAAAATAAACTAAATTATACTAAGGTTGTGAGCAATAAGTGGAGAAAATGTGTTTACTTAGATTTCACTACTCCCTAGACATCTTTTACATGTTAATTACTTGTTATAGTTGCGTGGATGACGGATTGTATTCCTTAATACCATTCATGGGGTGGCGCACTTAACTCCCCAATCCTATGAGCTCTTATCTCCTCCTATGCCATGCCCAGCACAACCATAGGGATTATAAACAGTGGCTCATGCATTAAATACAACCAATAAAAACCTAGTGCACATCAGTTCATGTTTCCTAAGACGTTCAAGCATGTTACCATTTGGAGATCTGCCAGTTTTCTTAAGCCTAACATCGAATTCATTCATCCAATACAATTATAAACAAGTAATCAACACATAATTAACATCTAGGTTTCATTAGATCCAAGCAAACACAAGATAGATCTAGCCTAG
Source organism: Artemisia argyi (assembly GCA_030686995.1). Taxonomy (NCBI): domain Eukaryota; kingdom Viridiplantae; phylum Streptophyta; class Magnoliopsida; order Asterales; family Asteraceae; genus Artemisia; species Artemisia argyi. The sequence goes on from CM060687.1 coordinate 33,307,226, forward strand.
CATGATGGAATTAAGACAAGAACAAGATATAGACAACCAACACATAGACATATTGATTGAATTAAAAGAATACTTATCTCAATTACACATGAAAGGTATCAAGGGCTTAGAACCTTTGAAAAACCGGTAAAATTCGCACCAAGTTCGTATTTAGGGTTTCTCCAAAACTTCTCTCCTTAATGTGTGAAAATTAGAAAAATATATATAGGAAATAGGGTCTGACGGCGTCAAGACAAATTTTGTGACGCCGTCACCTCGCCGCCAAAATACTTCTCGGACTGCCTTGATCTACTTTTGACGCCGTCATGTGTTATGCATTTCCAGGCCGTCATGCATTTTACTCTTGACGCCCTACTTCGTGACGTCGTCAAATCTGTACTGGGTCGTCATGGAAATTACTCTTGACGCCGTCAGAAATTCCTTCTTGACGCCGTCACCTACTGTTCCCAGCAAGGAAAATTAAGACTTTGGCGTTTTCTTCACTTTTATGCTTCAAAAACGTCTGAATTGCTTCCTTTTCCAGATTTCTCTCCCAAAGTACCTAAAATCACAAAAGGAACGATTTAGGGCAATATTTGATCAAATAAATTCAATTCCAGGCTTAAATGACCCCTTAAAAGTGGTTCATTTTTCGCCTCATCATATACCCTTACACTTGAGATTTGCTTGTCCTCAAGCAAATGCGCTTTTATTCTAGTCAAAATACAAGTTAGGGGTCATTTAACACTAATATAAAAGTAATTACAACAAATAATCATTCCACTAAAGACCAATGACAAGCACGGAGGTCATACACTAGCACCTCACAAATAGTGTTTAGATACTCACATCTCTCGGGTGTAATTAAGTATAGATTACAATATGGAAACGGAAGATATCTCTCACTACCTGTCATAGCAAAATAGATTACCATAGGCTTGGGAAAGGATCAAACCTCCACCACATGGCGTAAGCACCTAGGATAAACTATCAAAGAGGTCTTTTAAAGGGTTGTAACGTTAGGTGTAGGGATATGAAATACACGGTTTTGTTGGATAAAGGAAGTTTTACTGGTGGCGAGCTAACAATCTTGGTTAATTACATGTACAAGATGGCATTGCTAAGGCAAGACTAGACTCGACTTAAGCTAATAAATGAAAAATAACAAAAACATAAAATGAACATAGAATGAAAAGGGATGGTAGTCCGTATGTTTTTTCTCATTTTCTTTATTCTATTTTTTTTTTTTTGCATACACTCTTACCTTACCATCCAAAATAATACATCATAGGGAATGTAAATTCCCCTTACACTTGAATTTTTACATGCTTTACAATAAACTAATCTAATGACTCGAATTAAGATAATCAAAACACTTGGAGTACTTTTAAGATTAACGCACATACGGGGGTAATAATATGATGTTCTTCCCCATTACTCCATAAAATAAGTACTTTACCCATGAGTCCCAATCGTCCCAAAACAATATGTACAAGGATATGACTCGACTTAGCAACCATGTAATCAATTAGATAGTTAACTTGGGGTTTAACAAATAACAATAATGCACTAAAGATGAGCGCATACACAGAAGGCTAAGGCGATTTGGGTGTACATTTAAGTGGGGTGTAACAAATTCTTCCTTTAAGTAAAATGCTTAAAGTTAGAAACGAAAAGATAGGCTCGGAGGGGTGTACTAGGGGTTTCGTGTACTAAAAATGAGTACAACGCTAAGGGTGTGGGAAAAATTAGTTGACTTAACTAGCCAAGTAATATGACTTAAATAGTCAAGTAATTATGATACGGGTTTAACACAAGGGTGATCCTAATGCCTCTTATCATGTAGTAAATCCTACCACACGAATGTAGTCTCACTAGCGGTCTCGGGATGCATCACTAACGCAAGTTCTAGAATCTAAATGCTACCGGTACACTCATAAGCACTAATAATAAATGCTTTTCCTATCAAATCTAAAGGCGAACCTCACATATTTGGGTGGAAAATTTTTCTGAATATACGGTTATGTGCTAGTCATACAATCTCCTATCCATGAGACGCTTGCTATGGCTAAAGTTTTATAGGTGATGTTTGAATATAAAATATATAACAATCAAATAAACGCAGCGGAACAACATCACCCACATGGATCTCATATAGCCATATGATCAATCAATAAGATAAATAAGATAGTTATACCTTTGTAGCGTGTACCGGGAATCACCACCAATACCAATACCCACGAATGGAATGAGAAACCCAAATGATCAATAAGGTTGATCACCTCTATGAATTGTCCACACTACACCTCACCGTATACCTCTTGGATGCTAGTCCTTCTACCCGTAACTGTCAAATGACCTTTGATTAATCAAGAATCAAAGGAATTGATCAAGGAAACCAAAACCTTAATTGGGTTTGGTGTTTTTGCCGTACAAGGAAGAGAGAGGAGAGGGGAGAGTTATTTTTTGTCAATGGTTATCCAATTATGAGGAGATAAATGCTCCTTAAATTAGATCAAGTCAAAACCATAACCCCCCTTTTCCCTCCCCTATAGGCCGGCCACTATTAGGTCCAAATGGGCCTCGCATTTGATTTTTCTAGTCCAATGTATTAAGTACATTACTTAATCATTAGAAGCCCGATAGTGATCCCAAGTTACGTAAGCTTATTTACATGTCGTAAGTACAATAAACACGACATAAAGAGGTACCTAAGTGTATATGTGTGTGTCCCCATAGGCTCACATATGTCTAGCCATATAATTATTTATTATGACACGAGCATACTCCAACAGCTCCCACTTGCGACGTCATAATAATCAAGTAATTATACAAGCAAAGGTTAGCGTCTAGCAACACGCCAATGCCCCTAGAAATATGTGAGGGTAGTTTCTTAAACTTCTCATTTAAATGGTTTATATGTCATCCATCCTTTTGTTACAGATACTATGTTGAACATTAGACATGGATCGAAGTCATTCTATTTGTTCAACTATTCTGTTTCTCGATCTAGATATTGAACAAGATTACCAAGTGAATTAAGATTCATCTTAATCTCATTTGGGTACGGCCATACAAACATCCGTTCAATTCATCGAGGGGCCCAATAGTATCTAACTCCATGACATGTGGAGGAACAAATCCTGTTTTGACTGCACGTGTCATTCATGTGTTTCAAATCACTCCTGAAAATGGTTTTTATAACTACCTTATTCAGGACAGCGTTTAACCATATCAAAGAATAAAATTCCGCACATGCAAGACCTACTTGCATCTCAAGTCTAAGGATAAGAGACATAACCATTTGCGAGATTCACTATTGACGTCGATCCATGCAGTGAATACTCGAAGGTTGGGTCAGTCCAATGTTCATCACAATGAACAACATATGAGTTTGGCAAATAAATCGCCAACACGCTCACATTTGCCTTAATTCGATGATACTCCCGTATCGTCAACTGGCAATGGACAATTTTAGAATAAATAAATTATTCATGGATTAAACATGCAAATATAGAACACAGTAGTATAAATGAAGACGATAATACCCGGTATATCAATTCATTATATAAAACGACTGCTTATAGTTCCATTATCCAAATACTAAAAACAGATTGCACAAGACTACATATAGATCAGAATCTGATGTTTCCACCATGATCAATTTTGTTGTACAAGACAACAAGTAGTCATCTGAGTAAACTTTGAGAATACTTGTTTCAAAATTCAAAAAATGTTTGAATGATGATTGTCATTTTGTATGTGTGCAATCAAGTACATTACGAGTAATGCAACAATACATTCCATAGTGTATTTGAAGCTAGCAAAACACCTACTTTAGACAGTCATAATAACAGTTTCCTAAACTGTAAAGTATTATTATTCTTTTAATGCATTAATGCTCTCAATCGAGCACATCTAGTTAGAGGTGTCATCATTCATGATGTCATCCTACTACGACTAGGGTTGAGCATCATCTCAGTTATATAAGCATTAATGAATGAAAACATAACAGAGCTCCTCAAATATCCGTAAACGTTTGAACAACTATTTGGTCCTTTGCAGGTCCATTAGGTTGTTCGTTTAACAATTATCTAACGACTTTCACTTAGATATTTGTTGTTATCAACTCATCTTGCATTCATGCAAATGATATAAATAATCGAATACATAATATGACTTACATAATGAATCCTTTAGACAAACTTAAGATTTCCATTCATGCATTCAATCTCATCATGTAAGATTGATCATTGAGACTCCCCTCAATGACATGTCATATTGTGTTTAGATTATTAACCGCTTATGTTTATCCTAATAAACACATGCAACAAGGTTTTATGTTTTATTTCCTTAATTCCTTAATTGAAACTTCATTCCAGGCTAAGGATTAAAGTCTAGCTTAGATGGAATATTGTTTCTTATATGTTAACAACATATGAGATTTAAGAAAATAAATTCATTTATCCTACTTGCACTCTGAGTTCTCGGAAGTAATCTTATTTAATCAAAATCAAATTAAAGATTAAATTAAGATCTCTGCTCCTAGATGCATGATCTAATCCACACCTGGATTCTTATGTCTTGTATACATAATAAAGATTATACAGATTCATAAACCCTTTTGATTACTCATCGTCCTCGCAAAAGTAATCAAAAAGTGTTTTGAAATCCCATTGTCATATTTCATTTACATGAAAACAGGTATGACAATTAATCATCTTTATACATTTAATTTTTGTAGGTATGAAGATTTAATCATAATCAATTTCTTGAGTATGAGTAAACTCCTTCTACTACGCATGCATTAAATATGTATACAAGTTTGTCCTTATGAGTCTTCTAGTTCAAGAAACTCATTTTAAACCTCACAGTCTAACTGATTTGGTAAGAGATTAATCAAGCTCCATGAGTGACTATCTTTCAAGGACTGCATCTTATCATTCATAGTTTTGAGCTATTCATCAGATTCAAGATCTGATAATGCATCTCTTTGGTTAGCAGGTTCACTATGATCCTCCAACTTATGTCCCTTAACATTGATATAAAAAATATCATTCAAGTGTTAGGGGTATCCTTGCGGATTTATGAATGTGAGATATCAATCTATGGTTTAACATATGTATGTTCAGCCTTAGAATGACATTAGCAAGTGTACTCAGAAGGTTGTGTATTTAGCTCTTGAATGACTTCAAGATCTAAAGGTGCTCCCACTTGCTTTTGTAAGTGGAGACTAATCTCCAAGTACTCAGCATCTTGATTAACAATAAATTGTTTTCAAGTGGGACATCCAAAATACATCGTTAGTTCTTGACTCTAGTTTGTTAATTACTTACTCTTAGGTATTTAACAAATTCAGAACTAAAATCAAGACATAATGGGATTCATCCCATTCCATAATATAATGGTGTCTTAAATTCCTTCTGGGTTGGAACCATATTGGGTGTACGCATGGCACATCCAATTTTTTAACCTTGATTGCTTTTGAGGTAAAAGAGTTTAAGTCAGCAAAGATCAAATGATATCCATGATGGACATACCATAAAGTTGTGGTATTCCAAGTGGATAGATGTTGTGAGACTATCACACAACTCATTAGATGAACTTATACTTTTTGGCTTACGTATCTGCCAACCAAGTCATACCAGATGGCATCAATAGTATTTTTAGCCTACTGCATACTTTATATTTAAAGTCTTTGACCAAGTCAATGACTTCATGTGTATGTTTTAACTAGAAAACATAAACATTAAATATTTTATTATACGTCGTAAGTGTACATGTCTTTAACAAGAAGACATAACAAATTAACATTTTTACTTTACGTTATATGTCTTTCAACAATTAACGGAATTGATGTTTATGTCTTTACAAGAGACCTAAACATATTCAACTAAAGTAATTATGAGTGCCGATAATTGGCCTCAATAGTAATTTCAAGTTAATTACATACTTCATGATTATGAATTTACAAGAAGACATAATCATATTTACTAAACAATTCAGCAAATAAGTTGAAGTAGCTTTTCATGTGATCTTGACATTTTTCTAATTAGGGAAACATACATTTTATGTGTATAAGTCCTAGTAGAACCTTATTTTTCTTATCTTGCAGTCAAGAAAAACCATTAGTCATATTGTTATATGTTGTACCTTGCACACAATTAAGATTTCTCCCACTTGTGCATGGCACAACATTATGCAAGCAAATATGACAATGTCACAGATAACATATGATTTTAGTCAAAATCAAAATATAGATATGTAGAAATTTATCGCTTTTATAATGAATCATGCATAAGAATTTTATTAATAACATTTCAGGAAGCAACATCAGGAACGCGGCAAGTTATCTAATAAATTCATGCAATGGTTCTCATAAAAACTATGATGCTTCATATGTGGAAAGTAATGTATTATTTCAAGACAATCTAGAAATAAGATGGGCAACTTGTAAGTTAATAGAGCTTACAACTCCCACTGGATTAGAGAACATTACATGTGTTTCGTCACCAGTAATACAATCATGTAGCTCCCACTGGATTAGACAACATTAAAAGTGTTACATCACCAGTGGAGAGTGAGTGATGATTGGATACTTTCCTGCTTTCTTTGAATATCTACACATTATTGTTAATGTGAGTCACTATGACTAGTAACATGTACTTAGTTATTCAAGGAAGTGCATCAAGTTCTAACATATAGATGATGGGCTAGCCATCATTTTAAACTTGAAAATTAGGCATGCAGTTCCTCCATGTTTATCGGGTTAAGACACATTGCTAGGTAATCATGCTAGTAATTGCCTTTACCACTTTTCGGTTTATTGATATTTCCGTTTTCTAATTATTTTAACTCATATTAGTTTGGTAGCTATAGAAAACATGTTCTCTAGTTATCCAAATATCTTATATTTCTTGAAGGTTTCAAAACCAAAACTAGGGTTATAAAACGAACTTGAAATAATAAGATGTGCAAACATACTTAACCGTTTTGACTTTACAAGACATCACGATTTCTAGAGTATGTGTGCTTTGAGTTTGATTAGAATTAGAACAATTCAAATATTCCTATTATGGCTTTTCCTCATAAGGAAAAGGATAGGAACAAGTCTCTTTCTTACAAGGAAAGGAAGACTTAGTTTGATCCTTTTAACAAGAAAAGAATAAACTTTTGTTTACGATTTGTGTTGCATTAATTCATTAATTGAATTCTCAAGGTTCATATTTAGTATTTTCGATAATTATCCTTTTATAAATTAATTACCCCATGTTTACAATTTAAAACAATTAATTTACGTAAAAGGCTAAGATCCACATTGTGCTTCTACTATCACATCAGTTGATCTGCTAGCAATAGTAGATTCAATTGGTAGGCGACGATCACCAATTGCATTACAAGTGCAACTCTTAGATCCTTATGGGACTCATGGCATCTAGTGTCAAACAACTAGTGTCATGTAGGCATGTTTAGTCCCATCTTTGCCTCGGGTCAAGGTCTCACCGCTTAACTCGATTAAGTCATCCAATTTGAGAACGTGCGAGAATATATCTAGGTCTCACGCATAGAGAATAGTCACCTTGTGTTACAATTCAACCTAGGTCCCACGCATAGGCAAAAGGTAATTGCAAGTGTTCTCAATATTGGACGGCATGACTTAAATTTTGACGGGTAAAAGTTTTGATGTGAATCAAAAGGTGTACGAAAGAAGCATGCATTCATCCTTCATAGCACAAGTTAAAAACTTTTCTTAACTTAAGTCTAATCATTGTTTTAATTTATGTGTGTCAAGTTGTCCATTTTCATGACTAATATAAATCCTACGTGGATAATAAAGTTTGGACAATACATAAATAAAATAACATACATAACAAGTTTAGGTGTTATTTTAAGAAACAATGATTTTAAGTTTCAAAAACTTAGTAAAACTAAATCATAAGACTTAGTTTTGAAAATGGTTTGTGTTTCGTTATAAGTTTATAGAAAACTATTTGCAATTTACATATGATCACAAGATATATAAAAAGCAAAACAAACACACAACCACAATATGCAAAGCCTCAACCGATGAAAAAAAACTTATGCTTGGTCTCGTGAGCCATCACGACAACCAAGAGTCAACTAGGGACAAACCACACGGAGGACTCCCACTTGCTCCAAGACAATCAAGAGCAAGTTGGAAGCCCATGATGCACATGAAAAGTAGTTTCTGTCCTTCCAGAATTTCTGTGTTAGAGGGCCCAAAAGTCCATGAAGGAAGCTTCCCCGGGCTTAGCTCAAAACTATAAAGTTGTAGGCCCATGTCTTGGGTACCTGCAAAAAAAATTTCAGCCAAAACGACCTTACCAATCACCGGGAAACTCCGTTTTACCAACTGGTGTTCCAGCAGTCATTTTCGGCAAAAACGTCTTTAACTCTTTCGCCATTCACCACCAAGCCACGATTACATTATATTGAAAGTAAAATACAATTAATCTACTGTAAAAGTGCCCAAACAATGGCTACAACCAAAAGAATATAATTACATAAATGCCGAAACAATGGCAAAACCCCAAAACACGAAATTAAACAACAATCACAACCATCCAATGCACAAGTGGCCTAGGTTTTCATCGGCTTTGCATATAAACATAATAATACCATAATATTATGAATGAAAACATGGTGTTGGCTAACTCCATGGACAAACATGCATGTATTTGCCATGGAAAACAAAATAATAACAAGAATTAAATTGTTAGCCAACGAAAACGAAGAAATTAATTGACAAGAATTAAAACCCCGTTAGGTACGTGTTTCCTATGACTTAAGGGTCAAAACCCACTGATATTAGGACCTTCCAAATACCATTTAACCACAGAAAATATGGCCTTAGGGGCTGAATTAAAACCGTTTCAAAAACCGATCAAAAACACGCGTTTTAGGCCATTTTTTATGTACCCAATTAGCGTATGCATAACAAATGGCCATGGGACCAAAAAGTGCAGATCATAAGAACCCTAAAGGGTCGTCCTATGAGAAAAAAATTGGAGCCCTAGGGCTGTTTTAACCATGACTTCAAAAATCATCAAAAAACACCCATTTTAGCCATTTTTATGCATACCCGATAATCATATGGCACATATGATGGCTCGTGATACCACTATAGGTGATGTTTGAATATAAAATATATAACAATCAAATAAACGCAGCGGAACAACATCACCCACATGGATCTCATATAGCCATATGATCAATCAATAAGATAAATAAGATAGTTATACCTTTGTAGCGTGTACCGGGAATCACCACCAATACCAATACCCACGAATGGAATGAGAAACCCAAATGATCAATAAGGTTGATCACCTCTATGAATTGTCCACACTACACCTCACCGTATACCTCTTGGATGCTAGTCCTTCTACCCGTAACCGTCAAATGACCTTTGATTAATCAAGAATCAAAGGAATTGATCAAGGAAACCAAAACCCTAATTGGGTTTGGTGTTTTTGCCGTACAAGGAAGAGAGAGGAGAGGGGAGAGTTATTTTTTGTCAATGGTTATCCAATTATGAGGAGATAAATGCTCCTTAAATTAGATCAAGTCAAAACCATAACCCCCCTTTTCCCTCCCCTATAGGCCGGCCACTATTAGGTCCAAATGGGCCTCCCATTTGATTTTTCTAGTCCAATGTATTAAGTACATTACTTAATCATTAGAAGCCCGATAGTGATCCCAAGTTACGTAAGCTTATTTACATGTCGTAAGTACAATAAACACGACATAAAGAGGTACCTAAGTGTATATGTGTGTGACCCCATAGGCTCACATATGTCTAGCCATATAATTATTTATTATGACACGAGCATACTCCAACAAGTTTCACTCCTAAATGTTGTAAAAAAATTTAAATTTGGCGCTAAAATTGCACTAACAAGTATTTCTCATAGTTTTATTACACATCTACCATTAAACAAAACAAACTCAAGCGAAAGTGCATATGTAAGGTATCATCTTTTTACCCTCCCCTTACACTTAAGATGAACATTGTCCCCAATGTTCAAGTAAAGAATGTAAAAGTGAAAAAGTAAAAAGAATGAAATCAAATACTCCCCTGATTCGCTCGGTATGAATAATGAGGTGGCCAGGTTAAATCTTCCTCCAAGAAAATGAACGATCAAAGCTTCCCTTCCAGAATATAAATCATTCTCTTGTCATACATAACCTGTAAATCTGAGAAAATAGACAAAAACAACCTCGCGTAAAATCGGTGGCATCCTATATAAGTTACTAAATCCTAGAAAACAAGATAAGATATAATGCTTGTGGAATGAAGTTTGCAGATTTCCTGGAGATTATAAAACTTAATAATTCACAAAAACCATAAGACTCCGTTAGAAAAACAAAACCGGTAAAATTTCCAGATTTTTACACGTGACGCCGTCAAGAGTTAACTCGTGACGCCGTCAGAAGTGACCTGCAGAAATTCTTATGTTAAGTTTCCGGAAAATTTCTGGAAAAACTTGGTCCTACTTCCTGGAAAATCCTGCAAAACTTCATTATGACTCAATACAAGCATTTGACTCTAACAAATACGAATATACATGTTCACTTAATATTGTGGAGAATCATGATCGGTTTGTTTCTTGAAAACATATTTGGGGTTTCCCCTTACACTTATCTTTTGCAAAAATACTTTTAGGTGGAGTTAAGACTAGGCCAAAACAACAAAGTAAAGTATTTCCACTATTTAATTTAGAAACATGATCAACCAACAATAAAAATAAAGCATGCATACGGAAGCAAATAACTAACAAACAAAATAAAATCACACAAAGCATGGGTTGCCTCCCAAGAAGCGTTTTTCTTTATTTACGAGTCTTGTAGCTAGACTCAAGGTCATGGGTTAACGTGTATCGCTTATGCTCACATAACCAAGTGTGAGCCATCTAATAGTCGCCTCATCTTTCTTATAATCATCTCCTAATTCTAAGCATCCGCGATAGTATCTTTTATTCTTTTCATGAGTATACTTAAGTCCTTTTCTCTTATCATTCTCACTTAGCATCTCTATGGGCGGATACCTACTACACTTTTCCATGGAAAAATCCTTGAACCTAGGGTGTGTGCGGGGCATTTGATAGACAAAATCTTCTTCCCCATCCGAGAATGTAATTAACCCTTCTATGAGTTTTCATCAAGGTTGGTCAACTGTTTGAAAGGTTTTCCAAACACAACTTGGGTCAACTTATTATCAATAAACTCTCCTAGATTCTCCATAACCATAAACTTAAAAAAGATAAACCAAGCTTCCTACAAACACATGCAATGGTATTGCCCTAGCAATAATGTTTTCTCTTTTGTATTCTAACTCATCTACCATGATTTTATTGTATTCATTACGCGAGATTACGTTCATTGGAAGAGATGAGTTAAGATAGGCGTTAAAGCTCTTAAATCCGATCTTACAAGGAAATTGCATGTTAAATGAACTATCACACTCAATCCTAGTTCTAGGGTCGACATACCTAAGACGGTTTATTTCCTCTTCCATTCTATCCTCATTAATCACATCACCATCATCAAGATCCTCGTCGGAGTCTGAATAGTAAAAGGGGCTAGCCCTACGGTCATCATCATGATCAGACTCCTCTAACTCAGAATTATTGTCAAAGTGGTGGTTGGGCGAGAGGTTAGGTGGGTTCTCATTCTCCACTAAAGGGAGTGGGGCGGGCATTTGGAAAATCCTACGACGAAAAACATGAATAACAGGAATCAAACGATCAATGTTATTGTTATCCATCGAAATAGTTTACGAACAAAGGACACAAAGAAAAAGATAGACTAAAGAAAACCTAAAAATAAAAATAAAATCTTACTAGAAAGGAATCTAGCAAGTAGACCTAATAAAAAGAGATTCTAACCTAGACAATAACTATTCCCCGGGCTGCGGCGCTAAAAACTTGATACGTGGGAATCGCACCAGGCTTTACCTCTCAAGGGATCTTGAGAAGCTTACAACCCCCACCAGGCAGTGTACCTGATCGTTGTAGTATAGTATAGTGACAAGTACCGGGGGATTGATCGTTCAGCTAGGAATAGTGTCGCTAGGATTAGAAAACCTAAATACTAGTTCTAAAGGTGAGGGATGATTATTTTTGTATTTTTATATTTTTTAGAAAGCAAGTAAAAATCTCGGGTTTGAAGGATTTGGGCGGAATTAGTTGCTAGTCAACTAACCCAATACTAAAGATGCAATCAAAATAAAATACTAAAAATGAAAATAAACTAAATTATACTAAGGTTGTGAGCAATAAGTGGAGAAAACGTGTTTACTTAGATTTCACTACTCCCTAGACATCTTTTACATGTTAATTACTTGTTATAGTTGCGTGGATGACGGATTGTATTCCTTAATACCATTCATGGGGTAGCGCACTTAACTCCCCAATCCTATGAGCTATTATCTCCTCCTATGCCATGCCCAGCACAACCATAGGGATTATAAACAGTGGCTCATGCATTAAATACAACCAATAAAAACCTAGTGCACATCAGTTCATGTTTCCTAAGACGTTCAAGCATGTTACCATTTGGAGATCTGCCAGTTTTCTTAAGCCTAACATCGAATTCATTCATCCAATACAATTATAAACAAGTAATCAACACATAATTAACATCTAGGTTTCATTATATCCAAGCAAACACAAGATAGATCTAGCCTAGCATGATGGAATTAAGACAAGAACAAGATATAGACAACCAACACATAGACATATTGATTGAATTAAAAGAATACTTATCTCAATTACACATGAAAGGTATCAAGGGCTTAGAACCCTTGAAAAACCTGTAAAATTCGCACCAAGTTCGTACTTAGGGTTTCTCCAAAACTTCTCTCCTTAATGTGTGAAAATTAGAAAAATATATATAGGAAATAGGGTCTGACGGCGTCAAGACAAATTTTGTGACGCCGTCACCTCGCCGCCAAAATACTTCTCGGACTGCCTTGATCTACTTTTGACGCCGTCATGTGTTATGCATTTCCAGGCCGTCATGCATTTTACTCTTGACGCCCTACTTCGTGACGCCGTCAAATCTGTACTGGGTCGTCATGGAAATTACTCTTGACGCCGTCAGAAATTCCTTCTTGACGCCGTCACCTACTGTTCCCAGCAAGGAAAATTAAGACTTTGGCGTTTTCTTCACTTTTATGCTTCAAAAACATCCGAATTGCTTCCTTTTCCAGATTTCTCTCTCAAAGTACCTAAAATCATAAAAGGAACGATTTAGGGCAATATTTGATCAAATAAATTCAATTCCGGGCTTAAATGACCCCTTAAAAGTGGTTCATTTTTCGCCTCATCACAATACGTCGCATAAGAATATCTAAGGCCATCTATAACTTAGTACATAACCTCTACAACATACATAACACAAACATGTTAGTAGTCCATATAACACCATGCTATCATCATTTTACTTACCTTAGCTCCAAGCTAAGCACATCAAGCCAATATCACCATCATCATCAACATAATCATCCTTCATCATAACATCCTAAATCGTAACATCATTTCCATTCGACAACATTGCCCAATTAACACTTGGGTATAGTACTTTACAAATAGGCGTCTATTATACCCGTTTTGACCCCTTTCATGACATAAGACACATACGACTTCCACAACACCTCAAACTTAACAAAAATCATTAACTTAACATATTAAATCTGTTTCATAATTATAACAATGGTTAACATAACCATTAGCTTACTTCTAATCACCTCTAATCATCATATAATCATATCTTGATTATATGATGATCAACCCCATAGGTCATCAACCATAAAACAATTAAACATATCTCATAGGTATCTTGATCACTTTAATTATCTTAAAACACATCTTTACCCAATATCCCCAAATTAGGGTTCATAAACCCTAACCTCAATCTCATCAATTAACACTAATAAATAGGTTACTTACTTGTATGGATAATTTCTAGGGATCCATTACTTGATTATCCAACTAGCTTTCTTCCCTCATTTCTTCTCTCTAAAACCGTACATCAAACACACCTAGAATGATAAGGTATTTTCTAGAATTCCCTGGATATACTTATCTAGGCACAACTTTGGGATAATGGCAAGAATGGCCCCTCAAGTCTCTTTTCTATTACTTTGGCCACAACCAACTTATAACATATTTATGCTTGACAACATTAGTCCCTCAAGTTACACATCATAACTTCCCAAAACTATATTAGTCATACTTTGACTATTAGTTTGCCTATCGGGTTTGACCGCAATGCAACATTTGTTGACTGGCTAATCACGTAAGGCCCTTAGTCCATTTCATCTAGGGTGGGGTCCAAGTACTCGGGAAACGGGTCCAACAATTCTACCCCCTTATTTAGATTTCGTCCCCGAAGTCTCTCGTCTATAACTATCCAAGACTAATTCACAGCATACACTCGTTCTCATACTTCGAATCTTTAATCATTTCATTGCAACGATCTATATGATCTTGCAATTCTAATCTTCTACAACATAATAATAACTCATAATCCACTATAAACAACACTTCTCATCATGTGTTAATCTAAAATTTCCAACAATGACTACTTGTCATTCGGAGGAAATCTACTACTCCCTCCGTCCCAAAATTATTGTCCTCCGACAAAAAATACAAGGTTTAAGAAAATTGCATTTATTACAGCATTCTCTTTCTTACTTTTTAACAGAATGACAGTTTTACCCTTAAGTAATTAATTAAGTTATTCATTAAAGTTTGTAATAATAATTTCAATCAAGGGCAATATGGTAAACTCAATCAAACTTTCCTATCTATATTTAGTAGTGGACAATTAAATTGGGACATCCAAAAATGGTAACATGGACAATAAAAATGGGACGGAGGGAGTATTTGACTTTATATAAGTCAAACTGCAACACTAGTTTCTCGTCATACGCCCATGCACTAACATGACATAAAATCATATACCGGCCAATTTCGTATTTTACATAATACCAACACATATCTACTTCCAAAATCCGGTGACTTATCTCAAAATTTATACATAGTACTATATAAACGGTACTTCAAAATCTTTCTCACGCATCACTTAAACAATCTTTCTTGTTAAATTTCGGGAATACTACCCATCATCTTCTCAACTTAAAACAAAACTCATTATAGGCGTCTATCTTAAGGTTTCACACAAACCTTAACGCCGCTATAAATTTTATTCATATCTAATCTCTTGACTTATGACGTCTAACTCGTTTTAGTTTTCACTTTCTCATTTCTCTACTCGTATTCATGCCATATCGGTTACACATAAGCCCACTCGTTTATAACTCTTTACTCACATAAAAAGGCATCCCAATCTATGTAAGTAAGGAATTATAAACTTATGGTTCGGAGATTTACAGTTTCTTTATTTAAATGAAGAGGCGTCCCAATCCATTTAAATAAGGAGATTATAAATCATCCTACTAACGTACTTCCGACACAACAATCATACTTACTTTACTTTCCATCTTTTCTAGCCCTGGATCCAATCTCACTAACCTTTCATCCATGCCATAAAGACAAGCTAACAACCATGCCGAGGAGGCAAGCTAACAACCATGCCATAAAGGCAAGCTAACAACCATGCCGCGAAGGCAAGCTAACAACCATGCCATAAAGGCAAGCTAACAACCATGCCGAAAAAGCAAGCTGGGCTATTCCGTAGGATACCAAAACTAGAGCATTGGATCCAAGCTATATCTACCTTATCATCTTTACACATTTTATCTTTCATGTACTTTTATCATTAATAAGTACACGCTATCATTTCAACACTTCTCATTGCCTTAAGCAATTTCAACATTCGCTACCACGTTTACTTTCATCTAGAAAAGTTTCTATATAACACTTGCCAATTTTATTATACTTGCATTCCACAATGCAATCTATCAATCATCCGTCAACCCTAAGTTGACTCATACATTCACTATATGCCATGATATCACATTGGCCTAATCAATTCTTTCATGCACATAAACTGTGCATCTTATCATCATACATCTTTCAATATTTTAACATGATTCGATTCATGTTTTACAATTCATTATAGTGCACTTCATATCACTTATGACTTCTAGCGCAATCTATATCTCATTCATCACTTCTACTCATCACGCTTAACCATTTCTTACTAACACACTAAACTTATCATGTTTTATATATAACATGATCTCTTCACATCTTAACTATACACTTTAACTTTTCTCATTTTAATTAAGCATGTAAAATTCATTCTTCACTAATCATTTCTTACTTATCTCAATCTTTTTGAACATCTATGCTTTATCAAACACTTACTGGGCATTCTTAACTTATTTCACATGTCAGTGTGTTCTTTCAACTTTCTTTCGTCACTAGGTCATCACATATAATGAGACAATTATACATTACATTGGACTTAATATGTGCTTTCTAAACAACTTCTGTTATCAAACATACAATAACATTATTCGGACATATCAATTAATTCTCACATAATATGCATTCCAATGCATCTATCTCAACTCATACACTTCTATGCATCATGCTCTTAAGCACATCACATAAAACTTAGACATACAATAAACTACTATAGACTTAACATTACATAAACAATAACACTTAACACTTATCTAACAAATGTGAAAACATCTATAAACATAATCAAATCATATAGTCTATGGCTCACACATCACATTGCATAATCAAACTATGTCTAAGCATCAACATTCTAACTAGCCGCAAGCACTACTCTACCTTATAACTAAGGCATCATACAACTATTAATTCATTTATTAACCCGTCTCTAATACCACTTAGCATTTCTACTCGCATTCCATTACCATAAATCTATAATCTATTATCATAATCGCAATACAATCACCGGAACCAACCGAGGTGCACGGCCAACTAATCATTTAAACACTTCAAGTCCTCCATGTACTTGCACCTCATACTCATCAACACTATACACGCATCCATCACTTATCATCATTAAGCTCATATATCATAAATTATAATCCATCTCATACTTAACGTTTACTTTCCGCATTACTAACACTTACATCCAACATATCTACTAGTGGTTTAAGACTAGGCAACCTATAGTGGAAACCTAATTCACTTAAACCGAAGCTCTGATACCAATTTGTTACACCCCGTGCCCGCTTAGACAAAAATTTAAAACTTTAATGTGGAAAAGAATTGACTTTGACATACATTCAGTTACTCTTTTGACCATTGACAATGTAACACCCCCAAAATTTGATACAGCGGAAGACTCAACAAGCTTTCGGGGTGCTACGGGGATTGGTATCCATTCAAAGTCATGAAAGAACGAGATAAAGTAAACATAAGAAAAACACGACCAAAACGGGTTTTAAAGTTTACATTTATCCCAAGAATTTTCCAAAGTAAGGCCCAAAAGAAATAAACGTAGGTCCACAATAATTTATCAGAGTTTTAGAAAATAGATCCATAACCGGGAGCCAAAGCCAAGCCTCCAATCCAAGCATCCAAAGGGCATCACTTAATTACCTGAGAAAACGTGCTAAAAGTCAGCTTTCGCTGGTGAGATCATAGGTTTACGTTCATAATCAATATAGTGGACATATACGGAAAACGCTTGCTAGCTAGACTAAGGATTCACTAAAAGCCTGCGGATACCCTCCGCTCCAACATAATACACGGATACCCTCCGCTCGAACATAGATATTCAGGTAACCCCCGCAATATCATAAATACTTGGATAACCTCCGAAGTATTAATAACCTATAGGTGCACACTATAGTATCTAAATAAGCCAACCTTTAATAGTACACACGAAACTATGTGACTAAAGCTGACAATTCACCAATAACCAAATAAACCAACCTTGAATAGTACACACGAAAATATGTGACTAAAGCTGACAATTCACCAATAACCAAATAAGCCAACCTTGAATAGTATAAGGGTGAGCATGGTCCAAAAACCGGACCGGACCGGCCAAGACCGGACCGGACCGAAGACCGAGAACCGGAAAAACCATAGACCGAGACCGGACCGAATGTGGTCGGTCCGGTTCGGTCCGGTCCGGTCTTCGGTCGGTCCGGTCCAATTAGGCATATTTTGGCACGTTTTTCCGGTTTTTTGGTCGGTCCGGACCGGACCGGACCGACTGGACCGAGGACCGAAATAGCCAAAAAGCCTAGACCAAGGACCGGACCGAATGTGGTCGGTCCGGTCCGGTCCGGTCCGGCCGGTTTTGTCGGTCGGTCCGGTCCATCCGGTCCGTTTGCTCACCCTTAGAATAGTACACACGAAAATATGTGACTAAAGCTGACAATTCACCAATAACCAAATAAGCCAACCTTGAATAGTACACACGAAAATATGTGACTAAAGCTGACAATACATCCTAGTCCATACGCATAGCAAGTTTTAGAAAGAATATAAAAACGATAATAGTCCACATAAAATAATTTGCACGTTTCTCACCCCAAGTATTGAAAACATAGTTCAAGAGTAAAAGTGGGGCTATGACTCACCTCAAGTCCAGAAATCAGCAATAAGAAATCGGTAGAGGTAAGATGTATAGTAACTCAAAAGACGGCAACTACGGACTCGGCACAACCTAACAATATCAACTCGTTTAGAAATCATTTCCTCAAAATCGAATATTCCCAAACCCGAACGTATTCCATTTTACTTCCAAAAATCCATTTCTCGAATAAATCTCGTATTAGTTTGGAGTTTGGCGTTTGGTATCCATATGGGTGGTGGGTCGACACAACTCAAACCAAGAAATCACAACAAAAAGGATAATAAAACAATCTATAGGTCTAATATTAGCCCAATATATCATTTAAATAAATCATCGAAGTTTATCAAATCCGTCGATTTGGTAATCCCCCATATTTATTTACTTAATATACCATTCTAAGATTATACCCGAATCCTAGGTCACACAATGCACATAAAGTACTATATGGTATATATCAAAGTTTGATAAATTCTCTAATTATGCCGTTAAGCTTACCAAATTCGTCAATTTGGCAACCTCACGAGATACTTAGAAATTTATTATTCTCGTACACATACCACAACCTATGGGCGTCGTAGGATACGATGCCCATTAATATACTCAATTTAAACAACTAAATAGCTCTTATTTAACCCGTCGATTAAATAAGTTACGTAGTTATCGAAAGTGAGTGTATTAATAGTCATATATCCGTGACAACACAAACGTCACAAATAATAATCCACTTGGACTCAAGTGACCACGACCCCGTATAACTCGATAGTTTCCCTCATTTATTTAAAAGAAATTATTTTATTTAATATTTATTTAACGTCAAGATTTGATCGTTATTTATAGTCGTTTAATTATAATAACGCTCCCGACATTTATTACACCACTTTCATAGTATAATACTTATCGTCACGTTATTGTTATAATATTACTCGTGATCTTTTTATTTTTAATATACACATTTATATATTTATATATACGTTATTCACGTCTATATATTTATATAAACGTTTATATTACCAATAATATTATTACGAGTCTTATTATTTGCATTTCATTATAAATTTTTATCGAGTCATACGAAATGGTCACATGTCCGAGTCATCACTCTCGGCTCATTGTCCAAGTCCAAAAATAACATAATCAAGTCATAAATAAGTAATCCAACTCCATCCAAATCAAACCCAATTCACGTGCTACAACAATAGGGTCCAACTACGGCACCCGACTAACCTATCTCCGTCAATCTAAGTGACCGTCTCACAATCGGTCCCCAATTCATTCCCTCGACAACAACTCCACAAAACAATAAGTCCTTTGCCGAGACCTCGAGGGTCTCGGCTCTTCCACCCCATTCGGCCACAAACCAAGATACCATAACAACTATATTGATAACAATTATAACGACAAATAACCACAAGGACAACGGATACAGAAATATGCAATAACAAAAAGGAACACACAAAAAAATGTCAAGAAAGTAGCAGCCTACTGCCGAGACCGTAAGGGTCTTGGCTTGGCTATTCCATCCAAACGACGAACCAAATGGACCACGAGGTCACACTAGCTCGACAACACCAATATATCATGTCTCGTCATAAACCATCTACTCTAGTTCTCGGAACCAAAATAAACCGAGTCCAAAACCAAACATAACCACAAGAATAAGTTACAAGGACAAGCTCAAAATCATCAAGAACATAGTCAACAAGCTGAGCCGTAACCAAGTCGAGAGACCCCTTGGGTCTTGGCTTGATTTCACGAGCCACAAGACATGACCCCGAGACCTCAAAGGTCTCGGTTATGCTCAACCCAACTCTAATCCAGCCAAACAACTTCATAAGCTCAGAAAAATAGACACATAGCCGAGAGTTTAAGCTCTCGGTATACACAACACCCGCGTACACGCATTTATGGATACCAAACTCAAGCTAACTCACATTTTTCTATATCAAAACTCATTTTCCCAGTGTTTTCGAACAATGTTTCATCAAAACCCATTAAATCAATACATGTTTCCACGGATCTAAACCCACATTGAGGCACACATGAGGCCAATCGATGCTACTCACCTTTATATAGTTCAAAACTCACGGATCTACAAGAAACAAGAAGAATATGATTCGAATTGGAATGGTTTCAGGATGTTTTTGTGGGTTTTGAGGCGCGTGAATGGTATCAAATTAAAGAGGAGTGTGGGGTGGTAACTGTGGTGGTGGCGGTGTGGTTGTAGTGGTGGCGGTGGAGCAGCAGCAGGGCGGCGGCTGCTGTGGTGGCTAGGGTTTGTAAGAGAAAGACGTGAGGGAGATGAGATGTGGGTTTGATTGTGTGTGGTGTGGAACCAGGCAAACCACAAGGACGTTTTGTAGTTATACTCTTTTTTTAAAAAAAAATATTTTCTTTCTTTCTACAATAATAATAAGAATAATAATAATAATGGTATTAGTAGGTGTAATTTACACGGACCAAAACCCGAGACTCGTTTCAAACATTTAATGTTTCACGAGATGTTCCATAAATAAATATATATAGTCGAATCCGTAGACTCAAGACATAAAATTTCTGTTAGGTTATCCTAGTGCCGGAGTCAACGTAGTGCCAATAAAATCTCGAAATAAATTCTCATCATATCGATAAACCAAATTCGATTCCATAAAAGTTTTAGATATAATCAACCAAAATATTGGTTTTTCAAGTTCGTTATGAATAAAATTCCAAATATAATTTATAAACGAACTTTAATGTAATGCGGGTCTTCAAAATAACTCCCTAATTTGCCAGTTGTCACAGACAAAAAATCTATAAACATTCAAACCTTGACATCATTTTTAAATGAAACTAGACTCAATTACCTTCGAAATGCCGGGTGGCACGACCAGTGAAGACTTACGGTTTAAAATATATGATTTTTAGAAGATCGATAAAAACTATAAAAATCTCATTTTAAACAATAACGAAAACATATGACCAAATGCTAAAATCAAATATGGCCATATACTGGCCATATGCTTCTTTTAAAGTTTCTGAGGTAAGCATATGACCATATACTGAAAATACCATATGGCCATATACTCTGGCATATGCCCATATTAAGGTTTCTAAGGTAAGCATATGGCCATATTCTGAAAATACCATATGGCTATATACCTCCTACGAAGTGAAAAGCTTCGGATATCTCTTTCGGAACTCGTCCTCACGTTCCCACGTAAATTCTGGTCCATATCGGGAATTCCAACGAACCTTGACGAGTGGTATGCGACTTCGCTTGAGTCGCTTAATCTCACGATCCAAAATCTCAATCGGCTCTTCCACAAAGTTTAATTTCTCATCAACACGAATATCTGTCATCTGTATAACCGGCATCTCATCAGAAAGACACTTCTTCAAATTACTAACATGAAACACATCGTGAACTTTTACTCAATTCATGTGGTAATTCCATCCTATAAGCCACGGGCCCAATTCTTTCCAAAATAAGGAATGGTCCAATATAGTGGGGGTTAAGTTTCCCACGTTTCCCGAAACGTATCACACCCTTCCAAGGCGAGACTTTCAGCATCACTTTGTCTCCAACCTGGAACTCTAGGGGTTTACGTCTCTGATCGGCGTAACTTTCCTGCCTATCTCTAGCTGCTTGCAATCGATCTCGAATTTGCGTCACTTTCTCAATAGTCTCCAAAATGAGTTCAGGGCCTGTGAGTTGGCTATCTCCAACTTCTGCCCAACCAATGGGCAAATGACATTTACGACCATATAAAGCTTCAAACGGTGCAGCTTTAAGACTTGTGTGGTAGCTATTGTTGTAGGAGAACTCCGCAAGGGGTAGATATTTCTCCCAGCCTTTACCAAAGTCTATTATGCATGCACGAAGCATATCCTCCAAAGTCTGAATAGTTCTCTCACTTTGACCATCAGTTTGGGGGTGATATGCAGTACTCATATCAAGTCTCGTCCCAAAAGCGGTTTGAAGTGATCGCCACAAAGCTGACGTAAAGCGGCTGTCGCGATCAGAAATAATCGATATCGGAACTCCATAACGAGAAACAATCTCCTTCATATACAACCTCGCAAGTTTGTCAACACTATCATCTTTACTAATCGTCAGGAAATGAGCAGACTTAGTCAATCGATCCACAATTACCCATATAGTGTTACAACCGCTAGCTGTCTTTGGTAATTTGGTAATAAAATCCATTGTGATCCGCTCCCACTTCTAAACTGGGAGTTCTGGCTGCGTCAATAATCCTGACGGTCTTTGATGTTCGGCTTTAACCTTTGAACATGTCAAACACTTACTAACATACAATGCTATATCTGCCTTCATATTTGGCCACCAATATAACTTTTTCAAATCCTGGTACATCTTATCAGACCCAGGATGGATAGAGTATCTTGAGTTATGCGACTCATGCATAATCAACTCTCGAATTCCTCCATACAATGGTACCCAACTTCGCTCTCCAAAACATAATACTCCATCAGAACGCTTAACAAATCCCTTCTCATTTTCCTGCCATCCCAAATATGTTCTCAGCAGGTCGATTTTCTGCTTTCAACGCTTCCGTTTGAGCTTCTAATATTTGAGATGGTAATGGCGATACGATAGTCATTCCTAATGACTTAACTCGTAACGATGGTATTCTCTCCTTTCGACTAAGAGCATCAGCAACAATGTTTGCTTTACCAGGATGGTAGCGAATTTCACAATCATAATCGCTTAGCAACTCAATCCAACGTCGTTGTCTCATGTTGAGCTCTTTTTGATTCAAGATGTGTTGCAGACTTTTGTGGTCAGTAAATACAACACACTTGGTTCCGTACAAGTAATGTCTCCATATCCTTAAGGCAAAAACCACAGCACCTAACTCCAAATCATGAGTGGTGTAGTTTTTCTCATGCTTCTTGAGCTGTCAGGAAGCATAAGCTATCACTTTCTCTCGTTGCATTAACACAGCTCCCAAACCTTTATGAGAAGCGTCACAATAGACGACGAAGTCCTCATTACCTTCAGGTAGCGCTAAGATAGGAGCACTACACTACATTTCCTTAAGTAATTGAAATGCTTCCTCTTCCTTATCTCCCCATTCGTACTTAACACTCTTTTGAGTCAATTTGGTCAACGGTTTTGCTATCTTCGAAAATCCCTCAATGAATCTTCGGTAATAACCAGCAGTTGATTGATGAGGGTGTTGCTGCAGCGCTTGCTAGGCAAGCAGGTGTTCCTCAGAATGTTGGACCGGCTGGAGCTCAAGCGGTTCCCAACAACCATTTCTGCACTTTTAAGGAATTTATGGATTGTAAGCCCATTACCTTCAAGGGAACTGAAGGAGCTGTTGGATTGACTCAATGGTTTGAGAAAGTGGAATCGGTGTTTCATAGGAGCAATTGTACTGAGAACAATACGGTGAAGTATGCGACAGGCACATTGTTGGAGCATGCCTTGTCTTGGTGGAATGCTTATGTTCAGGAAAAGGGAATGGAGGAAGCTTATAGTACTTCGTGGGAAGATTTCAAGAAAGCTATGGTTAAGAAGTATTGTTCTCGTAGTGATTTGAGGAAGTTGGATACTGAGTTTTATTATTTGGCTGTGAAGGGTTCTGATCTTGCTACTTATGTGCGACGTTTCCAAGAGTTGAAGGTATTTTGTGCTCACATGGTGCCCGATAATGAGAAGTTGCTAGAGAAGTTTATCGGTGGATTGCCTGCGAGTATTCAAGGAAATGTGACGTCGTACAATGCTGAGACTTTAGATAATACTATTAGCATGGCTGAATGCCTTGTGGATCAGGTGACTAAGCATGGTGCTGTTCAGAAGAGTAATCACTTTGACAACAAGAGAAAATGGGAGGATAACAGAAGGAACAACAACTATAACAACCCCAACAACCGCTACAACAACAATCAGTATCGTAACAACAATCACCATCACTAGCAGAATAGGAGACAGGAGACTGTTAAGGCATTTGTGGCCGCACCAGGAGGAGTGAATGTTGGACAGCAAACTCTTTGTGGGAAGTGCCACCAGCATCATACTGGACCATGTGCCGTGAGATGTATGAAGTGTCAAAGGGTTGGTCATGTTGCGAGGTTTTGTAAGAGCAGAGTTGTGGCGACAGGAGTAGGTGCCCAGCCAGTGGTTACGTGTTACGGATGTGGAGAGCGTGGACACTATAGGACCCACTGCCCGAAGAAAGCTGGACAAGGAAATGTAGGTGCTCGAGGAAGAGTGTATGTGATGGGAAATGGAGAGCCACAGCAAGATCCGAATGTTGTCACTGGTACGTTCCTTCTCAACAACCTTCGTGTTAAAGTTTTGTTTGATTCCGGTGCCGATATGAGTTTTGTGTCTTCTAAGATTTCGCCGTTGCTTCGACTTACCCCTACTCTATTAGACGTTAGCTATAGTATTGAGTTAGCTGATGGTAACCTAGTAGATACCCGCACCGTGATCCGTGGCTGTACCCTTAATCTTTTAGATCACCCGTTTAGTATTGATTTGATGCCCATCGAGCTCGGAAGTTTTGATGTGATAGTTGGAATGGATTGGTTATCCAAGAATCGAGCGAGCATTGTTTGTGGAGAACGAGTTGTTCATATCCCTCTCAATGATGAGATTTTGATTGTTCGAGGTGATAGGAGTGGAACTCGCCTGAATATCATATCATGTATTAAAACCATGAAATATCTTGAGAAAGGATGTCACGCATTCCTAGCACATGTGGCTAAGAGGGAGTCGGGAGAGAAGCGACTCGAGGATGTTCCTGTGGTGCGTGATTTTCCTGAAGTATTTCCTGAAGATTTGCCGGGACTTCCGCCATCCCGACAAGTGGAGTTTCGTATCGACTTAGTTCCAGGAGCTGCACCTGTTGCACGTGCACCGTACCGTTTAGCGCCATCGGAAATGGAGGAGTTATCGAAGCAATTGCAAGAGTTGTTGGATAAAGGATTTATTCGACCGAGTTCTTCGCCCTGGGGAGCTCCAGTATTGTTTGTAAAGAAGAAGGATGGATCGTTTAGGATGTGCATCGACTACCGAGGATTGAATAAGTTAACTGTGAAGAACCGCTACCCGTTACCGAGGATCGATGATTTGTTTGACCAAATGGCATAGCTTGAAACTCGGAATATTATTTTCCATTTGGATTGACCAATGCGCCTGCAGTGTTCATGGACCTCATGAACCGAGTGTGCAAGCCTTATCTAGATAAGTTCGTAATAGTCTTTATCGATGATATTTTGATCTACTCAAAGAGCGAAGAAGAGCATAAACAACATTTGGCTACGATACTTAAGTTGCTCAAGGACGAGCAGTTGTACGCTAAGTTCTCTAAGTGTGAGTTTTGGATTCAGAAAGTTCAATTTTTGGGTCATGTAATTGATAGTGAAGGATTACATGTGGATCCCGCTAAGATTGAGGCGATTGAGAAATGGTCAACGCCGGTTAACGCCACAGAAATTCGTCAATTTCTAGGATTGGCTGGATATTACCGGAGATTCATCGAGGGATTCTCCAAGATATCTAAACCGTTAACTGCATTGACTCACAAGGATAAGAAGTATGAATGGGGAGAGGAAGAAGAGAAAGCCTTTCAGACTTTGAAGCAGAAGCTTTGTAGTGCACCGATATTGGCTTTGCCAGATGGAGTAGAAGACTTTGTGGTTTATTGTGATGCCTCGTATCAAGGGTTAGGAGCAGTTTTGATGCAACGAGGGAAGGTTATGGCATATGCTTCTCGACAGCTTAAGACTCATGAAGAGAAGTATACCACTCATGATTTGGAGTTTGGAGCCGTGGTTTTTGCCCTCAAGTTGTGGAGACATTACCTTTATGGTACTAAGTGTGTTGTCTTTACCGATCACAAGAGTTTACAGTATATTTTGGACCAGAAGGAGTTGAATATGCGACAACGACGATGGTTAGAGACGTTGAGCGATTATGATTGCGAGATACGATACCACCCTGGAAAAGCTAATGTTGTAGCTGATGCGTTGAGCCGCAAGGAACGTTTGAAACCGTTACGTGTTCGAGCTTTAGTTTTGACGATTAACTCGAATTTACCCGCCCAGATTCTGCAAGCTCAAGAGGAAGTCGTGAAAAGAGGAGAGCTTAAGGAAGAGAAAGTTGATGGGATGATTAGGAAGGAGAAATTTGAGAAACGTTCAGATGGAACTTTGTGTTACAAAGGAAGAAGTTGGGTACCCTTGTTTGGAGGACTGAGAGACTTGATTATGCTCGAGTCTCATAAGTCAAAGTATTCCATTCACCCAGGATCTGACAAGATGTATCAAGATGTGAAGAAGTTATATTGGTGGCCCAATATGAAAGCTGAGATCGCCGATTATGTCCGTAAGTGTCTTACGTGCGCCAAGGTTAAGGCTGAACATCAGAAACCGTCTGGTTTGCTAGAACAACCTGAGATCCCAGAATGGAAATGGGAAAGAATAACAATGGATTTTGTCACCAAGCTACCAAGAACTTCGACAGGATTCGATGCTATTTGGGTAATAGTCGATCGATTGACTAAATCTGCGCACTTTTTGCCAATCAAAGAGAACTACAGTATGGATAAGTTGACCCGTCTCTACGTGAAAGAGATTGTATCTCGACACGGAGCGCCAGTGTCTATTATTTCAGATAGAGACGGCAGGTTTACTTCGAATTTTTGGAAGTCACTTCAAGATTCGTTTGGTACGAATCTCGACATGAGTACCGCTTACCATCCACAGACCGATGGTCAAAGCAAGAGAACCATCCAGACTTTGGAAGATATGTTGCGTGCGTGTGCGATTGATTTTGGGAATGGATGGGATGTCCATTTGCCCTTGATTGAGTTTTCCTACAACAACAGTTATCACGCGAGTATTAAGGCCGCACCGTTTGAAGCACTATATGGTCGGAAGTGCCGATCACCTATATGTTGGGATGAAGTAGGAGAAGCCCAACTTATTGGACCATATTTAGTTCGTGAGACGACCGAGAAGATTGCTCAGATTAAAGACAGATTGAAAGTTGCTCGTGACCGACAGAAGAGTTACGCAGATGTGAGACGTAAACCCCTGGAATTTCAAGTAGGAGATAGGGTTATGTTGAAAGTATCGCCTTGGAAAGGTGTGATCAGGTTTGGTAAGAGAGGAAAGTTGAATCCCCGTTATATTGGACCATTTAAGATTGTGAAGAGGATTGGTCCTGTGGCATATAAGCTAGAATTGCCACCGGAGCTCAGTAGAGTTCACCCTACTTTCCACGTATCGAATTTGAAGAAGTGTTTGACTGATGAAGCCGCAATAATTCCGCTTGAGGAGATTGAGATTGATGAGCAATTGCACTTTGTTGAGGAGCCCGTTGAGATTATGGATCGCGAAGTTAAGCGATTGAAGAAGAGTCGTATACCTCTTGTGAAGGTTCGATGGAATTCCAAGAGAGGACCGGAGTATACCTGGGAACGTGAGGACGAGTTTAAACGCAAATACCCAAATCTTTTCAAAACCGGGACTGGCAACTCGAAACTAAATCCGGGACGGATTTCTAAATAAGATGTATGTGATGTAATCCCTGGTACTTTTCTAAACTCACTTCTAGCCAAAATATTTATTTTCGTACCTGAGACACATTAAAACTTTTATTTTATGATTAATTGGGCTTGGGAAACGTGAGATATATTGGAAACGAGAACTTTATTCCTTGATTGACTCAGCACAACCTAGAACACTCGAACTTATTGCATTTGCCAATTTATTTGAATTATTTTGAGTTTTGGAACAACTCTAAAGTTTATGCTTGCTTTTATTGGAAAAATTATTTCGTGAACAATGGCGCAAGTTTCGTAATTTTTCGAGTCCGTTTGCTATGTCGAATGAGCCCCGAAGCATTTATCGTGATAAGTTTGCTACGTTGGCGATATTAGTCCTTGGACTATCACCCTCCATTTACCCCACACTTTTAAAACTTACAATTCTCACCCAACCTCCACTATATATATAATAATAATAATAATATCAAATATTTTATTTCATTTTCTCATCTTCTCTCTCTCTCTCTAAAAATACACACTTCACTTTTTCTCCCTCCCTTTCTCTCTCTAAATCCGGCCAACCACCACTACCGCCGACCTCCGGCGTACTTTTCCGGTCACCGGAAAATTTTCCGGCGAAAAATATTTTATTTCACCATCTTGTAGATCGGGACGTGCTCGTTCCAAAAGTACAAACCATCTCATTTGAAACCATCCTGAACACCCCCAAACACAACCACCGCCGCACCACCATACCACCGCCGCCACCATCACGACCAACCACCACCTTCCCACCACCTTTCTTCATCTTTCTTGCTCGGTAAAACACCCAAACGAACCTTTATTTATTTATTTTTATTAAATTCGTATTTACTTCTTTTTATTTATTTAAAAACCTTAAAAATATTATAAATATTATTTTCGTATTTTTATTTAATAAAAATAATAATTCCGAAAATTATTTTATTAAATCCGAAAATATTATATAAATTTTTATATATTTTTATTATGTCCGAAAATGATTTTATAAAATTT
Source organism: Artemisia argyi (assembly GCA_030686995.1). NCBI lineage: Eukaryota > Viridiplantae > Streptophyta > Magnoliopsida > Asterales > Asteraceae > Artemisia > Artemisia argyi. Next base: position 33,336,304 of record CM060687.1, read on the forward strand.
ATTTTATAAATTTATTATTTATTTATTTTTATTCCGAAAATACTTTTAAAATAATATATATATTTTTAGTTTTCATTATAAAATATTTTTATAAAAATTTCATATTATTATTTATTTATTTTTATATATACCGATTATATATATATATGTATATATATATATTTAGTTTTTGTTTTATTATTTAATTATTTAAAATTGGAGGTAATAAATGATGTTTTAACACATGTGGGCCCCTTCGTTGACCGACAGTTGACCTGGTCAACACCGGGTCGACCCGGTGTGACTCAGTTAATTTTTGTATTATTTGTTGAGTATCGTTGTTATTTGTAGTTGTTATATATATTTGAACTTGTTTCGGCTAAATTTAAATGAAACGGATTAATAAATATGAAACTATAAAAATAAGTTGGTTATAGTTAAGGGATTTGGTTATCGGACATTGATTCCGTATTATTGTATTGTGAGCTTGTATTGGACGTATTGGATTTACGGCCTTGGTTATTTGGATATTATGGACCCTCTGGTACTCGAGACGGTAGGGTACGTTAGGCCCGTAAAGATCTTAACGTACCTGGAACCCGAACAATACAAAATGGTCGATAAAACTAAACAACTAAAGGACTACGCGAATGATATATCCAAGCATAATTACTTATTTATATGATTTTATTATTTAAAAACAAAGAGTCGTTGACTCGGGAAACGTTGTATAAACGGGCAGGTCATGCCGAAATTTCGTAAAATCTCTTATAAACTTTTAAAGTTAAACGATTATATTATGTTTTGAAAAACCATTTTAACTATATTGTTTTCAACGCTTTGTTTTGGGAAAATGGGTAAAATAGCCGAAATTAGTTTATTATAATATATTATTTGTTTATATTCATTTTAGTTCGATTTCTTTTCTTTGAGCTATTTTTTTGTCTACTTTTGACGTTCTCGGATGGACGTGCGCTCTCGACGACATATTCTTTCTATCTTTCTTTCTCGTCACCCACGCGAGACTTTTTAAAATCTATTTTCTTTCAAATGCCACTGTGTTTATAAAATCTTTTATTCAAGCATTGTTTATTGAGATGTTCGAGTTTAGTTCTGAGTTATGCCTTCTATATTGATTAGGTTGTGCTAAGGTCCCTATTGCTGTGACGCATATTTGATTGTTGCTATATCTCGTTTCCTGCTGCTGTTATTAAGGTGTGATTCATAGCCCCGCTTTTTATATTTTAATTGTTTATAAACTCACGGGGTGAGACACATGCTTTAAATGTTTTCTGAGCACAAGTAGTATTTTTGGTATGCTTATCCTGATGATGATAACAAATATATATTCCTGACGATGTACTAAGTAGCTTATCTTGCCTGAAAGACCCTCCGATCATGAGCCATTAGTCACTTGCGAGTGAGCGCGAACTTAGTTTATAGGCCTATAGGACTGACCATCCCACTCGTAGTTGTCAAGGGCTTGACATGCGGGTGTACTATTTGTCGTTTTTGCCGGGTAATTTGGCAAGTACCCGGCCTTGGGGGCATTTATTATTATGAAATTCCGCGGTTGATTATTTATTTCAGTACAGCGTACTGTTGATTGGTTTGGTTAACGTTTTGTGTGTCATGAGCTTAGTATCATCAACCGTATGTATGCACTGGGATGCCTCTACATATTGGGTGTTATCTTGGTTACCCTGGTATTTGCATTTGTTGCTTATATCGTATGATTAAAACCCTTGTGCTCAACCTTATTTCTTTAAACCTATGGATTACACTCAACCTTTGTGTTGACTTTTAAGCATGTGTTTCTCAGATACTACTACTAATTAATTTGTGGAGCATTATGATTTTGGGCGTGGTGGAGTGGCTGGATGAAGGAAGTTTTCTGTCAAGGCAGCTTATCTATTGCTACTATTTTTATTTATCATGTCATTCGTAAAACCTTGGTGTGTTTTTAAGTGTTTTCCGCTGCTAAACTTATTTACTTTCCGCTGCTAAACCTTGTATTTCTACTACTACGTTTGGATTTCCGCTGCTAAACTTTGTCATTTTCCGCTGCAATCTTTATTTTTATTCCGCTGCTATTTTGTTAAAGAGTCTATGTACTCTAAAATGGTTTGTAAAATGAATGATATGTTTTGAGGCATTTTTAAACGTCCCGTGTTGTGGTCGTTTGCTATAAAGATGCCTGGTTTCGATTCGCGTAGTGCCCCCAGCATGTCAGCTGCCGTATTCCCGGGTTGGGGGTGTTACAGAATGGTATCAGAGCCATCGTTTATAGAGAACGAGCTCGCACTCGACTATAAACTTTTTCATGGAGTCAAAACATTTTGAGACAGAAAGCTGACAGCCTTCCATGCCACTTCGCGCCCTGGTATTTCTTTCAACTTTACTTATATATGTTTTTACATTGAGATTGGTTTGAACTTTTTCCACTATCATGCTTTGGCTTATAAAATGGTTTTCCGCTAAAATTTGGCTAGAATTTTTATGTTTTTCTTATACTCTTGTAGAGTATCATGTCTGTCCCAGTTCCCCGTGATCAGGTTCCCGTTCCACCAGTTGTTGACCCATTGCCCTTAGGAGATGATGTTGAGTTGGATGTTGATGTTGGGTTAGGTGTTGATGTTGGGTTAGATGATGAGTTAGATTTAGGGGATGATGTTGATATTGAGGATGATGAGGAGATGGAGATGGATGTTAGTGATGATGAGTTTATAGAGGAGGGTCAGTATGATCCCCCGCCGCCTTCGCCTGCTGTGTCGGATGTGACGTATGAGTCAGATACGTCTGAGGCATTAGGATATGCGCTCGAGGCCGAGGTTCCTCCTACGCATGAGATTGGTGAGTCGTCGGCAGCAGTCCGTGTTACTCCGTCAGAGCTTAGAGCTGCTATGAGTCGTTTGAGGCAGGATATAGTATGGTGTAAGAATAGTCATAAGAGTATCACTAGGCGTATGAGTTATGGAGTGAGTTGCATGAGATGCAAAGACAGGCCAATGCAGAGAGGATGACTCGCTTAGGGTCTTAGGACAGTATTGACGCGATGGCTATGTATGGTGGTCGCTTGAGAGATCAGTGATTGGATCATTTATAGTGTAGTATCATAATAGTAGTTTACCTAATATATGTAAACTGAAATTTTTTTTTCAGTTGGAAGATTTTATTTGAAACTTGTACTTGTTTTGCATATCTTGTAAGACCAATGTCAAGTATGAAATCTATGATGTATTATGGTGATGTACTATTATTGATATAGACCTATGCTATATTATGATTCTATTCATGTGATGATGTTTTATCTTGTGCAATAATTCTGATACATTGATCTAATACTTACAAGTGTTGTACTCTGTATTGATTGATAGAATTATGCCTCCTAAGAAGATGACCCCTGCTGCGATTCAGCAGTTGATTGATGAGGGTGTTGCTGCAGCGCTTGCTAGGCAAGCAGGTGTTCCTCAGAATGTTGGACCGGCTGAAGCTCAAGCGGTTCCCAACAACCATTTCTGCACTTTTAAGGAATTTATGGATTGTAAGCCCATTACCTTCAAGGGAACTGAAGGAGCTGTTGGATTGACTCAATGGTTTGAGAAAGTGGAATCGGTGTTTCATAGGAGCAATTGTACTGAGAACAATAGGGTGAAGTATGCGACAGGCACATTGTTGGAGCATGCCTTGTCTTGGTGGAATGCTTATGTTCAGGAAAAGGGAATGGAGGAAGCTTATAGTACTTCGTGGGAAGATTTCAAGAAAGCTATGGTTAAGAAGTATTGTTCTCGTAGTAATTTGAGGAAGTTGGATACTGAGTTTTATTATTTGGCTGTGAAGGGTTCTGATCTTGCTATTTATGTGCGACGTTTCCAAGAGTTGAAGGTATTTTGTGCTCACATGGTGCCCGATAATGAGAAGTTGCTAGAGAAGTTTATCGGTGGATTGCCTGCGAGTATTCAAGGAAATGTGACGTCGTACAATGCTGAGAATTTAGATAATACTATTAGCATGGCTGAACGCCTTATGGATCAGGTGACTAAGCATGGTGCTGTTCAGAAGAGTAATCACTTTGACAACAAGAGAAAATGGGAGGATAACAGAAGGAACAACAACTATAACAACCCCAACAACCGCTACAACAACAATCAGTATCGTAACAACAATCACCATCACCAGCAGAATAGGAGACAGGAGACTGTTAAGGCATTTGTGGCCGCACCAGGAGGAGTGAATGTTGAACAGCAAACTCTTTGTGGGAAGTGCCACCAGCATCATACTGGACCATGTGCCGTGAGATGTATGAAGTGTCAAAGGGTTGGTCATGTTGCGAGGTTTTGTAAGAGCAGAGTTGTGGCGACAGGAGTAGGTGCCCAACCAGTGGTTACGTGTTACGGATGTGGAGAGCGTGGACACTATAGGACCCACTGCCCGAAGAAAGCTGGACAAGGAAATGTAGGTGCTCGAGGAAGAGTGTATGTGATGGGAAATGGAGAGCCACAGCAAGATCCGAATGTTGTCACTGGTACGTTCCTTCTCAACAACCTTCGTGTTAAAGTTTTGTTTGATTCCGGTGCCGATATGAGTTTTGTGTCTTCTAAGATTTCGCCGTTGCTTCGACTTACCCCTACTCTATTAGACGTTAGCTATAGTATTGAGTTAGCTGATGGTAACCTAGTAGATACCCGCACCGTGATCCGTGGCTGTACCCTTAATCTTTTAGATCACCCGTTTAGTATTGATTTGATGCCCATCGAGCTCGGAAGTTTTGATGTGATAGTTGGAATGGATTGGTTATCCAAGAATCGAGCGAGCATTGTTTGTGGAGAACGAGTTGTTCATATCCCTCTCAATGATGAGATTTTGATTGTTCGAGGTGATAGGAGTGGAACTCGCCTGAATATCATATCATGTATTAAAACCATGAAATATCTTGAGAAAGGATGTCACGCATTCCTAGCACATGTGGCTAAGAGGGAGTCGGGAGAGAAGCGACTCGAGGATGTTCCTGTGGTGCGTGATTTTCCTGAAGTATTTCCTGAAGATTTGCCGGGACTTCCGCCATCCCGACAAGTGGAGTTTCGTATCGAATTAGTTGCACGTGCACCGTACCGTTTAGCGCCATCGGAAATGGAGGAGTTATCGAAGCAATTGCAAGAGTTGTTGGATAAAGGATTTATTCGACCGAGTTCTTCACCCTGGGGAGCTCCAGTATTGTTTGTAAAGAAGAAGGATGGATCGTTTAGGATGTGCATCGACTACCGAGGATTGAATAAGTTAACTGTGAAGAACCGCTACCCGTTACCGAGGATCGATGATTTGTTTGACCAAATGGCATAGCTTGAAACTCGGAATATTATTTTCCATTTGGATTGACCAATGCGCCTGCAGTGTTCATGGACCTCATGAACCGAGTGTGCAAGCCTTATCTAGATAAGTTCGTGATAGTCTTTATCGATGATATTTTGATCTACTCAAAGAGCGAAGAAGAGCATAAACAACATTTGGCTACGATACTTAAGTTGCTCAAGGACGAGCAGTTGTACGCTAAGTTCTCTAAGTGTGAGTTTTGGATTCGGAAAGTTCAATTTTTGGGTCATGTAATTGATAGTGAAGGATTACATGTGGATCCCGCTAAGATTGAGGCGATTGAGAAATGGTCAACGCCGGTTAACGCCACAGAAATTCGTCAATTTCTAGGATTGGCTGGATATTACCGGAGATTCATCGAGGGATTCTCCAAGATATCTAAACCGTTAACTGCATTGACTCACAAGGATAAGAAGTATGAATGGGGAGAGGAAGAAGAGAAAGCCTTTCAGACTTTGAAGCAGAAGCTTTGTAGTGCACCGATATTGGCTTTGCCAGATGGAGTAGAAGACTTTGTGGTTTATTGTGATGCCTCGTATCAAGGGTTAGGAGCAGTTTTGATGCAACGAGGGAAGGTTATGGCATATGCTTCTCGACAGCTTAAGACTCATGAAGAGAAGTATACCACTCATGATTTGGAGTTAGGAGCCGTGGTTTTTGCCCTCAAGTTGTGGAGACATTACCTTTATGGTACTAAGTGTGTTGTCTTTACCGATCACAAGAGTTTACAGTATATTTTGGACCAGAAGGAGTTGAATATGTGACAACGATGATGGTTAGAGACGTTGAGCGATTATGATTGCGAGATACGATACCACCCTGGAAAAGCTAATGTTGTAGCTGATGCGTTGAGCCGCAAGGAACGTTTGAAACCGTTACGTGTTCGAGCTTTAGTTTTGACGATTAACTCGAATTTACCCGCCCAGATTCTGCAAGCTCAAGAGGAAGTCGTGACAAGAGGAGAGCTTAAGGAAGAGAAAGTTGATGGGATGATTAGGAAGGAGAAATTTGAGAAACGTTCAGATGGAACTTTGTGTTACAAAGGAAGAAGTTGGGTACCCTTGTTTGGAGGACTGAGAGACTTGATTATGCTCGAGTCTCATAAGTCAAAGTATTCCATTCACCCAGGATCTGACAAGATGTATCAAGATGTGAAGAAGTTATATTGGTGGCCCAATATGAAAGCTGAGATCGCCGATTATGTCCGTAAGTGTCTTACGTGCGCCAAGGTTAAGGCTGAACATCAGAAACCGTCTGGTTTGCTAGAACAACCTGAGATCCCAGAATGGAAATGGGAAAGAATAACAATGGATTTTGTCACCAAGCTACCAAGAACTTCGATAGGATTCGATGCTATTTGTGTAATAGTCGATCGATTGACTAAATCTGCCCACTTTTTGCCAATCAAAGAGAACTACAGTATGGATAAGTTGACCCGTCTCTACGTGAAAGAGATTGTATCTCGACACGGAGCGCCAGTGTCTATTATTTCAGATAGAGACGGCAGGTTTACTTCGAATTTTTGGAAGTCACTTCAAGATTCGTTTGGTACGAATCTCGACATGAGTACCGCTTACCATCCATAGACCGATGGTCAAAGCAAGAGAACCATCCAGACTTTGGAAGATATGTTGTGTGCGTGTGCGATTGATTTTGGGAATGGATGGGATGTCCATTTTCCCTTGATTGAGTTTTCCTACAACAACAGTTATCACGCGAGTATTAAGGCCGCACCGTTTGAAGCACTTTATGGTCGGAAGTGCCGATCACCTATATGTTGGGATGAAGTAGGAGAAGCCCAACTTATTGGACCAGATTTAGTTCGTGAGACGACCGAGAAGATTGCTCAGATTAAAGACAGATTGAAAGTTGCTCGTGACCGACAGAAGAGTTACGCAGATGTGAGACGTAAACCCCTGGAATTTCAAGTAGGAGATAGGGTTATGTTGAAAGTATCGCCTTGGAAAGGTGTGATCAGGTTTGGTAAGAGAGGAAAGTTGAATCCCCGTTATATTGGACCATTTAAGATTGTGAAGAGGATTGGTCCTGTGGCATATAAGCTAGAATTGCCACCGGAGCTCAGTAGAGTTCACCCTACTTTCCACGTGTCGAATTTGAAGAAGTGTTTGACTGATGAAGCCGCAGTAATTCCGCTTGAGGAGATTGAGATTGATGAGCAATTGCACTTTGTTGAGGAGCCCGTTGAGATTATGGATCGCGAAGTTAAGCGATTGAAGAAGAGTCGTATACCTCTTGTGAAGGTTCGATGGAATTCCAAGAGAGGACCGGAGTATACCTGGGAACGTGAGGACGAGTTTAAACGCAAATACCCAAATCTTTTCAAAACCGGGACTGGCAACTCGAAACTAAATCCGGGACGGATTTCTAAATAAGATGTATGTGATGTAATCCCCGGTACTTTTCTAAACTCACTTCTAGCCAAAATATTTATTTTCGTACCTGAGACACATTAAAACTTTTATTTTATGATTAATTGGGCTTGGGAAACGTGAGATATATTGGAAACGAGAACTTTATTCCTTGATTGACTCAGCACAACCTAGAACACTCGAACTTATTGCATTTGCCAATTTATTTGAATTATTTTGAGTTTTGGAACAACTCTAAAGTTTATGCTTGATTTTATTGGAAAAATTATTTCGTGAATGATTCGCCTCAAACAGTCAGATAATTATTGATCAGCCACTTGTGAATGGCCAATTGTAATAGTCAAACAGCTGAGGCAAATGCTTCCGAGGAATACAGTGTTTTCCCGGGTCGTAAGTCCCAACGAGGTGTGCGATGTTTTATTATAAACGAATCTGTGATTAGTGAATGTGAACAGGTAAGGGTATAAAGTGTGTGTGTGTGATTAGACTAGGGTTTTATAACTTAAAATAACTTAGGAAAACTATTTTAACGATTACGTGAAACCTAGGTATTTAAAACGTTTAAACGTTCACCAATTTAAAATCAGACGCGACTGCGTACTGAGAAAAAGGTGAGTTTTAAGAAAAAATAAACTATAAGGGTTAAAAATGAAAATTCTATAAACTTAAACTTAAAATAAAATTAAACTAAAAATAAAACTATTTTTTAGATTATTATATTATTTATTATTAATTATTTAAATAAAAACTATTTAACTATTTAATTAGAAAATTATAAATACTACTAATTAAACTAAAAACTTATAAAAATATTTTGTAAACCTAAAATAGAACTTGAAGAAAGTATAAAAAATAAAAATAAATGTTTTTGTCTTTTTATAGATTTTCTATTAATTAAAAACTATTTATATTATTTATACTAGTTAAACTATTTTAAATTACAAATAATACTAAAACAACTTAGAAAATTATGAAAAAATTTATAAATCTAATTAACCATCACAGGAATCCTAAAAAATTATAAAAACTTTATTTTATGTATTTATAAACTAGTTTACTAATTATTATTCTATTTATTATACAATTACTATTTAAACTATTTAATTTATAAAAACTATTAAATGAACAGTATAAATCACAAGAAAATTTCTAAAATTATCTTATGACTTATAGAAGCTAGGAAAAATATAAAATATAGGTTTTGATATATAAAAATTAATTATGCTATTTAAAATTTATTTATTGATTAATTACTAATAAAACTATTATTAATTCTAATTAATACCAAATGACAATATAAAAATCTAAGAAAATTATTTAAATTACTTTAACCTATAAGGAAATTAATAAAAATATAAAAATACAACTTACTTAATAAAAATGTAAAAATGAAAATTAAAATTAAATTAAATTAAATAGAAACTATCACTTACTATTATATTGTTTTTTCTTGAATTTTCTTTTTCCAAACTATATTATATATAAAAATAAGCAACTTTTGTAAAAACAATTAATTTCTAGCTTATTATTAAGCACTGTGGAAGCTTATTGCTTCCACAGTTGACCTTTGTTGACCAAACAAGCTAATAAGCTCAAATGAGCTTATGTGGGACCCACCTAGGATATTTCTGGTTCTAATAAGATAGGTAAACAAGTTAAAGCAAGAAAAAGCCATTGGGGCATACTGAATAAGCCAATAAGCCACAATAAGCATTGGCTTATTGTGGACTGAGACAGATTAGGGGACAATTTTCATGGCTTAGTCTAGGTGGGGTCCACTGAGTATCAGGTCAAACCAATGGTCAATATAGATAGCCTACTAGGAGGGGGGTTGGGGAAATCTAACTAGAGGGTGTGGGACCCACTGAGGTGGTCACAAAACACCACCAAAGGTGGTGGTGTGACCAAGGTCTGATGGAGCAGGGGAGGTCTTTCCCCCTGCAGTTAACTTGGGAGGTCTGGTGGGGCCCACACAAAAATCACAAAAATGAAAGGGTACTGAGACCTTGAAGTATAAGTGGTAGACTACTAATCCACAAATTTTCAAGACCTAGATCTCACTACATAAATCTATAAAATTCCCACTAGTTTGGTGAAAATCTAAGAGATAACTTTTGACTTTTCAATTTTCTTAACTATTTTGACTTTTATGAACTTGAATCTCAATCTAATGACTTATTAAGCTATATTAAGCTACTGGAACATGAATTTGAACTAAATTACCTAGTTATGCAATGAAATGTATGGATTAGTGATCAAAATGGCATCACAGTTAACTGTGATGCATGAATCATTGTGATTTGGACTTTTTGGCTAACAAGACCTGATTTTTATGACCTATTATAGTTATTGAGACTTTAAGTAATCTAAGTGAACCCTAAGTAACCTCAAATGATAACCTGAGCATATGGATTAAGCATGATCCAAACACCCCTTATACAATGGCCTGTGGAGTTTTTTCAAATGGAAACCACCATTATAAGCTATAAGTCTTGATTTTACTAATTAACTATCTTTATTAAACTCTAATAAGCTACTTTAAACAGATAGATAAGCAATAGAATAAGCTATGCCTTATTTGGCTATTTTTGGCTTTTTAAGTGATTTAAAGAGAAATAAAGAAAAAGCTATAAAACTACTGATACAACTGATTACATATACTCAGAAACTATTAATAAGCAGAAAAACACTACAATAAGCTAAAGATAAGCAATGATACAGTGATATGGAATTAATGCAAAAATAAGAAATTAATCTTACAACTGTGTAGGCTTGGAACAACTGAAACTGATAAGAACTTGGTTTGGTTTGTCACTCCCAAACTTAAACACCTCTCAGCTTATCCTTTCCAGAACAGCTGATCACACCTAAACAGCTTATTTGAGCTTATGTTGACTTTTGTTGACTTTTCTCATTTTCTTTAAATTAAACTACTAGAATCTAATACAAGCTCAGGAAAAGCTACAATAAGCTTATCTGAGCTTGTATATAGGGTAAAAGAGCTTGTGGTACTTCTAATTGGTATAAGTGACTTAATACGAATTAACAAAAACATGAAAGCTTGAAATCTTATCAAATTTGGAATGGTTACAAAACAACAGTGATCATTAACTTGAAATAAACTTTAAATTACAATGAGAACTTAAATTTAACTGGAACAAACATTTAAAATAAATTTTACACTACGAATTTGGTCTAAAACATTGACAACCTTTCACTTCTGCTTCTCTTCATCTTTATAATGACTTTTTGGGTTTGTGGGACCCACTGGGGTATTTCCCACCACTTCCTAGCCCTTGATAAGGTCTGAGCAATCCAAGCCTTTGAAAACTGCTTTTCGCGCCAAAAGTCCAAGGTGTCAGTTGTGTTGCGTGGAGAGGGTATTAGGGCTTTAATTGGTTGCTGGAGTGTTGTGTGAGGTGGAGGGATAAGGATAGGATGAGTGGGGAGCAAGGTGGAAGTGAAACAGGCTAGGTGGAGGGGGTGGTTTGATGTCTGAGTGAGTGGGGTGGTTTTGGGGGGAAGAAAATACGGGGTGGTTTTGGTTTTGTGGGTGTTGACCGAGTTGACCAAAGGGGTGGGCTGGGTAGGATTTTGGGCCTGGTGGACTAGATAAAAAGGGTGGGCTTGGTTTAGTTTTGGTTTAGATAATAATAATAATAAGGAGTCCGTTTGGTATTTAAAGCATAGGGACAAAAAATGTAAAATCTGAATTTTTGAGGGACTGAAAGTATAAGTTTTCCAAAGTCATCCAAGAGGTGTATTTTGTCATTAGTGAATAGTACAAGGGTAATAAAGATAAATTTCCATGTTTTAAATACCCGGGGACTAAAACTGACAAACCTTCAAACTTGAGGGACTAAATGTGTAATTTATTCAAAACTTTCTCCCAGGGACTAAAAGTGACAATTATGAATTCCCTAGGACCCTTAATGATAATTTTCCCATTTTGAACACTCGGGGACTAAAACTGTCAAGTTTGAAACTTTGAGGGACCTGTTTTGCCAAACTGTGAAACTTTAGGGACCAATCATGTAAATTCACCAAACTTCATACCAAGGACCATTCCTGCAAAAGATTATTAGTATAAGGACCAAAATTGATTTTCTCAAAGTTTTTACATCCCAGGGACCATTTCTGTCAATTTCCAAAGTTGAGGGACTAAACTTGTAATTTTATGAAACTTTGCACCAAAGGACTAAATATGTAACTTTATGATTAAAAAGGACCTTTGGTGACTTTTTCAAGTTATTAGAATAACCAGGGACTAGTTTTGCCAATTTATGAAACTTGAGGGACTGAAACTGCCAATTATGCAAACTTTGTACGTTTTTCATCTGTTTTTGCATATTTTGCATTTGACACATATAAAACACACCTTTAAGATATTTTAAGTATTTTGATACATATTTGGGTGTTTTTGTATGTTTTGGCAGCTCAGATTAGTATAAAATGATGAGTATTTAGACACTCATCAATCCCCCACACTAAACTATTGCTAGTCCCTAGCAATCTATTGAGAAAAACTTAATGGATTTGAAAAACTCTTTACCAAAAGCCATCACTTCTGGAGTAGCCAGGTGTAAGAACTGTGGCACACCTGATAACCGTGTGATTTTGAGCAAATCACCAGCTGTCAACGGATTTGATTAGTCTTTACCAAAAGCCGTTTGCTTCTGGACTAGCCAACTCTTGATGGAATAGTCAACATCTTGGTGAGCTGATTACCAATTATGGTTTTTCCACGGCCTTTACCACAAGCCATAATCTTGCGGGCTAGCCAACTCATTAGCTTTTGAGGATAATGGGGAGTTGAGGAACCATACAATTTTTGGCAAATTGCAAGCCATAAACGGGTTTGAGATATCTTTACCAAGAGCCGTTTGCTCCTGGATTAGCCAATCCTGTTGTGGGTTAGACATGGAGGATTGATACTATTTGTTGTATTTAGTGCAAAACACTAATACCAAATGAAAAAAAAAAAAAATTTAAATTTTGGCCATTTTTGGGAAAAAGGGCATAAGTGATCAAATTCGCCAGAATTCCCCCCCACACTTAGAAATGAATATTGTCCTCAATATTCAAAATCCCGGCTATTATGCCGAATCCTTGAACATAAAAAGATAATATTTAAAGCTAAGTGGGGTAACACAACAATTATTTTATTTTTCTGTATTTACAATTTTCAAAGTTTTTCAGATCTATATACGAAATGTGGGGCACACCCCCACACTTAGGTGTTAGAAAGGGTAAGAAATAGGAGTGGGGTCCACTCACAGAATTATGAAGAATTTATCAGTCTAAGGATCCTTTTTGAGCGTAGAAAACTTAGAAAATGATACGAAGATTCTTTTTAGATTTTATATGCATATTAATTTTTATATATATACAAGGAAGTGGTTAACAATAAAACCTAAATGAGATTTTCAATACATGAACTGGATAAACCTAATCTATATCTTTCCAGGAATTATACTAAGCACAGTAAACCCTTTTTTAGTGTAAACATGGTGTTTAATCACATTTAGACCTAGGAATATCAAGATTAGGAAAATTGACAGTCAAGTGCAAATCAAAGCACAGATAGATTTCAACCATTAAAATCTTTTTTGTATTTTATATTTTATAATGTTTTTGTATTTTTATCACTTTTTTATATATATATACAGAGAAAAGAAAAATCCTAACAACTGCCCCTCGAAAGGGAATCTGGGCTTGACAAAACTCAGTAACTGGAATCTGACAATTGAACGATCAAACGTTCTCAAATAGAGGAGTTAACAAACTGCGCGTTTCCGCCCCTTAAAAGGGAATCTAGGTTTGTAACGTCTACCAAATTGTTTTCAAAACAGCCAACAACCAAATGTTGTAACTGAGGGACTAATCAAACTGGGCAAGTTGTGTGCATAGGAAAAATGTTTTTGTATTTTATATTGTTTATGAAATAATATAATATATGTAATCACTACCTCCCAGGCTTGTGTCAGGTTTACCACGCAAGTTAATCACTTGTGAATGATTAACTGTAATAAATTTGTCCTGACAGCCCGGAAGTTGAATGATAAAGTATAATGTACATACAAGGATAGAAAGTATTTTTGGTTTTTTGTGTTTGTTGAAAACTAATTTTAAAATGTTTTCGGGAATTGTTTTTGTTTTTATATTATAATATGAATTTTATCAAAGATAAACAACATTTAAACTAATATGCAAGATTCTAGGGTCTAACAACATCACAGTGCTCATGCAAGATGATCAAAGTGTCAATTTTGACTTTCTAACATGCAACACCACTTAATTGAAGCTATCACTGAGTCAAATTAATCATATATGGCATATATCAAACAAGAATAACACCCTACACAACCTCTAACACAGTTAAACCATTAGATCCAAACAACCTTTAAATGAAATCTAATTAAGTTACAAGAACATGAAACTAACAAAAAAAAATAACAACATTTGAACTTTATGCAAGGTTATTAGATCACACAATCTCACAGTACTCATAATGAGATCATCAATGTGTCAAATTGACTTTCTACCATGCTATACCCTTTGATTAACATTTCACTGAATTATTTAGATCACATATGCAGTACATCAAACAAGAACAACTACAAAAACAACCCTTAACTCAGTGTAATTATCCAATCTAAACAACCCTTTAATGAAATTAAAACGAGCTTTTCAAAGCATAGAACTGTATAAACCAATTTCATCCAATCCAGAGATCATAATTTGTCAAGATTCAAATCTTTTTAAGCATAAACATGTTGTCAAGCAGCTTAAGCCTAGGATTATCAAAAATTATGTATATTGACAGTTAAATACCATTTCAAACCATAGTCAAATTCCAAAACATAAACGCCAAATATTATGTTAATTTATTAAGAAACAACAAATAAACAGGAAAGGTAAAAGATGGTAAATATATAATGAGCGTGTATCCATAATCACTAATACGCAAAAACGTTTAAAATAAGCGCACAACCTCCCCGGCAGCGGCGCCAAATTTTGATTCGCCTCAAACAGTCAGATAATTATTGATCAGCCACTTGTGAATGGCCAATTGTAATAGTCAAACAGCTGAGGCAAATGCTTCCGAGGAATACAGTGTTTTCCCGGGTCGTAAGTCCCAACGAGGTGTGCGATGTTTTATTATAAACGAATCTGTGATTAGTGAATGTGAACAGGTAAGGGTATAAAGTGTGTGTGTGTGATTATACTAGGGTTTTATAACTTAAAATAACTTAGGAAAACTATTTTAACGATTACGTGAAACCTAGGTATTTAAAACGTTTAAACGTTCACCAATTTAAAATCAGACGCGACTGCGTACTGAGAAAAAGGTGAGTTTTAAGAAAAAATAAACTATAAGGGTTAAAAATGAAAATTCTATAAACTTAAACTTAAAATAAAATTAAACTAAAAATAAAACTATTTTTTAGATTATTATATTATTTATTATTAATGATTTAAATAAAAACTATTTAACTATTTAATTAGAAAATTATAAATACTACTAATTAAACTAAAAACTTATAAAAATATTTTGTAAACCTAAAATAGAACTTGAAGAAAGTATAAAAAATAAAAATAAATGTTTTTGTCTTTTTATAGATTTTCTATTAATTAAAAACTATTTATATTATTTATACTAGTTAAACTATTTTAAATTACAAATAATACTAAAACAACTTAGAAAATTATGAAAAAATTTATAAATCTAATTAACCATCACAGGAATCCTAAAAAATTATAAAAACTTTATTTTATGTATTTATAAACTAGTTTACTAATTATTATTCTATTTATTATACAATTACTATTTAAACTATTTAATTTATAAAAACTATTAAATGAACAGTATAAATCACAAGAAAATTTCTAAAATTATCTTATGACTTATAGAAGCTAGGAAAAATATAAAATATAGGTTTTGATATATAAAAATTAATTATGCTATTTAAAATTTATTTATTGATTAATTACTAATAAAACTATTATTAATTCTAATTAATACCAAATGACAATATAAAAATCTAAGAAAATTATTTAAATTACTTTAACCTATAAGGAAATTAATAAAAATATAAAAATACAACTTACTTAATAAAAATGTAAAAATGAAAATTAAAATTAAATTAAATTAAATAGAAACTATCACTTACTATTATATTGTTTTTTCTTGAATTTTCTTTTTCCAAACTATATTATATATAAAAATAAGCAACTTTTGTAAAAACAATTAATTTCTAGCTTATTATTAAGCACTGTGGAAGCTTATTGCTTCCACAGTTGACCTTTGTTGACCAAACAAGCTAATAAGCTCAAATGAGCTTATGTGGGACCCACCTAGGATATTTCTGGTTCTAATAAGATAGGTAAACAAGTTAAAGCAAGAAAAAGCCATTGGGGCATACTGAATAAGCCAATAAGCCACAATAAGCATTGGCTTATTGTGGACTGAGACAGATTAGGGGACAATTTTCATGGCTTAGTCTAGGTGGGGTCCACTGAGTATCAGGTCAAACCAATGGTCAATATAGATAGCCTACTAGGAGGGGGGTTGGGGAAATCTAACTAGAGGGTGTGGGACCCACTGAGGTGGTCACAAAACACCACCAAAGGAGGTGGTGTGACCAAGGTCTGATGGAGCAGGGGAGGTCTTTCCCCCTGCAGTTAACTTGGGAGGTCTGGTGGGGCCCACACAAAAATCACAAAAATGAAAGGGTACTGAGACCTTGAAGTATAAGTGGTAGACTACTAATCCACAAATTTTCAAGACCTAGATCTCACTACATAAATCTATAAAATTCCCACTAGTTTGGTGAAAATCTAAGAGATAACTTTTGACTTTTCAATTTTCTTAACTATTTTGACTTTTATGAACTTGAATCTCAATCTAATGACTTATTAAGCTATATTAAGCTACTGGAACATGAATTTGAACTAAATTACCTAGTTATGCAATGAAATGTATGGATTAGTGATCAAAATGGCATCACAGTTAACTGTGATGCATGAATCATTGTGATTTGGACTTTTTGGCTAACAAGACCTGATTTTTATGACCTATTATAGTTATTGAGACTTTAAGTAATCTAAGTGAACCCTAAGTAACCTCAAATGATAACCTGAGCATATGGATTAAGCATGATCCAAACACCCCTTATACAATGGCCTGTGGAGTTTTTTCAAATGGAAACCACCATTATAAGCTATAAGTCTTGATTTTACTAATTAACTATCTTTATTAAACTCTAATAAGCTACTTTAAACAGATAGATAAGCAATAGAATAAGCTATGCCTTATTTGGCTATTTTTGGCTTTTTAAGTGATTTAAAGAGAAATAAAGAAAAAGCTATAAAACTACTGATACAACTGATTACATATACTCAGAAACTATTAATAAGCAGAAAAACACTACAATAAGCTAAAGATAAGCAATGATACAGTGATATGGAATTAATGCAAAAATAAGAAATTAATCTTACAACTGTGTAGGCTTGGAACAACTGAAACTGATAAGAACTTGGTTTGGTTTGTCACTCCCAAACTTAAACACCTCTCAGCTTATCCTTTCCAGAACAGCTGATCACACCTAAACAGCTTATTTGAGCTTATGTTGACTTTTGTTGACTTTTCTCATTTTCTTTAAATTAAACTACTAGAATCTAATACAAGCTCAGGAAAAGCTACAATAAGCTTATCTGAGCTTGTATATAGGGTAAAAGAGCTTGTGGTACTTCTAATTGGTATAAGTGACTTAATACGAATTAACAAAAACATGAAAGCTTGAAATCTTATCAAATTTGGAATGGTTACAAAACAACAGTGATCATTAACTTGAAATAAACTTTAAATTACAATGAGAACTTAAATTTAACTGGAACAAACATTTAAAATAAATTTTACACTACGAATTTGGTCTAAAACATTGACAACCTTTCACTTCTGCTTCTCTTCATCTTTATAATGACTTTTTGGGTTTGTGGGACCCACTGGGGTATTTCCCACCACTTCCTAGCCCTTGATAAGGTCTGAGCAATCCAAGCCTTTGAAAACTGCTTTTCGCGCCAAAAGTCCAAGGTGTCAGTTGTGTTGCGTGGAGAGGGTATTAGGGCTTTAATTGGTTGCTGGAGTGTTGTGTGAGGTGGAGGGATAAGGATAGGATGAGTGGGGAGCAAGGTGGAAGTGAAACAGGCTAGGTGGAGGGGGTGGTTTGATGTCTGAGTGAGTGGGGTGGTTTTGGGGGGAAGAAAATACGGGGTGGTTTTGGTTTTGTGGGTGTTGACCGAGTTGACCAAAGGGGTGGGCTGGGTAGGATTTTGGGCCTGGTGGACTAGATAAAAAGGGTGGGCTTGGTTTAGTTTTGGTTTAGATAATAATAATAATAAGGAGTCCGTTTGGTATTTAAAGCATAGGGACAAAAAATGTAAAATCTGAATTTTTGAGGGACTGAAAGTATAAGTTTTCCAAAGTCATCCAAGAGGTGTATTTTGTCATTAGTGAATAGTACAAGGGTAATAAAGATAAATTTCCATGTTTTAAATACCCGGGGACTAAAACTGACAAACCTTCAAACTTGAGGGACTAAATGTGTAATTTATTCAAAACTTTCTCCCAGGGACTAAAAGTGACAATTATGAATTCCCTAGGACCCTTAATGATAATTTTCCCATTTTGAACACTCGGGGACTAAAACTGTCAAGTTTGAAACTTTGAGGGACCTGTTTTGCCAAACTGTGAAACTTTAGGGACCAATCATGTAAATTCACCAAACTTCATACCAAGGACCATTCCTGCAAAAGATTATTAGTATAAGGACCAAAATTGATTTTCTCAAAGTTTTTACATCCCAGGGACCATTTCTGTCAATTTCCAAAGTTGAGGGACTAAACTTGTAATTTTATGAAACTTTGCACCAAAGGACTAAATATGTAACTTTATGATTAAAAAGGACCTTTGGTGACTTTTTCAAGTTATTAGAATAACCAGGGACTAGTTTTGCCAATTTATGAAACTTGAGGGACTGAAACTGCCAATTATGCAAACTTTGTACGTTTTTCATCTGTTTTTGCATATTTTGCATTTGAAACATATAAAACACACCTTTAAGATATTTTAAGTATTTTGATACATATTTGGGTGTTTTTGTATGTTTTGGCAGCTCAGATTAGTATAAAATGATGAGTATTTAGACACTCATCAGTGAACAATGGCGCAAGTTTCGTAATTTTTCGAGTCCGTTTGCTATGTCGAATGAGCCCCGAAGCGTTTATCGTGATAAGTTTGCTACGTTGGCGATATTAGTCCTTGGACTATCACCCTCCATTTACCCCACACTTTTAAAACTTACAATTCTCACCCAACCTCCACTATATGTATAATAATAATAATAATATCAAATATTTTATTTCATTTTCTCATCTTCTCTCTCTCTCTCTAAAAACACACACTTCACTTTTTCTCCCTCCCTTTCTCTCTCTAAATCCGGCCAACCACCACCACCGCCGACCTCCGGCGTACTTTTCCGGTCACCGGAAAATTTTTCGGCGAAAAATATTTTATTTCACCATCTTGTAAATCGGTACGTGCTCGTTCCAAAAGTACAAACCATCTCATTTGAAACCATCCCGAACACCCCCAAACACAACCACCGCCGCACCACCATACCACCGCCGCCACCATCACGACCAACCACCACCTTCCCACCACCTTTCTTCATCTTTCTTGCTCGGTAAAACACCCAAACGAACCTTTATTTATTTATTTTTATTAAATTCGTATTTACTTCTTTTTATTTCTTTGAAAACCTTAAAAATATTATAAATATTATTTTCGTATTTTTATTTAATCAAAAAAATAATTCCGAAAATTATTTTATTAAATCCGAAAATATTATATAAATTTTTATATATTTTTATTATGTCCGAAAATGATTTTATAAAATTTATTTTATAAATTTATTATTTATTTATTTTTATTCCGAAAATACTTTTAAAATAATATATATATTTTTAGTTTTCATTATAAAATATTTTTATAAAAATTTCATATTATTATTTATTTATTTTTATATATACCGATTATATATATATATGTATATATATATTTAGTTTTTGTTTTATTATTTAATTATTTAACATTGGAGGTAATAAATGATGTTTTAACACAAGTGGGCCCCTCCGTTGACCGACAGTTGACCTGGTCAACACCGGGTCGACCCGGTGTGACTCGGTTAATTTTTGTATTATTTGTTGAGTATCGTTGTTATTTGTAGTTGTTATATATATTTGAACTTGTTTCGGCTAAATTTAAATGAAACGGATTAATAAATATGAAACTATAAAAATAAGTTGGTTATAGTTAAGGGATTTGGTTATCGGACATTGATTCCGTATTATTGTATTGTGAGCTTGTATTGGACGTATTGGATTTACGGCCTTGGTTATTTGGATATTATGGACCCTTTGGTACTCGAGACGGTAGGGTACGTTAGGCCCGTAAAGATCTTAACGTACCTGGAACCCGAACAATACAAAATGGTCGATAAAACTAAACAACTAAAGGACTACGCGAATGATATATCCAAGCATAATTACTTATTTATATGATTTTATTATTTAAAAACAAAGAGTCGTTGACTCGGGAAACGTTGTATAAACGGGCAGGTCATGCCGAAATTTCGTAAAATCTCTTATAAACTTTTAAAGTTAAACGATTATATTATATTTTGAAAAACCATTTTAACTATATTGTTTTCAACGCTTTGTTTTGGGAAAATGGGTAAAATAGCCGAAATTAGTTTATTATAATATATTATTTGTTTATATTCATTTTAGTTCGATTTCTTTTCTTTGAGCTATTCTTTTGTCTACTTTTGACGTTCTCGGATGGACGTGCGCTCTCGACGACATATTCTTTCTATCTTTCTTTCTCGTCACCCACGCGAGACTTTTTAAAATCTATTTTCTTACAAATGCCATTGTGTTTATAAAATCTTTTATTCAAGCATTGTTTATTGAGATGTTCGAGTTTAGTTCTGAGTTATGCCTTCTATATTGATTAGGTTGTGCTGAGGTCCCTATTGCTGTGACGCATATTTGATTGTTGCTATATCTCGTTTCCTGCTGCTGTTATTAAGGTGTGATTCATAGCCCCGCTTTTTATATTTTAATTGTTTATAAACTCACGGGGTGAGACACATGCTTTAAATGTTTTCTGAGCACAAGTAGTATTTTTGGTATGCTTATCCTGACGATGATAACAAATATATATTCCTGACGATGTACTAAGTAGCTTATCTTGCCTGAAAGACCCTCCGATCATGAGCCATTAGTCACTTGCGAGTGAGCGCGAACTTAGTTTATAGGCCTATAGGACTGACCATCCCACTCGTAGTTGTCAAGGGCTTGACATGCGGGTGTACTATTTGTCGTTTTTGCCGGGTAATTTGGCAAGTACCCGGCCTTGGGGGCATTTATTATTATGAAATTCCGCGGTTGATTATTTATTTCAGTACAGCGTACTGTTGATTGGTTTGGTTAACGTTTTGTGTGTCATGAGCTTAGTATCATCAACCGTATGTATGCATTGGGATGCCTCTACATATTGGGTGTTATCTTGGTTACCCTGGTATTTGCATTTGTTGCTTATATCGTATGATTAAAACCCTTGTGCTCAACCTTATTTCTTTAAACCTATGGATTACACTCAACCTTTGTATTGACTTTTAAGCATGTGTTTCTCAGGTACTACTACTAATTAATTTGTGGAGCATTATGATTTTGGGCGTGGTGGAGTGGCTGGATGAAGGAAGTTTTCTGTCAAGGCAGCTTATCTATTGCTACTATTTTTATTTATCATGTCATTCGTAAAACCTTGGTGTGTTTTTAAGTGTTTTCCGCTGCTAAACTTATTTACTTTCCGCTGCTAAACCTTGTATTTCTACTACTACGTTTGGATTTCCGCTGCTAAACTTTGTCATTTTCCGCTGCAATCTTTATTTTTATTCCGCTGCTATTTTGTTAAAGAGTCTATGTACTCTAAAATGGTTTGTAAAACGAATGATATGTTTTGAGGCATTTTTAAACGTCCCGTGTTGTGGTCGTTTGCTATAAAGATGCCTGGTTTCGATTCGCGTAGTGCCCCCAGCATGTCAGCTGCCGTATTCCCGGGTTGGGGGTGTTACAGTGACGGGTAGAAGATCTATGTTGAAAGGACGATTCAGAAAGTTTAACGGGCAACCGCGAATGATAGTCCTAATCCTCTCTATATTCCCCTTTAGCTAACTCTACATCATAACCAATTCCTAAGGCCATCGGGGGTTTCTCTAGTAAGGGTGTAAACTTAGTGGACACAAAACTCTTATCGGCACCAGTATCAAATAGTATGGAAGCATAACGATTATTGAGAAGGAACGTACCAGTAACGACGTTCGGATCTTCTCCTCTCTCGTTCCCAAGTGCATACACTCTTCCATGAGCAGTTCCAGCTTCCACACGTTGGTCCCCATTATCTTGTCATCCACGATTTCCTCCAGTTCCACGGTTTCCATGATTGTACCCATTACCACCCGATCCTTGATTTCCTTGGTTCCACGATTCCCTACACTCATTCCTATAATGTCCCTTCTTTCCACATCCATAACAAGTAACATTTGCCTTACTCATAGTTTCAGGAATAGCTTGAACCATAGCAAGTGGTCGAGCTCTACAATCCTTGGCTACGTGTCCCATCCTAGAGCAATTCTTGCACATCACAGTACATCATCCCGAATGATTCTTATAACATCGGTTACACTTGGGTGCATCTCCATTGTAGTTCTTCTTGTCTCCATCTCCCATAGCATATGCTCTAGTAGTCGTTTGTCGCTTGTTTCGATGATCATTACCCTTAGAATGATTATCCCTCTTCCTCTTTCCATTCTTGTCTTTCTCAGCTTCTTCCAATGCCAACGAGTCCATCAATTATTGAGCAATTGTGATAGCCTCATGAATGTTTGCAGGCTTAGCAGAAATCACATCGTTCCTTGTAGCAATCGGCAAACCATCGGTATACTTCTCAATCCTTTGAGTCTCAGTCCTAACCATATCGGGACAAAGTAAGGCTAACTCTCGATAACGGCGATTGTAAGTTGCCATATCGGTACCCTTCACCTTATGGTTCCAGAACTCAATCTACAGCTTCTTAATCTCATTCCTTGGGTAGTAAGTCTGAATCAGCAAAGACTTAAATTTCTCCCAAGTCATAGCATAAGCCACTTCCCTCCCAACCGAATTTCGGTAATTGTTCCACCAAGTTAAAGCTTCGTCCTTAAAGGTAAAAGAAGCAAACTTTACCTTAGCATTCTCCGCACAATTGCTGACATTGAACACCGACTCAGTTTTCTTTATCCACCTGACTAAGTAGACTACTCCTTCAGTTCCTCCAAACTCAATGGGTCCACAAATTTTAAACTCCTTGTAGTTACATCCATTAGCACGAACAGGTGGAAATGTTCCAGCAGAATTGTTGGAATGATTTGACTCAGCTAGTAGCTCAGCAACTCGTTGCTCTACAAGTTGATTGATCATTTCTTGATCCACAGTAGGTGCGTTAAGTGGAACATGATCATTGTCTCCCTGAACATCAACATTTTGATTCCTGTTGTTGCGGTTAGTAGTGTCCAGGTTATTAGGTGTAGGGGTTTCAACATTTCGAGTAGGACGGCGTCCTCGACGACTAGGGGTAGTCGTTGCAGGACCAGTTCTGGTAGCTCTAACAGGGTTTCGTCGTGGGGCAATTAATATAAGTCACAATACAAGGTTCGTAAGTCTCCACTAACACGTACCATAACGTCTAACAAGAATCCGATTGGTGAAAGTCGAAATACGAACGTAATACCAATACAATATCAGCCACGCAAATAGGAACACAATTCTCCATGTATGCCGAAAACCGTAGAATATCATACGAAATCACCATCGTCCATACAAGTAGCGGTCGATACTTCGCTCCAAAATACCAAAAGACATAATAAATACTAATCGTTCCATACGAAACGAACATATAATCCGAATAACATGACTTAAGGGATAGAATAACCATCTCTCCTAACCAAGTACTCCCTGGCTTAGGAAGCAACATAACAACAACACAAATCCAAATCGATCTAGCCATGATGCTAGCTTCGCAGAATGAACTGAATGTGCTAGCGACCCATCATCATCAAGCGTCTCCTCCTCCTGAGGATCATCCTCTTCCTCATCCTGAGGGTCATCATTCTCTTCCTCATCTTGAGGGTTATCATTCTGCTCACTCTCGTACTCCTCCTCATACTCCTCGTCGGAGGGGTACTCCATCAATCGTCATCTCTGAGCAGGTGAACCACGAGGCGATAAAATCGGTGACTTAGGGCGTCAATGAGACGATAAAGTAGTGGCCGAACGCATGACCAACATGTATGGGTCATCAGGGGCCATAGTGATCTACGAGGGGCGACGCGTACCAGCATAAACATCCTCAATAACATCATATGAATAGGAGGTCATGGTTTTTGACAACGGCGTAGGGTAGGTGTAAGTGTTTCAAAACAACTAAACCGCGAACTCTAAATACCATATCAAAATCATCATATAATTCCCAATCATATATATCAAGAAAGATTTAAAATACCGCATTACTAAAATCATTCATAAAACAATTAAGCCATATAATTCCTCAAAACACCATCATATCACTAAATCAATAACCTCAATCCTCAAATCATCTCAAGAATCCCATATCTAATAATCATCTCAATATACCTCAAGAATAATAATGATGCTTCGGCTTGGCGGGCTGGCGGGCAATGGTCGAGGATCGTTTTCTATAAAAAAACGGTTATAGTTTAGGTGTTTATATACCTAGTTCTCTATAACCTTGGCTCTGATACCAATCTGTAACACCCCCAAAATTTGATACAGCGGAAGACTCAACAAGCTTTCGGGGTGCTACGGGAATTGGTATCCATTTAAAGTCATGAAAGAACGAGATAAAGTAAACATAAGAAAAACACGACCAAAACGGGTTTTAAAGTTTACATTTATCCCAAGAATTTTCCAAAGTAAGGCCCAAAAGAAATAAATGTAGGTCCACAATAATTTATCAGAGTTTTATGGATACCAAACTCAAGCTAACTCACATTTTTCTATATCAAAACTCATTTTCCCAGTGTTTTCGAACAATGTTTCATCAAAACCCATTAAATCAATACATGTTTCCACGGATCTAAACCCACATCGAGGCACACATGAGGCCAATCGATGCTACTCACCTTTATATAGTTCAAAACTCACGGATCTACAAGAAACAAGAAGAATATGCTTCGAATTGGAATGGTTTCAGGATGTTTTTGTGGGTTTGGAGGCGCGTGAATGGTATCAAATTAAAGAGGAGCGTGGGGTGGTAACTGTGGTGGTGGCGGTGTGGTTGTAGTGGTGGCAGTGGAGCAGCAGCAGGGCGGCGGCTGCTGTGGTGGCTAGGGTTTGTAAGAGAAAGAGGTGAGGGAGATGAGATGTGGGTTTGATTGTGTGTGGTGTGGAACCAGGCAAACCACAAGGACGTTTTGTAGTTATACTCTTTTTTTGAAAAAAAAATCTTTTCTTTCTTTCTACAATAGTAATAATAATGGTATTAGTAGGTGTAATTTACATGGACCAAAACTCGAGACTCGTTTCAAACATTTAATGTTTCACGAGATGTTCCATAAATAAATATATATAGTCGAATCCGTAGACTCAAGACATAAAATTTCTGTTAGGTTATCCTAGTGCCGGAGTCAACGTAGTGCCAATAAAATCTCGAAATAAATTCTCATCATATCGATAAACCAAATTCGATTCCATAAAAGTTTTAGATATAATCAACCAAAATATTGGTTTTTCAAGTTCGTTATGAATAAAATTCCAAATATAATTTATAAACGAACTTTAATGTAATGCGGGTTTTCAAAATAACTCCCTAATTTGCCAGTTGTCACAGACAAAAAATCTATAAACATTCAAACCTTGACATCAGTTTTAAATGAAACTAGACTCAATTACCTTCGAAATGCCGGGTGGCACGACCAGTGAAGACTTACGGTTTAAAATATATGATTTTTAGAAGATCGATAAAAACTATAAAAATCTCATTTTAAACAATAACGAAAACATATGACCAAATGCTAAAATCAAATATGGCCATATACTGGCCATATGCTTCTTTTAAAGTTTCTGAGGTAAGCATATGACCATATACTGAAAATACCATATGGCCATATACTCTGGCATATGCCCATATTAAGGTTTCTAAGGTAAGCATATGGCCATATTCTGAAAATACCATATGGCTATATACCTCCTGCAGAAACTTTATAATGAAAAAGCTATATTTTGCACTTTTCTCTATTCCGGAAACCATACTTCCAAGACTCGAAAATTAACGAAACTTTTCAGAAATCTTTAACATAACATAATTCATCATATTCATAATCCTTTGTGGTCTAAACGACCCGTGAACACATACTTATGGGGTTGTGCCAAACACCCATTTTGACCCATTTTCAAACATAACATAACCATACACCTTTAACCATAAAACCAACACTTTAACATTTGCAAACATCAAATATTCATCACATAAACTTTAAACAAACATGCTATAATGTTCTAAACTTCACTTGACCCGTTTAACCCAAAATGGGTATAAACACACCTTAATCCAAACGCCCTTTTTAAACATGTCCATTACACTAAAACTCATTTACTTGACAAACCGTTACACATTCTTCACCATAACCAACAAAACATAACTTGACACTTGCTTACACGTTTCAAACCATTAAATGACTCACGGGGGTGTCAACATTGACTTGAGCTCGGTATTCTACATAGCTCTACTTTCTTACCAAATCCTTCTACACTTCGCATATACACAAACCTTAACCCATACTCCAAACCATATGTTAGGAATTAAATAAACACAAGAATCAGAAGATTCAGCATAAAGGTTTAATGGAAATACGACAAGTATGATTCTGCTGATAAAGCACAAAGAGAGTTTCCACTGAAGGAGATTCTGCTGAAGACTATTTCCACTGAAGGTGATTCTGCTGCTGAATTCTACTGCTGATGAATACTGCTGCTTGATTCTGCTGCTGCTATGACTCTGCAGCTATGACTCATAACAAACAGCCGTGTCGATAAGAATGACTTATTCAACTTGCATAAAAAGATAATATCTTAGTTCTAGTCATCAAATTGAACACTCCAAGTGAGTTGTTTATCCTAGATACATGATGTATCTTGTATGACTAAGCTAGAATAGTGATTAGTCATAAGCTAGTTATTTGTTGAGTCATGTAGTTTGTAAAAGATATTTCCTTGGACTATAAAAGGAAAATCTTAGATATGTAGATAAATGCGACAAGAGTGACAATGCCATACACAACTCTCATATACAGACAATAGAAAGAACAAACATAAGATTCAAGGTCTTTGTAACCCTAGTGATAAGCAAAAGATCACTCGTATTATTTTCTTTTGAATAATATTGAATCGTTTGGTGTTAACTATTCCATTTCCATAACAATAAACATAAATCTTCTAAGTGTGGTTAAGTAGATTCCGCATACTTAATCATATTCACACAAACATATCTTATACACAAAGAACGAAGGCTTAACCACCTTACCGTGTAATCGACCCTCAACAAGTGGTATCAGAGCGTCAGGCTGATATTTTTGTTTTAGAAGAAAAAGTTAGAAATGGATGTTGAGTCTATTCAAACAAATGTTGCTGCTAAGTTACCAATGCTCAAACAGAATGAGTTTGAGATGTGGAGGTTAAGAATAGAACAATATTTTCAAGTGCAAGATTATGCACTGTGGGAAATCATTGAAGATGGAGATTCTTACAAGCCTACAACCACTACATCAACAATTGATGGTAAGGAAGTTGATAAGCTGCAAACCAAGCCACAAACTGCAGAAGACAGAATTAAGAAGAAGAATGACCTAAAGGCCAGAAGCATGCTGATGATGACCATTCCAAATGATCAACTTATAAACTTCAGCAAATTCAAAGATGCAAAGTCACTATTTGAGGCCATTATTGCAAGGTATGGTGGGAATGAAGCCACCAAGAAGACCCAGAAGACTCTTCTTAAGCAACAGTTTGAAAATTTCACATCAACTAATCATGAATCTTTAGACCATATGTTCAACAGGCTACAGAATATTGTGAGTCAACTTGCTATTCTTGGAGTTGAAATACCTCAAGAAGATTTAAACTCAAAATTTCTGAGAAGCTTACCTGAAGAATGGGCTATGCATGTTGTTGTCTGGAAGAACAAGTCAGACATTGACACCATGGATCTTATGGATCTGTATAGCAACTTTAAGATTGTTGAGCAAGATTTGAAGAAAACTGGAGGTACTAGTTCAAGCACTGGGAACATGGCATTTATGTCATCTCCTAGTAATTCAGTTCCAGTTACTAATGAAAAAGTTCATGATGTTGCAAGTGCTGCAAGTTCATCAAGCAGTATTTTTGGAATTTTAGATGAGAAAACATGTTGTGCTTTCTTCACAAGCAAACATAATGGATCCATGTTAACTCATGAAGACCTTCAAGAGATCAATGATGATGATCTGGAGGAAATGGATCTAAAATGGCAAATTTCTCTTCTTAGCATGAGAGCTAAGAAATTCTATCAAAGGACGGGGAAGAAGATCACAATCAGTAGCAATGATCCTGCTGGTTATGACAAGTCAAAGATAGAATGCTACAACTGTCACAAGATGGGACACTTCTCAAGAGAATGTAAAAGGCCAAGACAGCAAGATAGCAGAAATAGAGATGTTGGAAGAAAATCCAATACAGGGGAGATGTCTGAACCAAAAGCTATGGTAGCAATTGATGGGTTAGGTTTTGATTGGAGCTTCATGGATGATGAAGAAACGGGTTCTTCACAGATGGCTCTTATGGCATTTACTGCACCTGAGGTACATGATCATAAAACCTGTTCAAATACTTGTACTGCTCTTAAAGACTTAAAAATCTTAATTAAACAGTATGATGACCAAAAGGTTCGATACGCCAAATCTGATCTAGATTGTTTCAATTATAAAAGTGGTTTAGAATCTGCAGAGAGGCAAATCCTACACTATAAAAGGAAAGAACTTACCTTTACTGATGCTAAAACTTTACTTGAAAATGATAATCAATTTAAAGATCAAATTATTGAGGCCTTAAAAGAAGCATTGGATAGGGTTAAGACTGAGAAAGAAAACATTCAATTGACTAAAGAGAAGCTTGAACATGCTTCTAAAAATGTAAACAAAATAATAGACAGTCAAGTGAATAATAAAGTTAAGTCAGTATTAGGATATAATGCAGCCCCACCCCCTTATAGAGGTATCCCAAAACCCCCAGGGATAGACCTAGAGCATTCAGGATTACCTGAATTTCAGCTACCTAAGTTACAATATGGAGTTCAACCAAACTCTAACATAGTAGCTGATGAGCCTAAGAAAGAAAGTAAATGTTCATGTAAAACATTACTTTTTCAGGACAAGGTGTCCTTTGTAAATAAACAGGTTATGTCTAAACCTGAAGTGGTTAAGAAAGCAAGAACAAGAGTTCCTAAGATAGTCAAACACAATACTGATAGGCCTAAGACCAATGAAAAATATGTTAGGCAACCAGTTAGATATTGTGAACAATATAGAACCACAAACAAGCCCAGAGGTAACCAAAGAAATTGGAATAACCTCAAGTCTTACCAACTAGGTGATGACTTTGCTTTTCACAATAAAGCTTGTTTCATTTGTGGTAGTTTTGACCATCTTGCAGCTTTCTGTAACCTATGGGTATCTGGGTATGAAAGTAATAGAGTGAACTACAAAAGGCAAACACCTAAATCTCATTTTCACTCTAATTCTAAAAGATCAAAACCCAAAACAGTCACAAAAGCAGTTCCTGCTGATAGAGCAAAAACTGTTCCTACTGAAAGGAAAATGGTTTCTGCTGAAAAACCATATATGATTGTTTACCCAAAATCAACAATTAAGGGTGCAAAAACAACTTTCAAACATGCATCTAATATTGTTCAAAGGCCCATTCAAACAAAAGCAGTGGTCCAAAAACAAGTTTGGAGACCAAAGGGTACAACTACAAAGCTAGCAGTTTCTTCTGCTAAGCATACTGCTGCTAAGGGTAACAGGGCAAATGCTGTTAAGGCCTCAGCATGTTGGATTCTTAAATCCAATGTTGCATCAACAGTCCTCAAGAGATTACATTTCATTGATGCAAGAGGCAGATCCAAGTCTGTGTTGGCTTGGATCCCCAAAGAAAACTAATTCTTTTATTTTGTGCAGGGACATTCACCAACAGATCATGAAGATCAAGGATATTCAGATAGTGGGTGTTCAAGGCACATGACAGGCAACATGTCTTATCTTTCCAACTTTCAATCAATTGATGGTGGATATGTTACCTTTGGAGGAGGAATTCGTGGAAAGATTATTGGTAAAGGTACTATCAAAACCAGTAAATTAGATTTTGAAGATGTGTTTTATGTGCAAGAGCTTAAGTATAATCTCTTTAGTGTCTCACAAATGTGTGACAGAAAGAATAATGTTCTTTTTACTGAGACTGAATGTCTTGTACTTTCTCCTGATTTTAAGATGCCTGATGAAAGTCAAGTACTTCTTAAAATTCCTAGGAAGGGCAATATGTACAGTGTTGATATGAATAACATTGTTTCTAAAGATGCTTTAACTTGTCTTGTTGCAAAAGCCACATTAGATGAATCTATGTTATGGCATAGAAGACTTGGTCATATTAACTTCAAAACCATAAATAAGATTGTTAAGAATGGTTTGGTAAGAGGTTTACCTCAAAAACGTTTTGAAAATGATCAAACATGCATTGCTTGTCTTAAAGGCAAACAACACAAAGTCACTTGTAAGCCCAAGATTTTTAACTCTATCAATCAATCATTGTTTATGCTTCATATGGACTTATTTGGACCTGTTTCAGTAAGTAGTATAATGCATAAGAGATTTTGTCTAGTTGTTACTGATGACTATAGTAGATTTACATGGGTATTCTTTTTAGGTACTAAGGATGAGACATCAAACATCCTTAAGACTTTCATTACAGAGATAGAAAACCTAGTAAGCAAAAGAGTAAAAGTCATTAGATGTGATAATGGAACAGAATTCAAAAATAGAGTTATGGATGATTTCTGCAAAGAAAAAGGTATTAAGAGAGAATTTAGTGTTGCTAGAACTCCTCAACAGAATGGAGTAGCTGAAAGAAAGAATAGAACACTAATAGAAGCTGCTAGAACTATGTTAGCTGATTCAAAGTTGCCTATAACTTTTTGGGCTGAAGCAGTCAACACTGCTTGTTATGTTCAGAACAGAGTTTTAATAGTACAGCCTTACAATAAGACATCATATGAGCTTTTTAGAGGTAGAACTCCTGCAATAGGATTTCTTAGACCTTTTGGATGTCATGTGACAATTCTGAATACCTTAGACCATTTGAGAAAATTTGATGGTAAAGCAGATGAAGGTTTCTTTGTTGGATATTCTCTCAATAGCAAAGCTTTTAGAGTATACAACATAAGAACTAAGAGAGTAGAAGAGAGTCTACATATAGAGTTCTTAGAAAACAAGTCTAATGTAGAAGATCAAGGACCAAAATGGCTATTTGATCTTGAAACTCTAACTCATTCAATGAATTATGTGCCTGTTGTTGCAGAAACTAATGATTTTTCAGGTTCACAAGCAACAGATGAGGCAAGGTTAGACAAGAAGACACATCAAGATTATGTGATGATGCCAATATGGTCAAATACCAATGTGGAATCAACTTCAACCAATGGAGAATCTTCTTCTGGCAAAGCTAAAGAAGATGTTGAAGATAAAATCAGAGAAGGAAGAACAGAAGAACAACAAAATGTTCCTGCTGATGAGCAAAATGTTCCTGCTGATGATCAAACAATTCCTGCTGATAAGCAAATTGTCTCTGCTGATAGTCCTTCAGAAGAAACAAAATCAGACTTTTCAGAAGATGAGGTGGATTTGTGCAATATTCCATCTGATTATCAAGTTCCTTCCACTCCACAAACACGAATTCACAAAGTCCACTCCCTAGAAAATGTGATTGGAGATGTACAATCTGGTGTGAAGACAAGACAACAATTGATGTCTTCAGATCAAAAAGGGATTCTTGATGCCCTTTATGCTTCAAAGCAACATGAGTCTTCAAACTCTTGTTTGTTTGTATGTTTTCTCTCACAAGATGAACCAAAGAATATTCATAAAGCCCTAGAGAATTCTAGCTGGTTAGAGGCTATGCAAGAGGAGCTTCTTCAGTTCAAGATTCAAAAGGTCTGGATGCTAGTTGATTTACCTAGTGGTGTAAGGGTAATTGGCACTAGATGGGTTTTTAGAAATAAAAGGGATGAAAGAGGCATAGTGATTAAGAATAAGGCTAGATTAGTAGCACAAGGGTACACACAAGAAGAAGGGATAGACTATGATGAGGTTTATGCTCCAGTAGCTCGAATTGAGGCAATTAGGCTTTTCTTAGCTTATGCTTCATTTATGAACTTCACAGTTTACCAAATGGATGTCAAGAGTGCATTTTTATATGGTTCAATTGAAGAAGAGGTGTATGTTACACAACCTCCAGGCTTCACTGATCCTGACCATCCAGACAAAGTGTACAAGGTAGTTAAAGCTCTATATGGCCTACATCAGGCACCAAGAGCTTGGTATGCAACACTAGCTTCCTATTTATTAGAGAATGGATTTCAAAGAGGAAAGATTGATCAGACACTTTTCATCAAACAGCACAAGAAAGATCTTCTGTTAGTACAGGTGTATGTGGATGACATTATCTTTGGATCTACAAGGAAGGAGATGTGTTTAGACTTTGAAAAACTTATGAAAGATAAGTTTCAGATGAGTTCTATGGGAGAACTTACATTCTTTTTGGGTCTGCAAGTTAAGCAATCATCTGAAGGCATATTTATTAGTCAAGACAAATATGTTGCAGAGATACTTAGAAAATTTCAATTTGCTGATTCAAAAATAGCAAGCACACCAATGGATCCTGAGAAGCCACTTCTTAAAGATGCAGATGGAGAAAATGTGGATGTACATACATACAGATCTATGATAGGTTCTTTGATGTATCTTACATCATCAAGACCTGATATAATGTTCTCTGTTTGTGCCAGTGCAAGATTTTAAGTAACTCCAAAGGTTTCTCATTTAACAGCAGTCAAAAGAATTTTTAGATATCTCAAAGGTCAACCAAGGTTGGGTTTATGGTATTCTAGAGAATCACCTTTTGATTTGATAGCATTCTCAGACTGTGACTATGCTGGTGCTAGCTTGGACAGAAAGTCAACAACCGGAGGATGTCAATTCCTTGGATGCAGACTTATCTCATGGCAGTGTAAGAAGCAAACAATTGTGGCAAATTCAACAACTGAAGCTGAATATGTAGCTGCTGCAAGTTGCTGTGGTCAAGTTCTATGGCTTCAAAACCAACTTCTTGATTATGGGTACAATTTCTTACATACCATAATTCATATTGATAATAGTAGTACAATTTGCATTATTAAAAATCCAGTGCAACATTCTAAAACAAAACACATTGAAATAAGACATCATTTTATAAGAGATTGCAATG
Organism: Artemisia argyi; assembly: GCA_030686995.1. Classification (NCBI taxonomy): domain Eukaryota; kingdom Viridiplantae; phylum Streptophyta; class Magnoliopsida; order Asterales; family Asteraceae; genus Artemisia; species Artemisia argyi. Next base: position 33,369,771 of record CM060687.1, read on the forward strand.
AGAAAAGGTTAATTCAAGTAATGAAAATTGCTTCAGATCAAAACTTTGCAGATCTTCTTACCAAAGCTTTTGATGTTGGTAGATTTCAGTACTTGGTAGCAAGTATTGGAATGCTTAATCTTTAAATTTTTCAATATAATGTGTTTTTGTATATAGATTTTGTTAATGCATCTAACTTTGTTATCTAAGTCTACTATTAACAATATTTGAAGTTATTCATACAGTTAGTTCTATGATTATTCTAATTCAAGACAAGTACTTTGTACTTTGTTTATTTGGTTTTAGACTAACAATTTCAGGTATGAATATTTAAGCTGAAAGGTTATTTCAAGTGAAATCTGCTGATCATTGCTGCTGAAAGCTGATCATTGCTGCTGATATAATAGGTTCATAATAGAAAAAGTTTGGGACTTCAAAACTCCTTAAAACTTCTTTCTTGGAATCTGATTATGATATTTCACTTCGAATTGATAAAATTAGTTGATCAGTTAATCACTGATACAACTCACTTTCTATCATTTTATACTCTCAAGTATAATGTGACTAATCTACGGATATCTGATAGAAAGAACAGCGAGCAACAGTGAATCTAACACTTGTGTTAGAGGTAACAAATGCCACGAGCTGGAAACCCTGTAAAGAAAGCCTTTTGAATAGGTTTATCTATACACAGGCGGTTATTTATAACTGAAAACATTGGTTCTCACACAACCAGAGGTTGCTTTAAACCGAAATTTTGACTAAGTGTCTGTTACACACTTAATCCCTTCAAAATGGTTGTAAGCAGTATGATTTTTCATAATAAAATCATATACATACTGCTAAGGCAAAAGTTTCTTAAAAGGATTTTCAAAAGATGACTTTAAAAACCATCAAATGATGGACCATAAGTCAAAAATGTCCATTGAATCACCTCTCATAGGAGTTAACACACCTAGAAGTGATGAGGACAGAATCTTAAACTCTTAAGGAATTGATGGCTTCATGTACAAATTGTCTGAAAACATGGAAAAATGCTAGATCAGATGATGATGTTATGATTGTGAGAAAATCTTTCAAACAAGGGGAGGATATCAATATAAGATGATATTTGAATCTCAGGGGAGGAAATACAAGCCCAGTTTAAGGAAGATTAACCAAAAGAAAAGACAAGATCATACAAGATGATGACATAGAGGTTGAAAATGACAAGAACATTCTTAAATGTTGTATTCAGAAAGGATGAAGCATTTCAAAGGAGAAAGTTCTATCTAGGTCAAAAAGTTGAAAAGATTCAATTTCAGTTCACTACGTTTGTTCATCACTTGTTGAAAGATCAGAAAGCAGATAAGTTCCAGAGAAAGATAAGTTCATTCACTCAGAAGAGAAGAAAGTTCAGATCAACCAAATCTGACAAAGAAGTGTTTGAAAGATCTTCACAAAGTCCTCATTTAATTCAGAAAAACATGTTTGAATGTGATTCACATGTTTAGGGGAGGATTGTTAGGAATTAAATAAACACAAGAATCAGAAGATTCAGCATAAAGGTTTAATGGAAATACGACAAGTATGATTCTGCTGATAAAGCACAAAGAGAGTTTCCACTGAAGGAGATTCTGCTGAAGACTATTTCCACTGAAGGTGATTCTGCTGCTGAATTCTACTGCTGATGAATACTGCTGCTTGATTCTGCTACTGCTATGACTCATAACAAACAGCTGTGTCGATAAGAATGACTTATTCAACTTGTATAAAAAGATAATATCTTAGTTCTAGTCATCAAATTGAACACTCCAAGTGAGTTGTTTATCCTAGATACATGATGTATCTTGTATGACTAAGCTAGAATAGTGATTAGTCATAAGCTAGTTATTTGTTGAGTCATGTAGTTTGTAAAAGATATTTCCTTGGACTATAAAAGGAAAATCTTAGATATGTAGATAAATGCGACAAGAGTGACAATGCCATACACAACTCTCATATACAGACAATAGAAAGAACAAACATAAGATTCAAGGTCTTTGTAACCCTAGTGATAAGCAAAAGATCACTCGTATTATTTTCTTTTGAATAATATTGAATCGTTTGGTGTTAACTATTCCATTTCCATAACAATAAACATAAATCTTCTAAGTGTGGTTAAGTAGATTCCGCATACTTAATCATATTCACACAAACATATCTTATACACAAAGAACGAAGGCTTAACCACCTTACCGTGTAATCGACCCTCAACACCATAGCATCTCCATGATACATGAACCTACAAAACATGGTTAACTATAACGGTAAGCGATAACGCTTAGTAAGTAAAAGGATCATAACATACCATTATACTTTAACAAACATATAAGCATCACATACGTCATAACACTTACTTTACAAGCTTGCTACTCCAAGTCCCACTTTAACACATAACATCATATCATCCCTTAGCTCACACACAATACGTCGCACAAGAATATCTAAGGCCATCTATAACTTAGTACATAACCTCTACAACATGCATAACACAAACATGTTAGTAGTCCATATAACACCATGCCATCATCATTTTATTTACCTTAGCTCCAAGCGAAGCACATCAAGCCAATATCACCATCATCATCAACATAATCATCCTTCATCATAACATCCTAAATCATAACATCATTTCCATTCAACAACATTGCCGAATTAACACTTGGGTATAGTACTTTACAAATAGGCGTCTATTATACCCGTTTTGACCCCTTTCATGACATAAGACACATACGACTTCCACAACACCTCAAACTTAACCAAAATCATTAACTTAACATATTAAATCTGTTTCATAATTATAACAATGGTTAACACAACCATTAGCTTACTTCTAATCACCTCTAATCATCATATAATCATATCTTGATTATATGATGATCAACCCCATAGGTCATCAACCATAAAACAATTAAACATATCTCATAGGTATCTTGATCACTTTAATTATCTTAAAACACATCTTTACCCAATATCCCCAAATTAGGGTTCATAAACCCTAACCTCAATCTCATCAATTAACACTAATAAATAGGCTACTTACTTGTAGGGATAATTTCTAGGGATTCATTACTTGATTATCCAACTAGCTTTCTTCCCTCCTTTCTTCTCTTTAAAACCGTACATCAAACACACCTAGAATGATAAGGGATTTTCTAGAATTCCCTGGATATACTTATCTAGGCACAACTTTGGGATAATGGCAAGAATGGCCCCTCAAGTCTCTTTTCTATTACTTTGGCCACAACCAACTTATAACATATTTATGCTTGACAACATTAGTCCCTCAAGTTACACATCATAACTTCCCAAAACTATATTAGTCATACTTTGACTATTAGTTTGACTATCGGGTTTGACCGCAATGTAACATTCGTTGCCTGGCCAATCATGTAAGGCCCTTAGTCCATTTCATTTAGGGCGGGGTCTAAGTACTCGGGAAATGGGTCTAACAGGGGGGTTCTTGGAGAGATTTACATGGTGGTGTAGGGTGTTGTCTATTTTTGACACATATCTCATGTGTATATGTCATGTGTGTTGAAACTTTATTGTAGGGTCTATGTAATTTTTGTCTAGTTCTTGTGGTGTTGTGTGAGGTTTTTGTTCTTGTGGTCCTGTGTGAGATTTCTGTTTGTGAGTGTTGTTTTGCAGCCTCTGTGTTTACTAGGGGTCGTGGCTGTTGTTTGTTGTTGCATGTTGGAAGTTATAATAGAATGCCTTTAAAAAATGATTGCACTGCCTCACAGTTTACTGTGAGATGAAAATGAATATACGAGATTATACATATAGCAATGACGCATGTAATTATCTTTAAATCTTTAATATTAAATAAGGATATTGATGAGGCGAAAAATGATCCGTTTTTAGGAGGTCATTTAAGCCCGGAATTGAATTTATTTGATCAAATATTGCCTTAAATCGTTCCTTTTGTGATTTTAGGTACTATTGGAGTGAATTCTGGAAAAGGAAGCATTTTGGACGTTTTTGGAGCATAAAAGTGAAGAAAACGGCAAAGTCTTAAATTTCCTTGTTGGGAACAGTACCTGATGGCGTCACCAAATTCTACATGACGGCGTCAAGAGTAAAACAAGAGGTGAAGTGGATAGAGTCTGTGATGATCCAGAGAGTTTTTACACTAAGGGCATGACGGCGTCACCATAGGCCGTCATGGTCCCATTACACGTGACGGCCCAGAGAAAAGTTGTACTTGACGGCGTCAGATCTGGATCTAGGCAATCCGATATTACTATGGGCGGCGAGTTGACGACGTCAGATTTCTCTTCTTGACGCCGTCACGTTGGAAAATCTATATATAGTTTTGTATATTTCATTCATTAAAGGAGGAAAATTAGAGGGATAACTTGGAGAAACCCTAGCACAATTTTTCCTGTACTTTCAAGGGTTTTTACCCTTTGAAACCTTTCATGTTCAATTAAGATAAGTATCCTTTCAATTCATTCAATATATCTATGTGTTGTTTGAATATATCTTACGCTTGTCTTGATTTTAACATGCTAGGCTAGATCTCTTGTGTGTTTGCTTAGATGTAGTGAAACCTAGATGTTGATTATGGGTTGATTGCTTGTTTATAGTTGTTATGGATGAATGATTTCGATGTTAGGCTTAAGAAAACTGGCAGACTTCCATAGGGTAACTTGCTTGAACATCTTAAGAAATATGAACCAATGCGTACTAGGTTTTTAAGGTTGTATTTAATGCGTGAGCGAATTCTAATGATCCCATGTTAGGAGCTTCTTGCAGGCTCGACATAGGAGTGAAGTAAGAGCTTATAGAGTTGGGGAAGTACGTACGCCACCCCACGAATGGTATTAAGGAATATAACCCGTCATCCACGCAATTGTAACAAACTATCAAACTGTAGAAGATATCTAGGGAGTAATGAAACCGAAGTAAACACAATTTTCCTATTTATTGTTCACACCACATTAGTAATTAGTTTTATTTACATTTTTGTTATTTTATTTTGATTGCATCTTAGTTATTGGGTTAGTTGACTAGCAACTAATTCCGCCCACTCTTCCAAAACCCGAGATTTTAATTGCTTTTATAAAAATATAAAAATACAAAAAGAATCATCCCTCACCTCTAGACTTAATTTTTAGGCTTTCTAATCCTAGCGACACTATTCCTGAGTTGAACGATCAATCCCCCGGTACTTCTCACTATATTATACTACAACGATCAGGTACACTGCCTGGTGGGGGTTGTAAACTTCTCGAGATTCCTTGAGAGGTAAAGTCTGGTGCAATTCCCACGCATCAAGTTTTTGGCGCCGCAGCCCGGGGAATAGTTATTGTCTAGGTTAGGATTTCTTTTTATTAGGTCTACTTGCTAGATTCCTTTCTAGTAAGATTTTATTTTTATTTTTAGGTTTTCTTTAGTCTATCTTATTTCTTTGTTTCCTTTGTTCGTAAACTATCTCGATGGATAACAATAGCATTGATCATTTGATTCCTGTTATTCGTGTTTTTCGTCGTAGGATTTTCCAAATGCCCGCCCCAATCCCTTTAGTGGAAAATGAGAACCCACCAAACCTCTCGCTTAACCATCACTTTGACAATAATTCTGAAATGGAGGAGTCTGACCATGATGATGACCATAGGGCTAGTCCTTTTTACTATTCAGACTCCGATGAGGATCTAGATGATGGTGATGTGATTAATGAGGGTAGGATGGAAGATGAAGTGAACCCTCTTAGGTATGTCGACCCTAGAACAAGGATTGAGAGTGATAGCTCATTCAATATGCAATTTCCTTGTAAGATTGGATTTAGGAGCTTTGATGCCTACCTTAACTCATCTCTCCCAATGAACATAATCTCGCGTAGTGAATATAATAAAATCATGGCAGATGAGTTAGAATACAAAGGAGATAATATTATTGCTAGGGCGATGTCATTGCATATGTTTGTAGGAAGCTTTGTTTGTCTTGTTGAGTTCATGGTTATGGAGAATCTAGGAGAATTTATCAATAATAAGTTAACCCAAGTTGTGTTTAGGAAACCTTTCAAAAGGTTGACCAACCTTGATGAAAAACTTATGGAAGGGTTAATTACATTCTCGGATGGGGATGAAGATTTTGTTTACCAAATGCCCCGTGCACACCCTAGGTTCAAGGATTTTGCCATGGAGAAGTGTAATAGGTTTCCGCCCCTAGAAAGGCTAAATGAGAATGATAAAAGAAAAGGGCTTAAATATCCTCATGAAAAAAATAAAATGTATTATCGTGGATGTTTAGAGTTAAGTGATGATTATAAGAAAGATGAGGCGACTATTAGATGGCTCACCCTTGGTTATGTGAGCATAAGCGACACACGATAGCCCATGACCTTGAGTCTAGCTACAAGACTCGTAAATAAAGAAAAGCGCTTCTTGGGCGGCAACCCATGCTTTGTGTGATTTTTATTTGTTTGATTGTTATTTGTTTCCGTATGCATACTTTATTTTTATTATTGGTAGATCATGTTTCAAAAATAAAATGGTGAAAATACTTTATTTTGTCGTTTGACTTCGTCTTAACTTCATCCAAAGGTATTTCGCAAAAGATAAGTGTAACGGGAAACCCCAAATATGTTTTTAAGAAACAAAATTGATCATGATTCTCCACAATATTAAATGGACATGTATATTCGTATTTGTTAGAGCCAAATGCTTGTATCGAGTCATAATGATGTTTTGCAGGATTTTCCAGGAAGTAGGACATAAGTTTTTCCAGAAATTTTCCGGAAACTTAACGTAAAGATTTCTGCAGGTCACTTCTGTCGGCGTCAGGAATTAATTCCTGACGGCGTCATGTGTAAAATTCTGAAAATTTTGTTAGTTTTGTTTTTCTAACGGAGTCTTAAAGTTTTTGTTAAATCTTTAGTTTTATAAACTCCAGGAAATCTGCAAACATTCATTCCACAAGCATTATATCTTACATTGCTTTCTAGGATTTGTTAGTATATATAGATTGCCACCGATTTTACGCGAAGTTGCCTTGTTTGTTTTCTCAGGTTTAACAGGTTATGTATAACAAGAAGATGATTTATATTTCTGGAAGGGAAGCTTTGATTATTCATTTTCTTGGAGGAAGATCTAACCTTGTTACCACATTATCCACACCGAACTAATCAAGGGAGTATTTGATTTCATTCTTTTGCCTATTTCACTTTTACAATCTTTAATTGAACACTGGGGACAATGTTCATCCTAAGTGTAAGGGGAGGGTAAATGATGATACCTTATAGGATACACTTTCACTTGAGTTTGTTTGTTTGATGGTAGGTGTGTAATAAAACTATGAGAAATACTTGTTAGTGTAATTTTAGCCCCAAATTTAAAATTTTTTACAACATTTAGGAGTGAAACTTTAGCCTTATCAAGCGTCTCATGGATAGGAGTTGTATGACTAGCACAAAACCGTACCATTCAGAAAAATTTTTCACCCAAATATGTGAGGTTCGCCTTTAGATTTGATAGGAAAAATATTTACTATTAGTGCTTATGAGTGTACCGGTAGCATTTAGATTCTAGAACTTGCGTTAGTGATGCATCCCGAGACCGCTAGTGAGACTACATTCGTGTAGTAGGATTTACTACATGATAAGAGGCATTAGGATCACCCTTGTGTTAAACACGTTTCATAATTACTTGACCATTTAAGTCATATTACTTTGCTAGTAAAGTCAATTAATTTTTCCCACACCTTAGCGTTGTACTCATTTTTAGTACATGAAACCCCTAGTACACCTCTCCGAGCCTATCTTTTCATTTCTAACTTTAAGCATCTTACTTAAAGGAAGAATTTATTACACCCCACTTAAATGTACACCCAAATCGCCTTATCCTTCCGTGTATGCACTCATCTTTAGCGCATTATTGTTATATGTTTAAACCCTTAGTTAATTATCTAATTGATTACATGGTTGCTAAGTCGAGTCATATCCTTGTACATATTGTTTTGGGACGATTGGGACGATTGGGTAAAGTACTAATGTTATGGAGTAATGGGGAAGAACATCATATATTACCCCCATATGTGCGTTAATCATAAAAGTCCTCCAAGTGTTTTGATTATCTTGATTCGAGTCATTAGATTAGTTTATTGTAAAGTATGTAAAAGTTCAAGTGTAAGGGGAATGTACATTCCCTATGATGTATTATTTTGGATGGCAGGGTAAGAGTGTATGCAAAAAAAATAAAATAAAAATAAAAAATAAAAATATAGAAAAAGAGAAAAGAGAAAAAACATACGGACTACCATCCCGTTTCATTCTATGTTTATTTTATGTTTTTGTTATTTTTGATTTATTAGCTTAAGTCGAGTCTAGTCTTGGCTTAGAAACGTCATATTGTACATGTAATTAACCAAGATGATTAACTCGCCACCAGTACAGATTGCCTATATCCAACAAAACCGTGTATTCCATATCCCTACACCTAACGTTATAACCCTTTGAAAGGCCTCTTTGATAGTTTATCCTAGGTGCTTACGCCATGTGGTGGAGGTTTGATCCTTTCCCAAGCCTATGGTAATCTATTTTGGTATGACAGGTAGTGAGAGATGTTTTCCATTTCCATATTGTGATATATACTTTATTACACCCGAGAGATGTGAGTATCTAAACACTATTTGTGAGGTGCTAGTGTATGATTATTTGTTGTAATTACTTTTATATTAGTGTTAAATGACCCCTAACTTGTATTTTGATTAGAATAAAAGCGCATTTGCTTGAGGACAAGCAAATCTCAAGTGTAAGGGTATATGATGAGGCGAAAAATGATCCGTTTTTAGGGGGTCATTTAAGCCCGGAATTGAATTTATTTGATCAAATATTTCCCTAAATCGTTCCTTTTGTGATTTTAGGTACTTTTGGAGTGAATTCTGGAAAAAGAAGCATTTTGGACGTTTTTGGAGCATAAAAGTGAAGAAAACGGCAAAGTCTTAATTTTCCTTGCTGGGAACAGTACCTGACGGCGTCACCAAATTTTACATGACGGGATCAAGAGTAAAACAAGAGGTGAAGTGGATAGAGTCCGTGACGATCCAGAGAGTTTTTACACTAGGGGCATGACGGCGTCACCATAGGTGTAGCACCCCCAACCCGGGAATACGGCAGCTGACATGCTGGGGGCACTACGCAAATCGAAACCAGGCATCTTTACAGCAAACGACCACAACACGAGACGTTTAAAAATGCCTCAAAACATATCATTCGTTTTACAAACCATTTTAGAGTACATAGACTCTTTAACAAAATAGCAGCGGAATAAAAATAAAGATTGCAGCGGAAAATGACAAAGTTTAGCAGCGGAAATCCAAACGTAGTAGTAGAAATACAAGGTTTAGCAGCGGAAAGTAAATAAGTTTAGCAGCGGAAAACATTTAAAAACACACCAAGGTTTTACGAATGACATGATAAATAAAAATAGTAGTAATAGATAAGCTGCCTTGACAGAAAACTTCCTTCATCCAGCCACTCCACCACGCCCAAAATCATAATGCTCCACAAATTAATTAGTAGTAGTACCTGAGAAACACATGCTTAAAAGTCAACACAAAGGTTGAGTGTAATCCATAGGTTTAAAGAAATAAGGTTGAGCACAAGGGTTTTAATAATACGGTATAAGCAACAAATGCAAATACCAAGGTAACCAAGATAACACCCAATATGTAGAGGCATCCCAGTGCATACATACGGTTGATGATACTAAGCTCATGACACACAAGGCATTAACCAAACCAATCAACAGTACGCTGTACTGAAATAAATAATCAACCGCGGAATTCATAATAATAAATGCCCCCAAGGCCGGGTACTTGCCAAATTACCCGGCAAAAACGACAAATAGTACACCCGCATGTCAAGCCCTTGACAACTACGAGTGGGATGGTCAATCCTATAGGCCTATAAACTAAGTTCGCGCTCACTCGCAAGTGACTAATGGCTCATGATCGGAGGGTCTTTCAGGCAAGATAAGCTACTTAGTACATCGTCAGGAATATATATTTGTTATCATCATCAGGATAAGCATACCAAAAATACTAATTGTGCTCAGAAAACATTTAAAGCATGTGTCTCACCCCGTGAGTTTATAAACAATTAAAATATAAAAAGCGGGGCTATGAATCACACCTTAATAACAGCAGCAGGAAACGAGATATAGCAACAATCAAATATGCGTCACAGCAATAGGGACCTCAGCACAACCTAATCAATATAAAAGGCATAACTCAGAACTAAACTCGAACATCTCAATAAACAATGCTTGAATAAAAGTTTTATAAACACAATGGCATTTGAAAGAAAAAAAAATAGATTTTAAAAAGTCTCGCGTGGGTGACGAGAAAGAAAAATAGAAAGAATATGTCGTCGAGAGCGCACGTCAATCCGAGAACGTCAAAAGTAGACAATAGAATAGCTCACAGAAATAAAATCGAAATAAAATGAATATAAACAAATAATATATTATAATAAACTAATTTCGGCTATTTTACCCATTTCTCCCAAAACAAAACTTTGAAAACAATATAGTTAAAAATGATTTTTCAAATATAATATAATCCTTAAGTTTTTAAAAGTTTATAAAAGATTTTACGAAATTTCGGCATGACCTGCCCGTTTATACAACGTTTCCCGAGTCAACGACTCTTTGTTTTTAAATAATAAAAATCGTATAAATAAGTAATTATGCTTGGATATATCATTCGCGTAGTCCTTTAGTTGTTTAGTTTTATCGACCATTTTGTATTGTTCGGGTTCCAGGTATGTTAAGATCTTTACGGGCCTAACGTACCCTACCGTCTCGTGTACCAAAGGGTCCATAATATCCAAATAACCAAGGCCGTAAATCCAATATGTCCAATACAAGCTCACAATACAATAATACGGAATCAATGTCCGATAACCAAATCCCTTAACTATAACCAACTTATTTTTATAGTTTCATATTTATTAATCCGTTTCATTTAAATTTAGCCGAAACAAGTTCAAATATATATAACAACTACAAATAACAACGATACTCAACAAATAATACAAAAATTAACCGAGTCACACCGGGTCGACCCGGTGTTGACCAGTCAACTGTCGGTCAAAGAGGGGCCCACATGAGTTAAAAACATCATTTATAATCTCAATATTCAATAAATGAATAATAAAACAAAAATAAATACATATATACATACATATATATATATATATATATATATATATATATATATATATATATATATATATATATATATATATATATATATATATATATATGGATCGATATATATAAAAATAAATAAATAATATATGAAATTTTTATAAAAATATTTTAGGATGAAAACTAAAAATATATATTATTTTTAAAAGTATTTTCGGATTAAAATAAATAAATAATTAAATTTATAAAATAAATTTTTATAAAAATAATTTCGGTAAATAAATAAAATATATAAAAATTTATAATAATTTTCGGATTTAAATAAAATAATTTCGGAAGTATTATTTTTATTAAATAAAAATACGAAAATGATATTTATAATATTTTTAATGTTTTTAAATAAATAAAAAGAAATAAATACGAAATAAATAAAAATAAATAAATAGAGGTGCGTTTGGGGGTTTACCGAGCAAGAAAAGTATAGAAAAAAGTGGTGGGAAGGTGGTGGTTGGTCGTGATGGTGACGGTGGTGGTATGGTGGTGCGGCGGTGGATGGTTGTTGGGGGTGTTCGGGATGGTTTCAAATTAAATGGTTTGTACTTTTGGAACGAGCACGTCCCGATCTACAAGATGGTGAAATAAAATATTTTTTCCCGGAAAATTTTTCCGGTGACCGGAATAGTACACCGGAGGTCGGCGGTGGTGGTGGTTGGCCGGATTTAGAGAGAGAAAGGGAGGGAGAAAAAGTGAAGTGTGTGTTTTTAGAGAGAGAGAGAAGATGAGAAAATAAAATAAAATATTTGATATTATTATTATTATTATTATTATATATAGTGGGGGTTGGGTGAGAATTGTAAGTTTTAAAAGTGTGGGGTAAATGGAGGGTGATAGTCCAAGGATTAATATCGCCAACGTAGCAAACTTATCACGATAAACGCTTCGGGGCTCATTCGACATAGCAAACGGATTCGAAAAATTACGAAACTTGCGCCATTGTTCACGAAATAATTTTTCCAATAAAATCAAGCATAAACTTTGGAGTTTTTCCAAAACTCAAAATAATTCAAATAAATTGGCAAATGCAATAAGTTCGAGTGTTCTAGGTTGTGCTGAGTCAATCAAGGAATAAAGTTCTCGTTTCCAATATATCTCACGTTTCCCAAGCCCAATTAATCATAAAATAAAAGTTTTAATGTGTCTCAGGTACGAAAATAAATATTTTGGCTAGAAGTAAGTTTAGAAAAGTACCGGGGGTTACAATAGGCCGTCATGGTCCCATTACACGTGACTCAGAGAAAAGTTGCACTTGACGGCGTCAGATCTGGATCTAGGCAATCCGATATTACTATGGGCGGCGAGTTGACGGCGTCAGATTTCTCTTCTTGACGCCGTCACGTTGGAAAATCTATATATAGTTTTATAATTTTCATTCATTAAAGGAGGACAATTAGAGGGATAACTTGGAGAAACCCTAGCACGATTTTTCTTGTACTTTCAAGGGTTTTTACCCTTTGAAACCTAAGTAAACACAATTTTCCCATTTATTGTTCACACCACATTAGTAATTAGTTTTATTAACATTTTTGTTATTTTATTTTGATTGCATCTTAGTTATTGGGTTAGTTGACTAGCAACTAATTCCGCCCACTCTTCCAAAACCCGAGATTTTAATTGCTTTTATAAAAATATAAAAATACAAAAAGAATCATCCCTCACCTCTAGACTTAATGTTTAGGCTTTCTAATCCTAGCGACACTATTCCTGAGTTGAACGATCAATCCCCCGGTACTTCTCACTATACTATACTACAACGATCAGGTACACTGCCTGGTGGAGGTTGTAAGCTTCTCGAGATTCCTTGAGAGGTAAAGCCTGGTGCAATTCCCACGCATCAGATATTCAGAAAAATATGTTTTTCAAGGATCATACGTGTTATTAAATAAATACGCAGACATCAATAGTTAAATTTAAACAATATCAACCTCAACCTTATGTCAGTTAAACATATTCAAATCTTTCATCCAACAAAAATATATACAAAATATTAATCAACATTGATTTGTAATAAAAAAAAAATGTATAAATACTACGTGTGCTCGGGTATTATAACTATATTAAGTATAAAGGTTTTTAAATAATTTTTTAGAAAAATCTTATCAAACCCTCTGTATGCACGACGTTAAATACTAGTACTAAAGGAGTATATATGGTTATATCAATCAGTAATAGTTTCTTAAATTATATTAACAATGTTTTTCAATTGAATTCGTGTATTTCAATTCACCGTATCTTTCCTTGTTTCCTATTATCGTTTTTACATTTTCAAGATTTTAAAGAATTCAAGATTAAAGAACTACATACACCTATTATATGTAGCAAATATATACCTAAAATACAATTTACAATATTTTTAAAGCATATTTTGATAAATATAAAATTTTCAAATTTGAAGAAAGGAGGTATAAAATTGCCTCTAAACTAAACTTTATATTACCAATATAAAATCAACAATATATAATACACAACCTTACATTAAATAGGTTATGCCGCATTAAGTATTATATACAAATACTTGCTAACATTGTAATGCATACGTAGGTTACCCAACTCGCTGGAATTAGACGTGGATTTTTGTTTCCTCAAAGCTGAAACAATATATTAAGATGTAACACCTTGAATAGGAGTGAGCATGAGGCGGTTTTTGGCTAAAACCAAACCCCAAACTAAAAGTTCAGTTTTAAGTTTTATAAAACCAAACCCCGCACCAAAAGTTCGATTTGGTTTTTTCGGTTTTGGTTTTGGCGGTTCGGTTATCAGTTTTTTCATTGGAAGGTCATCTTTTCTACAAGTTTGAAATCATTTATGCAAACAGTTATCGCATGAATTTACACAAAGTTATCTAAGAGATAAAGATTTGTCAAAGCGGTAAATAAGGTTATGATGGTATCAGAGTCGCTTTATGATTTTTTTAGATCTACAGCAAAAATATGAAATATGAGACATATTCGACAATAATTTTTCGTTTTAAATAATTTAAGAGACTTATCAATAATTAGTTATGTCACAAACTTGGATATCCGAAATCTACGATAATGGTTTTATATTAGACAAATTATTTTAGCTAAGTTTTTCAATTTGGATATCCGAAATTTTGAATAATAGTTTTATATATCCGGATATCCAAATATCTATAATTTTTGAAAAACTTTTATATAAGTTCCAAAATAGACATTTTATAAAACCCAACTTTTTAATAAATTCTGATCAAATTTTTGAATATCCGAAATACAGATATTTTTTAAATACCCACAACCTAAATCAAGAAATCCTAGAAAGTAAGTTTATTATTTTGTCGAAAAATAATAAGTTTACATAACATGTATATAAAGATGAGATGTGCGAACATATATGAAATAAAGAAAACTAACCTAATGAATATCTTATACACGTGTCTCTTAGTTTTTGGACTTTGGTGATTACTTGTACCAAAATTAATATGTATAATATTTTTATTAGCTTTGTGAACATTAGCATGGGTGTTTCGATTTTTTCAGTTTGAGTTTTCATATAAAACCAAAAACCAAACTAAAACTTTCGGTTTTCTCAAAAATGCAACCACACCATCGGTTTTTGAATTAGTAAAGTATTTAAAGGTGATCATAATAGATGCTTTAAAGTTAACTGCGCAACTTATTTGATCTTCTTTCTAATGTAAAACTAAGACTAATGAAACTTTCATTTTTTAGATGGAGAGAACATATCTTGCACAGCTACAACATCCTAACATCATTTGATTAGTTGGATTATGTTGCGATGGTGGTGAGCATATGCTCGTTTACAAATACATGATGAACTGAAGTACGGTGAGACTTTTGTTTACCGGTAAGTGTTTACAATATTTACTCGAATAGAGAAATGAGGTTTTAAATCATGCAAATCTTCTTTGCTTAAACTATTAATGTAGCTAAATATTATTGTACCGGCTTAATCACCTTTAATTACTTATGATTTTAGCTATGAGAAATTAAGAACACCATATAATGTAACCTTGTTTATACAACGATATATAGGAATTGCATAACTTATCATGAAATCAGAGCAAATCACATCTATCCCTAGAAACCATAATAGACTGTCTCGTTTTCTTTCTTTCACCCTTATATTGTCAAGTTAGCTTTTTACAAATGCCTTTTATTAGAGACTAGCAAAAAGACCCGTGAATTTCACAGATGTTAAAAAGAATTTTTTTTTAAAGAATACACGCGTGTTGATTTTAATTAGCTTGGTTGTTGGATTCGATTTGGTCATTATGCAAATTAGTTATGGTATCGTAGAAGGTTCAACTACTATCTTACTTAGAATTTAGAGTTTAACATATGTTTAAAATATGTGAGTTTCAGCATAGTTTCCTCTTTTAGAAAGATCACTTTTTGCAAAATGAGGTTGATTAGGTACACATACGTTATCAATTTATGCTCCAAATTTCTTCACTTACCAAACATCTCTTACATTATATGGTGTAAAGTAGTTCAATATGTGAAGATTTTATAAGATTTTGTCCAATATATTTATTTAATAAATTGTTCATAGTATCAAGAGTTAACTAAATATTAACGTGGTACTTGTGTTATGTTGTGGTGATGATTAATGTTGTATAGGTGTCGTTTAGTATAATGAAACAACATCGGTTAACATATATGTAATAAATTCTACTGTAGAAAATAAATTCATTATTGTATATACAAAACATGATAAACGGATTGAGATTAGGGGTGTGCATGGGCCGGTTTAGGGTGTTTTTGGCTAAAACCAAATCTCGAACCAAAAGTTCGGTTTCAAGTTTTATAAACCCAAACCTTGCACCAAAAGTCCAGTTTAAATTTTTCGGTTTTTGGATTCTTGTTGTTTGGTTTTCAGTTTTTCATTTTTTTCATTACAGGGTCATTTATTTCTATAAGTTTGAAATCATTTTCGCAAATAGTTATCACATGAATTTAGACAAAGTTCTCTAAAAGATAAAGATTTTTTAAAAGTGGTTATACGGTTATGATGGTATTAGAGTAGTCTCATGGCTTTTTGAGGCCTAAGGCCGAAATATGAAATATTCAATAATAATATTTTGTTGTTAATTTAAATAATTTATGAGACTTGTCAATAACTTGTGCTAACACAAATTTGGATATCCGGAATTTGCGATGATGGTTTTATGTTTGACCCATTATTTTTGCTAAGTTTTTTCAATTCGGATATCTGAAATTCCGGATAACAGTTTTATATATCCGAATATCTATATATAGTTTTTGAAAGACTTTTATATGAGTTCCAAAAATAACATTTCATCAAACCCAACTTTTTTAATAAATTATGATCAAATTTTTGGATATCCGAATACATATATTTTTTAAACACCCACAACCTAAATCAAGAAATACTAGAAAATAAATTGAATATTTTGTCGAAAAAATAATAAGATTACATGACATGTATATAAAGATGAAATGTGCGAACATATATGAAATAAAGAAAACTAACTCTACGATTCTATTGTAGTGTTAGCTAAATAAATATTCGTTTCAAATATCTAATACATGTATCTTTTAGTTTTTAAACTTTGGTAATTAGTTATATCAAAACTAATATGTATATTTTTTTATTAGTTTTCTGAACATTAGTATGTGGCGGTTTTATTTTTTTTTATTTTTTTTTTAATTTAGGTTTTCATAGAAAGGTATAAAACCAAAAATTGAACCAAAACTTTCAGATTTCTTAAAAACCACAACCACGTCATCAGTTTTAAAATAAGTAAAGTATTTAAATGTTATCATAGTAGATGCTTTAAAGTTATTTTTTTTTTATTATTTTTTTGAACATAGATGCTTTAAAGTTAAATGTGTAACTTATTTGAACTTCTTTCTAATGTAAAACTAAGACTAATTAAACTTTCATTTTTTAGACGGAGAGAACATATCTTGCGCAGCTACAACATCCTAACATCATTCGATTAGTTGGATTCTGTTGCGATGGCGGTGAGCATATGCTCGTTTACAAATACATGATGAACTGAAGTATGATGAGACTTTTGTTTACCGGTAAGTGTTAACAATCTTTACTCGAATAGAGAAATGAGGTTTTTAATCATGCAAATCTTCTTTGCTTTAACTACTAATGTAGCTAAATATTAATGTACCGGCTTAATCCACCTTTAATTACTTATTATTTTAGCTATGAGAAATTGAGAACACTATATGATGTGACCTTGTTTATACAATGATATATAGGAACTGCATAACTTATCATGAAATCAGAGCAAATCACATCTATCCCTAGAAACCATAACAAATTGTCTCGTTTTCTTTCTTTCACCCTTATATTGTCAAATTAGCTTTTTACAAATGCCTTTTATTAGAGACTAGCTAAAAGACCCGTGAATTTCACGGATATTAAAACGAAATTGTTTAAACAATACGTGCGTGTTGATTTTAATTAGCTTGGTTGTTGGATTCGATTTGGTCATTATGCAAATTAGTAATGGTATCGTTGAAGGGTCAACTACTATCTTACTTAGAATTTAGAGTTTAACATATGTTTAAAATATGTCAGTTTCAGCATAGTTTCCTCTTTTAGAAAGGTCACTTTTTGCAAAATGAGGTTGATTAGGTACACATACGTTATCAATTTATTCTCCAAATTTCTTCACTTACCAAAACATCTCTTACTTTTTATGGTGTACCGTTCTTCGATATGTGGAGATTTTATAAGATTTTGTTCAATATATTTATTGAATAAGTTGTTCATAGTATGAAGAGTTAACTAAATATTAATGTGGTACTTGTGTTATGTTGTGGTGACGACTAATATTGTATAGGTGTCGTTTAATATGATGAAACAAGATCAGTTAAGATATATGTAATAAATTCTATTGTAGAAAATAAATTCATTATTGTATATACAAGACATGATAACTGATTGAGATTAGGGGTGTGCATGGGCCGGTTTAGGGCGGTTTTTGGCTAAAACCAAATCTCGAACCAAAAGTTCGGTTTCAAGTTTTATAAACTCAAACCTTGCACCTAAAGTTCAGTTTGACTTTTTCGGTTTTTGGATTCTTGTTGTTCGGTTTTCAATTTTTTCGTGTATTTCATTAGAGAGTCATTTTTTTCTACAAGTTTGAAATCACTTTCGCAAACATTTACTACATGAATTTAGATATAGTTGTCTAAAAAATAAAGATTTTTCAAAGTGGTAAATACGATTATGATGGTATCAGAGTCATCTCATGGCTTTTTGTAGCCTAAAGCCAAAATATGAAATGAGACATAACTAGTGCTATAATAAATTTGGATATCCGAAATTTGCGATGATGGTTTTATATTTGACCTATTATTTTAGCTAAGTTTTTTCAATTCGGATATCTGAAATTCCGGGTAACAGTTTTATATATCCAAATATCTATATATAATTTTTGGAAGACTTTTATATGAGTTCTAAAACTAACATTTCATCAAACACAACTTTTTAATAAATTCTGATCAAATTTTCGGATATCCGAATACGGATATGTTTTAAACACCCACAACCTAAATCAAGAAATCCTAAAAAATAAATTGAATATTTTGCCGAAAAAATAATAAGATTACATGACATGTATATAAAGATGAGATGTGCGAACACATATGAAATTAAGAAAACTAACTTTACGATTCTATTGTAGTCTTAGCTAAATAAATATTCGTTCCAAATATCTAATACATGTATCTCTTAGTTTTTGGACTTTGGTAATTAGTTATATCAAAACTAATATGTATATTTTTTTTATTACTTTTATGAACATTAGTATGTGGCGGTTTTATTTTATTTTATTTTTTTATTTTTTTTATTTTTATTATTTTTTTTGGGTTTTCATATAAAACTATAAAACCAAAAACTGAACCAAAACTTTTGGATTTCTTAAAAATCACAACCACACCATCGATTTTAAAATTAGTAAAGTATTTAAAGGTTATCATAGTAGATGCTTTAAAGTTAGATGCGTAACTTATTTGAACTTCTTTCTAATGTAAAACTAAGACTAATGAAACTTTCAATTTAGACGAAGAAAATGTTTCTTGCGCAGCTACGACATCCTAACATCATTAGATTGGTTCGATTCTGTTGCGATGGCGGTGAGCGTATGCTTGTTTACAAATACATGATGAACTGAAGTATGGAAAGACTTCTTTTTACCGGTAAGTGTTTACTATCTTTACTCGAATAGAGAAATAAGGTTTTTAATCATGCAAATCTTCTTTGCTTAAACTATTAATGTAGTTGATTATTAAGCTATTATTAGCCAATATTAATGTACGGGCTTAACCCACCTTTAATTACTTATTATTTTAGGTGTGAATATATGGGAATTGCATAACTTAGCATGAAATCAGAGTAAATCACATATGTCTCTAAAAACCATAATAGCTTATTTCATCTTCTTTCTTTCGCCCTTTATACTATTGAATTACCCTTAAACAACTGCATTTTGTTAGGGACTAGCTTAAAGACCTGTGAATTTCACGGGTATTAAAAAGAAATTGTTTAAATGATATGCATGTGTTGATTTTAATTAGCTTGGTTATGGATACGATTTGGTCATTATGCAATTTAGTAATGGTATCACAGAATGATCGATTAATATCTTACTTAGAATTTAGAGTTTAACATGTGTTTAAAATGATTCGATCTACCCATCATTACCACCAAAACTCCAAAATCAGTTTCATGTAAAATAAATTTTAGCCGCCCTATTTTTTATTATTTTTTTAATAAAAAACCACACAAATAAAACGTCGATCCTTTATGTAAACGGTTTTAGAAGTGATAATGGAAAACAGGCGTGCAACATGCAACGAACCATCACACTCTATGATAATGAAGAACATCTATGTATAACACATGCAATTAGACCAACTAATTAGCTGTGACAGCTTAGTGGAGAAGCCACTAACAAACCCGCTAAGCATATATTGTAATCCTTTTAAACCGGTGGCTTGGTGTGTGAACAATGTCTTCTCAAGCCGCGGTTCCACAGTGCACCCAAGCTGCCCCACTCCCTCAAACCGACCTTCAATCCGGCAGCTTTGGAACAGTGTCGGCTCCCCAAACCACTTCAATGAATGTTATATAGTATAATATGCTAGTTACAGCAGAGTTTCCTTTTTTAGAAAGACCACTTTTTGCAAAATGAGGTTGAATAGGTAAACATACATGTAATATTAGAGGACAAAATACATGTAATATTGATATATTTGTCCCACCCATGTGCATTAATATATGATTGTGACCTACAACTGGTAAGTTATTTTGGGTGGTACAAATATGTGAACAACTGTTTTCATTAGTTTGAATATATATAGATGATCGTCCCAAACATGGCATGACCAAAGTCTTGATAAAAAAACTTGCATACATCAAAAGCCATAGTTTTTTTAAATTAGGATACAACATAGATAAAAAAATCTATTAGTTAATGAATATCCACTAACCTAAACTTTCAATGAATTTCAGCTGCGCATACTATTGGTACATCCGCATGTTTCTTCATGACTACACGACTATATGACTTTGCTTCTAGTGAAGGTCCCGACCCAAGTATAAACCCCAGTTTCCTACCTGAACTGACGTCAGCATGCCCTAAAGGAGGGAACCCCAATGACAGGTTGCCAATGGATCATGGGAGCGGAGACATTTTTGACAAACATATCTTCCAAAACATTAGAAGTGGATTTGCAGTGTTACAATTAGATGCGAAGTTAATGGATGACCCGACAACAAAGAGAATAGTGGATTCATATTTCGGCTTGTTGAGTCCATTGACAAGACCTTCTTTTGAGGGTGATTTCATGAGTTCCATGGTGCGAATGGGAAGAATCGGGGTCAAGACTGGTTCTAGTGGAGACATTAGACGTATATGTAAAGCTTTTAATTAACTTTGTTAGAATAAAACAAGTTTCTATCACTATTTGTATTGAATGATCATGATTTGGTATTGAATAACCTTTATGCATAATATCTATCTATCGATCTATACTAATAAAACACAATTTTTATTCCAGCCATCTATTTAATTTTCTATAAATATAACTATTAACCAGCTGCTGGCATTTAGAAAAGTTAGACTTTGAAACATTGATCAATCCATTAAAACATAGTATTTTTGCATTACTTATACAAAATTGCAAGGTTGCAAAAATCGTGAATCGGTAGTCGGGCGGTCGACCACCTTGTAGCTTGTAATCGGTTCAGGCGGGATTAATCGGATTGGCATTACTGACAAATTTTAGTTATTTCTGACAAGTTTTGTGTATTTCCGGTGAGTTTTAGGTATTCCCAGCAAGGTATTTTCTAAAAAAACAACTTGTAATACACTTAAACAGTTACTATAAGTGATCAAAATAAGTTTACAGTGAGTTTTGGGTACTTCCGGCAAGATTTATAGGTTTCAGCAAGTTTGACCGCCGTTGACCACGGTTGAACTATTTGTTTGACCCAGTTACATAAATCGGCAAGGTCGGTGGCCTTGTAGCACCTAATTTGCGATTAATCGGCCTTATAGAACTTTTTTTTGCAACATTGCAAAATTGTGTATCATTAACGCAAATAGCTCACAATGAATTCTCGGTTACACTACGTTTGAGCAAAAGTTTTAAAATAGGAATTTTTGTTAGCAAATTCTCCAAAAGGTGAAGAACGGTGGGATCACCATGGTCCCATGCATCCTAAGGATGCCAACCGGACCCTCCCCAGGTAATGAGCACATGTCCCAGTGACTGTACTTATCAGAATGTGGGCTTTGAACCCTGGCCATTTTCTCCAATAGGCCCCTTGTTGACCAGTCAATCTGAGTATTTGCGGTAGGGGGATGGTACCAATTGAAAGCTTTTAGGCCAATGGAGAGATTCGAACCTCGATCTATTGACACAAGGTTGGAAGCTCTAACCATCGAACTAAAGGCCCATTGGTTTGTTAGCAAGTTAACTCACACATTTAGTGTCTTTTAATTAATCTCCACTCAATGCATGTGTATCTCTATTCGAGCAAGAATTGTATTTCAAAACGGTAAGTAAATTCAATTCATATCTAATAAATTTATTGCATGTGTATCTCTATTCATCCTTTTCTTACCCGCGACCATTCTCTATGTGTGTGTTTTTTTTTCCTATAAAAAACCATACAAATAAAACGCCAATCCCTTATGTAAACGGTTTTAGAGCCTTCGGTACCCAGCGCCAAGGCTGGTGTTTTCCGGCAAAGCGCGACCGGACGGCGCCATCTCCATACCGTGGCTCACGTTTTCGCGTCCCGAGCCATCACAAACAGCTCAAATCGTCCCGGAAAACGCGACACGATGGCGCAAGCACGGTACCGAGCCTCGTGTTTTCCCCTTTTTTTCTTGGCGTTATCCCGTTTTTTCAATTTGTTTAAGAATAAGGTGCTTGATGAGTGTCTAAATACTCATCATTTTGTACCAATCTGAACTGCCAAAACATACAAAAACACTCAAAAATGTATCATAATACTTAAAATATCTTAGAAGAGTGTTTTATATGTTTCAAATACAAAATATGCAAAAACAAATGAAAAACGTACAAAGTTTGCATAATTGGCAGTTTCAGTCCCTCAAGTTTCAAATATTGTCAAAACTAGTCCCTGAAGGTTTAAAATAAATGAAAAGTCAACTTAAGTCCTTGGGAAACCAAAAATATTCACAAATGATCCCTGGATGAAAGTTTACACAAACTGGCAACTTTTACCCCTCAAGTTACAAAATTGGCAAAAATGGTCCCTGGGTATTCAAAATTGGAAATTTACAAATAATACCCTTGTACTATGCATGAATGACAAAATGGAACAATTTTGATAACATTTTGAGAAATTACAATCACAGTCCCTTAAAAATCCAAATTTACAATAATGGTCCCTGGAGTTTGAAAAGTTATAGAAAAGGTCCCTGGATGTTTTTTAAATGGAAAAATAAATAAATTGGTCCTTGGTTTATCATATTTGGCAAGTTAAGTCCTTTAAAATATTTTGGGAGCATCACAATAACAGCCCCTCAACTTTGCCAAATTTACATTTTTGGTCCTTGTTTACTTAAACCAAACCGGCCCTTTTTATTTATATAAACCAAAACCAACAAACCTTACCCAGCCCACACACACCCCTAGCCCAAACATAAGCCCAATCCACCACCCCCTTTTATAATATACGGGGTTTGACCCCGTTTGACCACCAAAACCGCCAAACCACTACCACTGTTCACCCTCCACCTTTACCCCTGCTTCACCCAAAACCATGGTGGTTTTGTGCCACATTACCCCCCCAGCTCACCTAGCCTACCCCCTTTCCACCTCACACACCAAACCACATAAGCAATTAATGCTTTCTCCACAGATTTTCACCCCAAACCATACTACTTCCTCTGTTTCTTCCATAAAACACTAACTTGCCCTAAAAACCCTCCCCTTTGTCCCATGACACCTCCACATACTCCCAATTATCCTTAATTGCAGAATGTAGCCTCCAAGTAAACGTGTAAGACTTTGGCGCCAAAATTGGTTTAAACGGTCATGATCAATGCAGAAGATTGGAGGGTCAAGATGAAGTGGGAAAAGCTTAAAGTCACTCCTGGAACCCTAATTGGAGCATATAAAAGGAAGGAAAGCAGAAGAGAAGCATATCTAGTTTTAATTTTAAAAGTGTATGTCGTATTAGTTTGATTTCAAAGTTCAAGTGTAATTTTAAGTTTTCAAGTTTCAGTTTAAGTGTTCTCAGTGTATTAGTAATCTTTTAGTTAATAAAGAATCAAGTTTGTGTTGTTACTTAAGGTTGTGCATTTTTAATTTCATATAAAAAATCTCAATAAGCTGTGTTGATTAATACTGTATGGTTTCATGGATTGAGTAAGCTCATATAAGCTCCCATAAGCTAAATAAAGCTTTTAGTAACCTACTAATCAGTTTAATATAAAAAATCTCACAAATTACAAATTGGTCAAAGAAAGTCAACTGTGGCATTTGTTCTTGATTTCTGGGTTTCATAGCTGATTTGGAAAGGAAGCAGCTTGGAGTTTTGGTTTAGATCCTCAGGGGAGGAAATAGGTTGTCCTTGGTTCTTGGTTTCAAGCAGGAAAGCAACTTTGTAAGTTCACAAAATTCTCATAACTGTCTTTATAGTATAGCTTTGTTCATTGCTTATTGCTTTAGTTGTTTATTGCTTATTCAGTATTATATAATGATAATATAACCTTAGAATAGTATCTTGTTTGTTTGAATTATTACTCCCTCCGTCCCAATTTATTTGTCCAGTTTTGGCTTTTTGAGTCTTTCTTTGTTAACTTTGACCGTAAATATTCTTATTTGTGCTATATAATACTTGATAAAAATTATACAAATTAAAAATACACTTAAAACTCAATCTATTCATATATTTTGCATCAAATATTAAGTAACACAAACAAATATATTTAAGGTCAAAGTTAACAAAGAAAGAATTTGAAAATCAAAAGTGGACAAATAAATTGGGACGGAGGTAGTAGTTACTAAAAAAAATAAAAATCAATCAGTCAACATAGTATATCTTGTGTTCTTGTGTTTTGGTAACCATTTTCTGTTTCTAAGTGCTTAATTAGATCTAATATATCATAATAAGTTAGTATGGATCAGTAGAATAAGTTCTTATAGCCTTTAGCTATTTAAATCTCAAAATAGTCTAGTTACAGGTGTGTTTGGATCAGTGAATTCCTAAGTATTGTACTTGGTTATTGTTGTTGTTCTGTGTTTATACAAGTAACTTAAGATCCTATTAGCCTAAGTAAACCATAAAAACCTAGGCTTATTAAAGAAAAAGTCAAAATCCACTTACAAATCCCTTGACAGTTAACTGTCAAGGATTTGTGATCCACAAACCCTCACATTAGCTCATATCTTTAAGTTTTAGCTTATTTTAGGTCTAACATAGCTTATTACAACTTAATCAGTCAATTAGAAGTGTTAGAATCTCATATAAGTCAAACTAGCAAGTTTTCTTCAAAAGTCAAATTTGCTCTTATCAGATTTTCTCAAAACTTAAGGGATTTTTGTAGAATTGTGTATTAGAATCTAGGATTTGAAATTTGTTGTAGTGATACTCTATCAGCTCATCTTTAAGTTCCAACAAGTTTTATATTTTTAAGATTTTTACCTTGTGATCCACAGACCCCCAAACACAACTGCAGGGCAAAGGTGTGCCCTGCTCACTCAGACCCAGTCCATCACCACCACTTTGGTGGTGATTTCTAACCAACTCAGTGGGCCCCACACCTTCTAATTAGCATATTACAACCCCCCCTCCTACCCAGGTTCAAAACATGACCCTTAGTTTGACCTATAGATCAGTGGACCCCACCTAAACTTGTCCCCAAACTCTGTCCCATTTCTGAGTCAGAAGAGAAATAAGCAAGTGCTTATTTGGGATTCTCAGTTTATTCTAGGAGCTTATCTCACCAAGTTTAGTTTAAAATAGTTCAAGTAACTTAGTTAAATCAGATTTCACCATAGTGGACCCCACATAACCTCAATTTAGCTTATTTCCTAGTTTAGTCAACCAAAGTCAACTGTATAAGCTTATAAGCATTCTTAGTGCTTATTTCAAGGTTCTAAAGTAGTTGTCTTTATTAAAGTTTCATTATTTAAGTATTTAAGTAGTTTTATAAAAGAAAAACCAGAAAAAGCAAACATAAAAATAGTGATAGCTTCTATTTAATAGAACTTATCTAATTAATTTTCATTTTAGCTTATTAATAAGCACTTGTCCAATTTTATAATTTTATAAATTACTTAGTACCTTAAAGTAGTTAAAATAATTTTCTTAGAATTTTCCTAAGCAGTTTACTATTTATTAGATTTAAAACTAGTTTAAATAATTAAATAGGTAATATTAATAATTAAATAGATTTCTTTAATTTTAATCAACTAAAGTAGAATTTTATATTTTTCTTAAGTTGTATAAAGTAGTTAAGATTTTTAAAAAAATAGTTTCATAATTTCCACTGTTCATTTTATAATTTTCTTATTTAAATTAATTAAATTAGCTAAAAATTAATTAATAAGTAATTAATTAGTCAATTAGCTTAAATATAATTTTTAGCAAGTTTTTATAATTTTGTAGTATTCCTGTAGTGTTTAAATAGTTTTATAAATTTTATCATAATTTTCTAAGGTAATTTAGTATTAATAGTAATTTAAAATATTTAAAATAGTTTAATTAAGTTAAATAGTTATTAATTAATAAAATACTTATAAAAAGACAAAAATATTTATTTTCATTTCTTATACTTTCTTCAAGTTCTTAGTTAAGTTTAGAAATTATTTTTATAAATTTTTAGGTTTATTTGTAATAGTTGTAATTTTTAGTTAATTTAAATTAAGTTTTAAATTAAAATTTAATTAGTTTTATTAATTAAATAGTAATTAAATATTATAATAATCATTTTCATAGTTTAAATTTCATTTTCTATTTTCTTTAATATTAAGTTTTCAAAAGTTTCACTTTTAACCCCTGTAGTTTGTAACTTGTTAAATACGACTTTTCTCTGTCTGTTGTCTGATTATCTGATTTTGTGCTTATATCTGTATTTCTGTTATAATTTCATATTTTCCAAATATCAAGCAATCAATAGTATAATCAACCCTCAAATCATCTTTGTTACTGTCCTCAGTACCACTCACTCTCCTATCCGTTTACAAATACAATTTCAATCTCGTTGGGATTTAACGACCCGGGGATTTACCTGTACTTCCACGGTCAATATTAACTTGCACTTTCTCCCAGGTGGGCCTAACAGCTGCACACGGCTGACTGGTTGGTTTGGGAGGAGTCAAAATTTGGCGCCGCTGCCGGGGAGGTTGTTGCGTATTTCAAAACGGTAAAAGTTTAGTGGATTTCAAAAACCCTCCTGTACAAATATCACCACTTTGTAAATTTTTAAGAAAAATCAAAATCATATCTGAAAACGTTCATTAACATTTCTCCTGAAGTGTTAACAACACCAAACAAATCATAAACAACAAAACAAACTGTGAAGTTAAATTACTTCGTATCTTTACGATTACAACCTATACAGTTGGTTTAAGGTAAGTTCTGACATTAAATTGCGAACTTAAGAGGGATCCATTTATTTCCTCCCGCCAGCCTGCGAGTAATCTTAAAGGAACGATTTCGGTTAACGAATCAGTTTCAAAAATATTGTCCAAGTTTTTTCACCCATACACGAAAAGCCAAAAACATTTTACTGTGAATATAATTACATAAAAGTTTACCACCGCAAACCAAGGCAGAACACCTACCAACTGGGGGTGTGAACATAATAAGTTCCCAAACCTAAAAGATTAAAAACTTACCATTGTATCCTTGTGAATAGTGTACCTTTTTTAAAGGAGCTGTTCATTTGTGATTATTGGGTTTAAGTTCGCTGTAGTTTTGCCTCGATCTTGTGTTGAAAACTAATTTTTGTGCATGCGCACTCGTTCACAAACAAAGAATAAAAAGAAGAAAAACGTACCCAAGTTACGTATTGTTGAAGAAGAACACACATTAAAAATGAACGACGAGCCCCCATTCCTTCCCAAGGATGAGCCAGTTCCTGACACCCGAACTATGGAGGAACTGTGTCAACCTACTATGCAAGGGAGGGGTGGACCAATTGCACCACTCACTATTGGAGCCACGGATTTTGGATTAAAACACCACATGATACAACAGATCCAGAATACGTGCCAGTTCCACGGATTGCAGGGTGACGATGCCAACAGGCATCTCGACAAATTTTTAACTGTCACCCAAAGCATGAAACAACATGGCGTCGCCGAAGACAGCCTACGTTTATACTTGTTCCCCTATTCTCTCGCTCATCATGCGACTTCCTGGTTCGATCGACTTCCAAAGAATTCGATCCACACTTTTGATGAGATGATCACTAAATTCCTGGCCAAATACTTTCCACCATCTATGGTCACAAAGCTGAGGAATGATATCAGCAACTTCAGACAGCTTCCCGAAGAGTCCTTATTTGAGGCATGGGAACGCTACAAACTTGCCATTGATAAGTGTCCCAATCATAACATGCTTCTTGTCACCATTATTGACACCTTTTATAATGGTTTGACACTCCGTCATCGTGACACCATCAATGCTGCTGCTGGGGGCACCTTTATGAAAAGGACCCCTGAAGAGTGTTATGACTTAATCGAAAACATGACTGCCCATCATAATTTTTGGGACTCCTCTGCTGAGAGGAACGACTCATTTAAGTCAGACACTCCGGCAAGCAATGAAATATCAATCCTAGCTAAAAGGCTGGATGATTTGTCTACAGCAGTTTTGCGTATCCATCAGAATAATCCTAATCAGGTCAAAACTGTTAACCCAAGTTGTGAAACTTGTGGTGGTCCACATACGTACACAGATTGCCCAGCTTCCGGTGGCTTTTCTCGTGAAAACGTGTCTGCAGCTTAAGGTTCCTATAACACGGGAGGTAACTCTTACCAACCGCAGGGGGATCGAAACCTTTTGAGCTACCGTTCTAATAACTATATTGGACCACCAGGGTTTAATCAGCCTCAAAACAGGAACCAAAATTTTAACCAGAATCAGAACCAGAATCGAATGAACCAAGGTCATAACAACCAAGGGAATTTCATCTCTAGTCAAAATCAGTTTAACCAAAATCAGAACCACGGGAACTATAATCGTAATCAAGGTCAGAACAATTACCCACAGGGTAATTTTCAACAACAAAACCACTTCCAAGGTAATAACAACCAGCAACATGGGAATTTCCAGAACAATCGGGCTCAAAATTTTCCAAACCAAAATCAAGCCATTGTTCCAACTGGACCATCACATGATGAGTTATTAAAACAGTTTATGAAATCCCAAGAAGAACTGAACAAAATGCTGGTTAATCAAATGTCCAACTTACAGAAGTCTTTAAATGATCGACCCTCGGGCTCAGGTACAACTTTACCTAGCAACACGATCGCTAATCCGAGGGGCAATGTAAAGGCGATCACCACAAGAAGTGGAGTTTCTTACCAAGGACCTACAGCTCTCTCTACCTCATCTCCTATCCCTGTAGAGGAATGTGAAACTGAGGATACTACGGATACGGTACTTCCTAAAAACAACGGAGGTACTAATGACATCCCTCCTCCAGTTATCCCGGTCCCAACTCCCTTTAAAAAAGTCAGGTTTGAAACTACCGAAGGTCCTGTTGAAAATCCAAAAGCCAACCCAAAAACAACAATTCCATATCCCTCTCGATTGCAAGACCAAAAGCTCCGTGAAAAAGCTAATCATCAGATGGAAAAATTCTTTCAGATTTTCCAAGAACTACACTTCGATATTAGCTTCGCGGACGCTCTTCTTTTAATGCCCAAATTCGCATCGACAATAAAAAACCTGTTGAGCAATAAAGAAAAAATGTTTGAAATGGCACGAGCTCCACTTAATGAGAACTGCTCTGCGGTTCTATTAAAACAGCTTCCCGAAAAGCTAGGAGACCCCGGGAGATTTCTAATACCATGTACTTTCCCGGGTATGGTTGAATGCTTTGCCTTGGCCGATCTTGGTGCAAGCATCAACTTAATGCCTCATTCAGTTTGGAAAAAGCTCTCTCTTCAGGCACTTAGTCCCACATGCATGACTCTCGAGCTTGCAGACCGTTCAATTTCACGTCCCCTCGGTATTGCCGAGGACGTATTTGTGAGAGTGGGAAAGTTCCATTTTCCGGCAGAATTTGTCGTTGTTGATTTCGATGCAGATTCAAGAGTTCCTCTCATTCTTGGGAGGGGATTCTTAAGAACGGGACGTGCATTAATCGATGTTTTCGATGAGGAAATCACGTTACGAGTTGGCAATGAAGCGATAACATTCAACCTTGATCAAACCTCGAGATACTCCTCGAATTATGATGCTGAATCGGTCAACCGAATTGATGTCATTGACATTGCATCTGAGGAGTATGCTCAGGAAATCCTTGGATTCGCTGATAATTTTTCGAGTGGCAATCCCACTACTTCTTCTGATCCCATAATCGCTAATTCTTCTCCTTCCCTCACTCCGTTTGGGGGAAGTGATTTCGTCCTTGAGGAATTAGAGGCCTTTCTCAAAAGTGATTCAGTTCCCGAAGGAATTGATTACCAAGAGATTGACCCAGAGGGGGATATACTTCTCCTTGAGAAGTTATTGAACAAAGATCCTTCTCCCATTCCTGTTCTACCTCCACAACTTCATAAGGTGGAAGTCAAATATGTTGAGAAAAATGATGACTTCCCCGAGGTTGAACTTAAGGACCTGCCTCCTCATCTAGAATACGCATTCTTGGAAGGTAACGATAAGTTACCAGTCATTATTGCAAAAGATTTAAAGGATGAGGAGAAAACCGCGCTGCTTAAGGTTTTAAAGTCCCACAAGCAAGCAATTGCTTGGAAGCTCTCAGACATAAAGGGTATTAACCCGGATTTTTGTACACACAAAATCCTAATGGAAGAGGACTTTAAACCTACCGTGCAGCATCAAAGAAGGGTAAATCCAAAAATACACGAAGTTATAAAAGCTGAAGTTATCAAACTTCTTGATGCGGGATTGATTTACCCTATATCAGATAGTCCTTGGGTTAGCCCAATTCATTGTGTTCCAAAGAAGGGTGGCATTACGGTTATCACAAATGAGGACAACGAGTTAATACCAACTCGTTTGGTTACAGGGTGGCGAGTATGTATTGATTACAGAAAGCTTAACGAAGCCACCCGCAAAGACCATTTTCCTCTGCCCTTTATGGACCAAATGCTCGAAAGACTAGCGGGAAACGAGTACTATTGTTTCCTTGACGGCTTCTCGGGTTACTTCCAAATTCCCATTGATCCACAGGATCAAGATAAAACTACCTTCACATGCCCTTACGGGACATTTGCCTATCGTCGCATGCCTTTTGGGTTATGCAATGCTCCGGGCACTTTCCAGAGGTGCATGATGGCTATTTTCCATGACATGATTGGAAAAACCATGGAGGTATTTATGGATGACTTCTCAGTCATCGGGAATTCTTTCGACTCGTGCCTCTCCCACTTAGAAAAAATGCTTCAACGTTGTGAAAACACTAATCTTTGTCTAAACTGGGAGAAGAGCCATTTTATGGTTAAAGAGGGCATTGTCCTCGGCCATAAAATTTCAAAAAGTGGGATTGAGGTCGATAAGGCCAAAATTGATGTTATTGCTAAACTGCCTCATCCCACAACTGTTAAAGGAATAAGGAGTTTCCTCGGCCATGCCGGGTTCTATCGGAGATTCATTCAAGATTTCTCCAAAATAGCCCGGCCTATGACTCATCTTCTTGAAAAGGATGCTCCTTTCATCTTTTCGCCCGAGTGCATCGACGCTTTTTCTATTTTAAAGAAAAGGCTTACTGAGGCACCAATCCTTGTTGCCCCCGACTGGGACTTACCCTTTGAACTTATGTGCGATGCTAGCGATTATGCTATTGGTGCAGTTCTGGGGCAACGCAAAACCAAACATTTTCAGCCAATACACTACGCAAGTAAGACCATGAATGAGGCTCAAACACACTATACCACCACAGAAAAGGAATTATTAGCTGTGGTATATGCCTTCGAAAAATTTCGGTCTTACTTAATCTTAAACAAAAGCGTGGTGTATACGGACCATTCGGCTTTGAAATACCTGTTCACTAAACAGGATGCAAAGCCAAGACTACTCCGTTGGGTCCTGCTCCTCCAGGAATTCGATATTCTCATAAGAGATAAAAAAGGAGCAGAAAACCTTGCTGCTGATCACTTGTCCCGGTTAGAAAATCCTCATCAGGATATTCTCGAGAGAAAAGAAATAAATGAAACTTTTCCTCTGGAGACTCTAAATCTAATCTCTACCCAGGATAATACCACCACCCCATGGTTTGCCGACTTTGCAAATTACCGTGCGGGAAATTTCGTTGTGAAAGGGATGTCGTCCCAACAGAAAAGAAAATTCTTTAAAGATGTAAAACATTACTTCTGGGACGACCCCTACTTGTTCAAAATATGTGCGGATCAAGTCATCCGACGGTGTGTCCATGGCCAAGAAGCCATGGAAATTCTTAAAGCTTGTCATGATGGACCCACGGGGGGACATCATAACCCAAACTACACCGCCAAAAAGGTGTTTGATTCAGGATTCTTTTGGCCCACGATATATAAAGACGCCCATGAACTTATCAAAACCTGTGAGGCTTGCCAGCGTCACGGGAATATTTCTAAAAAGAATGAGATGCCACAAAACGCCATCCAAGTCTGTGAAATATTTGATATGTGGGGCATTGATTTTATGGGGCCATTCCCGTCTTCACGAGGGAATAAGTATATACTCGTCGCTGTCGACTATCTGTCAAAATGGGTTGAGGCAAAAGCCTTACCCACCAATGATGCCCGAGTAGTTTGTAAATTTTTAAAATCTCTCTTTGCCAGATTCGGGACTCCTCGTGCCATTATCAGTGATCGTGGTACTCACTTTTGCAATGAACAATTTGCAAGAGTAATGCTGAAATATGGTGTAACTCACCGTCTTTCTACAGCATACCACCCCCAAACAAGTGGGCAGGTGGAGGTCTCAAATCGGGGTATTAAGAGAATTCTCGAGAGGACGGTTGGTGAAAACCGTGCCTCTTGGTCGGATAAGCTGGACGATGCATTATGGGCTTTCCGCACTGCTTACAAAACACCCATCGGGTGTACTCCATATAAGCTAGTGTACGGGAAAGCATGTCATCTTCCGATCGAATTAGAACATAAGGCCTATTGGGCCTTAAAACATGCAAATTTCGACCTTCAGACAGCGGGTGATCATCGTAAAGTTCAACTTAACGAACTAAATGAATTACGTGATCAAGCTTATGAAAATTCTTTAATCTATAAAGAAAAGACTAAAAAGATACATGACTCTAAAATAAAGAACCGCGTTTTCAACGTTGGTGACAGAGTTCTTCTTTTCAATTCAAGGTTAAAAATTTTCTCGGGTAAACTAAAAACCCGTTGGTCTGGACCATTTACTATAACCAAAGTATACCCATATGGAACTATTGAGTTATTGCAACCCGACGGTCCCAATTTTAAAGTAAATGGACATCGGCTAAAACACTATTTTGGAGGGGACATACAACCAATGGTTGTCCCGGATCTCCAAACTTACCCCATGGACCAATAAATTCGGGGTCGAGTCAAACTAGCTACTCGGTTAACAAAAACTAGTTTCCCCAAGGACAATTTTAATTCGGGGTCGAGTCAAGCTAGTGACTCGGGAATCAAAAACAAGCTACCTCATGGACAAATCAATTCGAGGTCGAGTCAAGCTAGTGACTCGGTAATCAAAAGCATAGCAATATGGGTTTTCACTCATATTTCTGATTTCTTTCTCTTTTCTACCACCCTAGTGTGGGGGAGACGAACCACATGTTGTACATATGTAAAATATTTTTTCAAAAAAAAAAAAAAAAAAAAAAAAAAAGGTATAAGACATATAAAAAGAAAAAAGTGAGTTTGTATGTAAATAGAGTAAAATAAAAGGTTAATAATATTACCTTCTTACGTTCTAAGTCTTGGTGGGACACCAAGTACTGTGAATATTGAGGGCAATATTCAGTTCTAAGTGTGGGGGAGCGTTCTCACGAATACAAATTACAACACATGTTCCATCAAGAACCCCCATTTGATCAAAATTACCAGTTTTTTCACACTTAGAAATGCAAATAATGGTATCAATCCTCCATGTCTAACCCACAACAGGATTGGCTAGTCCAGGAGCAAACGGCTCTTGGTAAAGACATCTCAAAACCGTTGATGGCTTGCAATTTGCCAAAAATTGTACGGTTCCTCAACTCCCCAAAAACAAATGAGTTGGCTAGCCCACGAGATTATGGCTTGTGGTAAAGGCCGTGGAAAAACCATAATTGGTAATCAGCTCACCAAGATGTTGACTATTCCATCAAGAGTTGGCTAGTCCAGAAGCAAACGGCTTTTGGTAAAGACAAATCAAATCCGTTGACAGCTGGTGGTTTGCTAAAAATCACACGGTTATCAGGTGTGCCACAGTTCTTACACCTGGCTACTCCAGAAGTGATGGCTTTTGGTAAAGAGTAAAAATCCATTAATTTTTTCTCAAATAGATTGCTAGGGACTAGCAATAGTTTAGTGTGGGGGATTGATGAGTGTCTAAATACTCATCATTTTGTACCAATCTGAACTGCCAAAACATACAAAAACACTCAAAAATGTATCATAATACTTAAAATATCTTAGAAGAGTGTTTTATATGTTTCAAATACAAAATATGCAAAAACAAATGAAAAACGTACAAAGTTTGCATAATTGGCAGTTTCAGTCCCTCAAGTTTCAAATATTGTCAAAACTAGTCCCTGAAGGTTTAAAATAAATGAAAAGTCAACTTAAGTCCTTGGGAAACCAAAAATATTCACAAATGATCCCTGGATGAAAGTTTACACAAACTGGCAACTTTTACCCCTCAAGTTACAAAATTGGCA
The DNA here is from genome assembly GCA_030686995.1 of Artemisia argyi. Taxonomy (NCBI): domain Eukaryota; kingdom Viridiplantae; phylum Streptophyta; class Magnoliopsida; order Asterales; family Asteraceae; genus Artemisia; species Artemisia argyi. The sequence continues at coordinate 33,404,526 of CM060687.1, forward strand.
AAAATGGTCCCTGGGTATTCAAAATTGGAAATTTACAAATAATACCCTTGTACTATGCATGAATGACAAAATGGAACAATTTTGATAACATTTTGAGAAATTACAATCACAGTCCCTTAAAAATCCAAATTTACAATAATGGTCCCTGGAGTTTGAAAAGTTATAGAAAAGGTCCCTGGATGTTTTTTAAATGGAAAAATAAATAAATTGGTCCTTGGTTTATCATATTTGGCAAGTTAAGTCCTTTAAAATATTTTGGGAGCATCACAATAACAGCCCCTCAACTTTGCCAAATTTACATTTTTGGTCCTTGTTTACTTAAACCAAACCGGCCCTTTTTATTTATATAAACCAAAACCAACAAACCTTACCCAGCCCACACACACCCCTAGCCCAAACATAAGCCCAATCCACCACCCCCTTTTATAATATACGGGGTTTGACCCCGTTTGACCACCAAAACCGCCAAACCACTACCACTGTTCACCCTCCACCTTTACCCCTGCTTCACCCAAAACCATGGTGGTTTTGTGCCACATTACCCCCCCAGCTCACCTAGCCTACCCCCTTTCCACCTCACACACCAAACCACATAAGCAATTAATGCTTTCTCCACAGATTTTCACCCCAAACCATACTACTTCCTCTGTTTCTTCCATAAAACACCAACTTGCCCTAAAAACCCTCCCCTTTGTCCCATGACACCTCCACATACTCCCAATTATCCTTAATTGCAGAATGTAGCCTCCAAGTAAACGTGTAAGACTTTGGCGCCAAAATTGGTTTAAACGGTCATGATCAATGCAGAAGATTGGAGGGTCAAGATGAAGTGGGAAAAGCTTAAAGTCACTCCTGGAACCCTAATTGGAGCATATAAAAGGAAGGAAAGCAGAAGAGAAGCATATCTAGTTTTAATTTTAAAAGTGTATGTCGTATTAGTTTGATTTCAAAGTTCAAGTGTAATTTTAAGTTTTCAAGTTTCAGTTTAAGTGTTCTCAGTGTATTAGTAATCTTTTAGTTAATAAAGAATCAAGTTTGTGTTGTTACTTAAGGTTGTGCATTTTTAATTTCATATAAAAAATCTCAATAAGCTGTGTTGATTAATACTGTATGGTTTCATGGATTGAGTAAGCTCATATAAGCTCCCATAAGCTAAATAAAGCTTTTAGTAACCTACTAATCAGTTTAATATAAAAAATCTCACAAATTACAAATTGGTCAAAGAAAGTCAACTGTGGCATTTGTTCTTGATTTCTGGGTTTCATAGCTGATTTGGAAAGGAAGCAGCTTGGAGTTTTGGTTTAGATCCTCAGGGGAGGAAATAGGTTGTCCTTGGTTCTTGGTTTCAAGCAGGAAAGCAACTTTGTAAGTTCACAAAATTCTCATAACTGTCTTTATAGTATAGCTTTGTTCATTGCTTATTGCTTTAGTTGTTTATTGCTTATTCAGTATTATATAATGATAATATAACCTTAGAATAGTATCTTGTTTGTTTGAATTATTACTCCCTCCGTCCCAATTTATTTGTCCAGTTTTGGCTTTTTGAGTCTTTCTTTGTTAACTTTGACCGTAAATATTCTTATTTGTGCTATATAATACTTGATAAAAATTATACAAATTAAAAATACACTTAAAACTCAATCTATTCATATATTTTGCATCAAATATTAAGTAACACAAACAAATATATTTAAGGTCAAAGTTAACAAAGAAAGAATTTGAAAATCAAAAGTGGACAAATAAATTGGGACGGAGGTAGTAGTTACTAAAAAAAATAAAAATCAATCAGTCAACATAGTATATCTTGTGTTCTTGTGTTTTGGTAACCATTTTCTGTTTCTAAGTGCTTAATTAGATCTAATATATCATAATAAGTTAGTATGGATCAGTAGAATAAGTTCTTATAGCCTTTAGCTATTTAAATCTCAAAATAGTCTAGTTACAGGTGTGTTTGGATCAGTGAATTCCTAAGTATTGTACTTGGTTATTGTTGTTGTTCTGTGTTTATACAAGTAACTTAAGATCCTATTAGCCTAAGTAAACCATAAAAACCTAGGCTTATTAAAGAAAAAGTCAAAATCCACTTACAAATCCCTTGACAGTTAACTGTCAAGGATTTGTGATCCACAAACCCTCACATTAGCTCATATCTTTAAGTTTTAGCTTATTTTAGGTCTAACATAGCTTATTACAACTTAATCAGTCAATTAGAAGTGTTAGAATCTCATATAAGTCAAACTAGCAAGTTTTCTTCAAAAGTCAAATTTGCTCTTATCAGATTTTCTCAAAACTTAAGGGATTTTTGTAGAATTGTGTATTAGAATCTAGGATTTGAAATTTGTTGTAGTGATACTCTATCAGCTCATCTTTAAGTTCCAACAAGTTTTATATTTTTAAGATTTTTACCTTGTGATCCACAGACCCCCAAACACAACTGCAGGGCAAAGGTGTGCCCTACTCACTCAGACCCAGTCCATCACCACCACTTTGGTGGTGATTTCTAACCAACTCAGTGGGCCCCACACCTTCTAATTAGCATATTACAACCCCCCCCTCCTACCCAGGTTCAAAACATGACCCTTAGTTTGACCTATAGATCAGTGGACCCCACCTAAACTTGTCCCCAAACTCTGTCCCATTTCTGAGTCAGAAGAGAAATAAGCAAGTGCTTATTTGGGATTCTCAGCTTATTCTAGGAGCTTATCTCACCAAGTTTAGTTTAAAATAGTTCAAGTAACTTAGTTAAATCAGATTTCACCATAGTGGACCCCACATAACCTCAATTTAGCTTATTTCCTAGTTTAGTCAACCAAAGTCAACTGTATAAGCTTATAAGCATTCTTAGTGCTTATTTCAAGGTTCTAAAGTAGTTGTCTTTATTAAAGTTTCATTATTTAAGTATTTAAGTAGTTTTATAAAAGAAAAACCAGAAAAAGCAAACATAAAAATAGTGATAGCTTCTATTTAATAGAAATTATCTAATTAATTTTCATTTTAGCTTATTAATAAGCACTTGTCCAATTTTATAATTTTATAAATTACTTAGTACCTTAAAGTAGTTAAAATAATTTTCTTAGAATTTTCCTAAGCAGTTTACTATTTATTAGATTTAAAACTAGTTTAAATAATTAAATAGGTAATATTAATAATTAAATAGATTTCTTTAATTTTAATCAACTAAAGTAGAATTTTATATTTTTCTTAAGTTGTATAAAGTAGTTAAGATTTTTAAAAAAATAGTTTCATAATTTCCACTGTTCATTTTATAATTTTCTTATTTAAATTAATTAAATTAGCTAAAAATTAATTAATAAGTAATTAATTAGTCAATTAGCTTAAATATAATTTTTAGCAAGTTTTTATAATTTTGTAGTATTCCTGTAGTGTTTAAATAGTTTTATAAATTTTATCATAATTTTCTAAGGTAATTTAGTATTAATAGTAATTTAAAATATTTAAAATAGTTTAATTAAGTTAAATAGTTATTAATTAATAAAATACTTATAAAAAGACAAAAATATTTATTTTCATTTCTTATACTTTCTTCAAGTTCTTAGTTAAGTTTAGAAATTATTTTTATAAATTTTTAGGTTTATTTGTAATAGTTGTAATTTTTAGTTAATTTAAATTAAGTTTTAAATTAAATTTTAATTAGTTTTATTAATTAAATAGTAATTAAATATTATAATAATCATTTTCATAGTTTAAATTTCATTTTCTATTTTCTTTAATATTAAGTTTTCAAAAGTATCACTTTTAACCCCTGTAGTTTGTAACTTGTTAAATACGACTTTTCTCTGTCTGTTGTCTGATTATCTGATTTTGTGCTTATATCTGTATTTCTGTTATAATTTCATATTTTCCAAATATCAAGCAATCAATAGTATAATCAACCCTCAAATCATCTTTGTTACTGTCCTCAGTACCACTCACTCTCCTATCCGTTTACAAATACAATTTCAATCTCGTTGGGATTTAACGACCCGGGGATTTACCTGTACTTCCACGGTCAATATTAACTTGCACTTTCTCCCAGGTGGGCCTAACAGCTGCACACGGCTGACTGGTTGGTTTGGGAGGAGTCAAAATTTGGCGCCGCTGCCGGGGAGGTTGTTGCGTATTTCAAAACGGTAAAAGTTTAGTGGATTTCAAAAACCCTCCTGTACAAATATCACCACTTTGTAAATTTTTAAGAAAAATCAAAATCATATCTGAAAACGTTCATTAACATTTCTCCTGAAGTGTTAACAACACCAAACAAATCATAAACAACAAAACAAACTGTGAAGTTAAATTACTTCGTATCTTTACGATTACAACCTATACAGTTGGTTTAAGGTAAGTTCTGACATTAAATTGCGAACTTAAGAGGGATCCATTTATTTCCTCCCGCCAGCCTGCGAGTAATCTTAAAGGAACGATTTCGGTTAACGAATCAGTTTCAAAAATATTGTCCAAGTTTTTTCACCCATACACGAAAAGCCAAAAACATTTTACTGTGAATATAATTACATAAAAGTTTACCACCGCAAACCAAGGCAGAACACCTACCAACTGGGGGTGTGAACATAATAAGTTCCCAAACCTAAAAGATTAAAAACTTACCATTGTATCCTTGTGAATAGTGTACCTTTTTTAAAGGAGCTGTTCATTTGTGATTATTGGGTTTAAGTTCGCTGTAGTTTTGCCTCGATCTTGTGTTGAAAACTAATTTTTGTGCATGCGCACTCGTTCACAAACAAAGAATAAAAAGAAGAAAAACGTACCCAAGTTACGTATTGTTGAAGAAGAACACACATTAAAAATGAACGACGAGCCCCCATTCCTTCCCAAGGATGAGCCAGTTCCTGACACCCGAACTATGGAGGAACTGTGTCAACCTACTATGCAAGGGAGGGGTGGACCAATTGCACCACTCACTATTGGAGCCACGGATTTTGGATTAAAACACCACATGATACAACAGATCCAGAATACGTGCCAGTTCCACGGATTGCAGGGTGACGATGCCAACAGGCATCTCGACAAATTTTTAACTGTCACCCAAAGCATGAAACAACATGGCGTCGCCGAAGACAGCCTACGTTTATACTTGTTCCCCTATTCTCTCGCTCATCATGCGACTTCCTGGTTCGATCGACTTCCAAAGAATTCGATCCACACTTTTGATGAGATGATCACTAAATTCCTGGCCAAATACTTTCCACCATCTATGGTCACAAAGCTGAGGAATGATATCAGCAACTTCAGACAGCTTCCCGAAGAGTCCTTATTTGAGGCATGGGAACGCTACAAACTTGCCATTGATAAGTGTCCCAATCATAACATGCTTCTTGTCACCATTATTGACACCTTTTATAATGGTTTGACACTCCGTCATCGTGACACCATCAATGCTGCTGCTGGGGGCACCTTTATGAAAAGGACCCCTGAAGAGTGTTATGACTTAATCGAAAACATGACTGCCCATCATAATTTTTGGGACTCCTCTGCTAAGAGGAACGACTCATTTAAGTCAGACACTCCGGCAAGCAATGAAATATCAATCCTAGCTAAAAGGCTGGATGATTTGTCTACAGCAGTTTTGCGTATCCATCAGAATAATCCTAATCAGGTCAAAACTGTTAACCCAAGTTGTGAAACTTGTGGTGGTCCACATACGTACACAGATTGCCCAGCTTCCGGTGGCTTTTCTCGTGAAAACGTGTCTGCAGCTTAAGGTTCCTATAACACGGGAGGTAACTCTTACCAACCGCAGGGGGATCGAAACCTTTTGAGCTACCGTTCTAATAACTATATTGGACCACCAGGGTTTAATCAGCCTCAAAACAGGAACCAAAATTTTAACCAGAATCAGAACCAGAATCGAATGAACCAAGGTCATAACAACCAAGGGAATTTCATCTCTAGTCAAAATCAGTTTAACCAAAATCAGAACCACGGGAACTATAATCGTAATCAAGGTCAGAACAATTACCCACAGGGTAATTTTCAACAACAAAACCACTTCCAAGGTAATAACAACCAGCAACATGGGAATTTCCAGAACAATCGGGCTCAAAATTTTCCAAACCAAAATCAAGCCATTGTTCCAACTGGACCATCACATGATGAGTTATTAAAACAGTTTATGAAATCCCAAGAAGAACTGAACAAAATGCTGGTTAATCAAATGTCCAACTTACAGAAGTCTTTAAATGATCGACCCTCGGGCTCAGGTACAACTTTACCTAGCAACACGATCGCTAATCCGAGGGGCGATGTAAAGGCGATCACCACAAGAAGTGGAGTTTCTTACCAAGGACCTACAGCTCTCTCTACCTCATCTCCTATCCCTGTAGAGGAATGTGAAACTGAGGATACTACGGATACGGTACTTCCTAAAAACAACGGAGGTACTAATGACATCCCTCCTCCAGTTATCCCGGTCCCAACTCCCTTTAAAAAAGTCAGGTTTGAAACTACCGAAGGTCCTGTTGAAAATCCAAAAGCCAACCCAAAAACAACAATTCCATATCCCTCTCGATTGCAAGACCAAAAGCTCCGTGAAAAAGCTAATCATCAGATGGAAAAATTCTTTCAGATTTTCCAAGAACTACACTTCGATATTAGCTTCGCGGACGCTCTTCTTTTAATGCCCAAATTCGCATCGACAATAAAAAACCTGTTGAGCAATAAAGAAAAAATGTTTGAAATGGCACGAGCTCCACTTAATGAGAACTGCTCTGCGGTTCTGTTAAAACAGCTTCCCGAAAAGCTAGGAGACCCCGGGAGATTTCTAATACCATGTACTTTCCCGGGTATGGTTGAATGCTTTGCCTTGGCCGATCTTGGTGCAAGCATCAACTTAATGCCTCATTCAGTTTGGAAAAAGCTCTCTCTTCAGGCACTTAGTCCCACATGCATGACTCTCAAGCTTGCAGACCGTTCAATTTCACGTCCCCTCGGTATTGCCGAGGACGTATTTGTGAGAGTGGGAAAGTTCCATTTTCCGGCAGAATTTGTCGTTGTTGATTTCGATGCAGATTCAAGAGTTCCTCTCATTCTTGGGAGGGGATTCTTAAGAACGGGACGTGCATTAATCGATGTTTTCGATGAGGAAATCACGTTACGAGTTGGCAATGAAGCGATAACATTCAACCTTGATCAAACCTCGAGATACTCCTCGAATTAAGATGCTGAATCGGTCAACCGAATTGATGTCATTGACATTGCATCTGAGGAGTATGCTCAGGAAATCCTTGGATTCGCTGATAATTTTTCGAGTGGCAATCCCACTACTTCTTCTGATCCCATAATCGCTAATTCTTCTCCTTCCCTCACTCCGTTTGGGGGAAGTGATTTCGTCCTTGAGGAATTAGAGGCCTTTCTCAAAAGTGATTCAGTTCCCGAAGGAATTGATTACCAAGAGATTGACCCGGAGGGGGATATACTTCTCCTTGAGAAGTTATTGAACAAAGATCCTTCTCCCATTCCTGTTCTACCTCCACAACTTCATAAGGTGGAAGTCAAATATGTTGAGAAAAATGATGACTTCCCCGAGGTTGAACTTAAGGACCTGCCTCCTCATCTAGAATACGCATTCTTGGAAGGTAACGATAAGTTACCAGTCATTATTGCAAAAGATTTAAAGGATGAGGAGAAAACCGCGCTGCTTAAGGTTTTAAAGTCCCACAAGCAAGCAATTGCTTGGAAGCTCTCAGACATAAAGGGTATTAACCCGGATTTTTGTACACACAAAATCCTAATGGAAGAGGACTTTAAACCTACCGTGCAGCATCAAAGAAGGGTAAATCCAAAAATACACGAAGTTATAAAAGCTGAAGTTATCAAACTTCTTGATGCGGGATTGATTTACCCTATATCAGATAGTCCTTGGGTTAGCCCAATTCATTGTGTTCCAAAGAAGGGTGGCATTACGGTTATCACAAATGAGGACAACGAGTTAATACCAACTCGTTTGGTTACAGGGTGGCGAGTATGTATTGATTACAGAAAGCTTAACGAAGCCACCCGCAAAGACCATTTTCCTCTGCCCTTTATGGACCAAATGCTCGAAAGACTAGCGGGAAACGAGTACTATTGTTTCCTTGACGGCTTCTCGGGTTACTTCCAAATTCCCATTGATCCACAGGATCAAGATAAAACTACCTTCACATGCCCTTACGGGACATTTGCCTATCGTCGCATGCCTTTTGGGTTATGCAATGCTCCGGGCACTTTCCAGAGGTGCATGATGGCTATTTTCCATGACATGATTGGAAAAACCATGGAGGTATTTATGGATGACTTCTCAGTCATCGGGAATTCTTTCGACTCGTGCCTCTCCCACTTAGAAAAAATGCTTCAACGTTGTGAAAACACTAATCTTTGTCTAAACTGGGAGAAGAGCCATTTTATGGTTAAAGAGGGCATTGTCCTCGGCCATAAAATTTCAAAAAGTGGGATTGAGGTCGATAAGGCCAAAATTGATGTTATTGCTAAACTGCCTCATCCCACAACTGTTAAAGGAATAAGGAGTTTCCTCGGCCATGCCGGGTTCTATCGGAGATTCATTCAAGATTTCTCCAAAATAGCCCGGCCTATGACTCATCTTCTTGAAAAGGATGCTCCTTTCATCTTTTCGCCCGAGTGCATCGACGCTTTTTCTATTTTAAAGAAAAGGCTTACTGAGGCACCAATCCTTGTTGCCCCCGACTGGGACTTACCCTTTGAACTTATGTGCGATGCTAGCGATTATGCTATTGGTGCAGTTCTGGGGCAACGCAAAACCAAACATTTTCAGCCAATACACTACGCAAGTAAGACCATGAATGAGGCTCAAACACACTATACCACCACAGAAAAGGAATTATTAGCTGTGGTATATGCCTTCGAAAAATTTCGGTCTTACTTAATCTTAAACAAAAGCGTGGTGTATACGGACCATTCGGCTTTGAAATACCTGTTCACTAAACAGGATGCAAAGCCAAGACTACTCCGTTGGGTCCTGCTCCTCCAGGAATTCGATATTCTCATAAGAGATAAAAAAGGAGCAGAAAACCTTGCTGCTGATCACTTGTCCCGGTTAGAAAATCCTCATCAGGATATTCTCGAGAGAAAAGAAATAAATGAAACTTTTCCTCTGGAGACTCTAAATCTAATCTCTACCCAGGATAATACCACCACCCCATGGTTTGCCGACTTTGCAAATTACCGTGCGGGAAATTTCGTTGTGAAAGGGATGTCGTCCCAACAGAAAAGAAAATTCTTTAAAGATGTAAAACATTACTTCTGGGACGACCCCTACTTGTTCAAAATATGTGCGGATCAAGTCATCCGACGGTGTGTCCATGGCCAAGAAGCCATGGAAATTCTTAAAGCTTGTCATGATGGACCCACGGGGGGACATCATAACCCAAACTACACCGCCAAAAAGGTGTTTGATTCAGGATTATTTTGGCCCACGATATATAAAGACGCCCATGAACTTATCAAAACCTGTGAGGCTTGCCAGCGTCACGGGAATATTTCTAAAAAGAATGAGATGCCGCAAAACGCCATCCAAGTCTGTGAAATATTTGATATGTGGGGCATTGATTTTATGGGGCCATTCCCGTCTTCACGAGGGAATAAGTATATACTCGTCGCTGTCGACTATCTGTCAAAATGGGTTGAGGCAAAAGCCTTACCCACCAATGATGCCCGAGTAGTTTGTAAATTTTTAAAATCTCTCTTTGCCAGATTCGGGACTCCTCGTGCCATTATCAGTGATCGTGGTACTCACTTTTGCAATGAACAATTTGCAAGAGTAATGCTGAAATATGGTGTAACTCACCGTCTTTCTACAGCATACCACCCCCAAACAAGTGGGCAGGTGGAGGTCTCAAATCGGGGTATTAAGAGAATTCTCGAGAGGACGGTTGGTGAAAACCGTGCCTCTTGGTCGGATAAGCTGGACGATGCATTATGGGCTTTCCGCACTGCTTACAAAACACCCATCGGGTGTACTCCATATAAGCTAGTGTACGGGAAAGCATGTCATCTTCCGATCGAATTAGAACATAAGGCCTATTGGGCCTTAAAACATGCAAATTTCGACCTTCAGACAGCGGGTGATCATCGTAAAGTTCAACTTAACGAACTAAATGAATTACGTGATCAAGCTTATGAAAATTCTTTAATCTATAAAGAAAAGACTAAAAAGATACATGACTCTAAAATAAAGAACCGCGTTTTCAACGTTGGTGACAGAGTTCTTCTTTTCAATTCAAGGTTAAAAATTTTCTCGGGTAAACTAAAAACCCGTTGGTCTGGACCATTTACTATAACCAAAGTATACCCATATGGAACTATTGAGTTATTGCAACCCGACGGTCCCAATTTTAAAGTAAATGGACATCGGCTAAAACACTATTTTGGAGGGGACATACAACCAATGGTTGTCCCGGATCTCCAAACTTACCCCATGGACCAATAAATTCGGGGTCGAGTCAAACTAGCTACTCGGTTAACAAAAACTAGTTTCCCCAAGGACAATTTTAATTCGGGGTCGAGTCAAGCTAGTGACTCGGGAATCAAAAACAAGCTACCTCATGGACAAATCAATTCGAGGTCGAGTCAAGCTAGTGACTCGGTAATCAAAAGCATAGCAATATGGGTTTTCACTCATATTTCTGATTTCTTTCTCTTTTCTACCACCCTAGTGTGGGGGAGACGAACCACATGTTGTACATATGTAAAATATTTTTTCAAAAAAAAAAAAAAAAAAAAAAAAAAAGGTATAAGACATATAAAAAGAAAAAAGTGAGTTTGTATGTAAATAGAGTAAAATAAAAGGTTAATAATATTACCTTCTTACGTTCTAAGTCTTGGTGGGACACCAAGTACTGTGAATATTGAGGGCAATATTCAGTTCTAAGTGTGGGGGAGCGTTCTCACGAATACAAATTACAACACATGTTCCATCAAGAACCCCCATTTGATCAAAATTACCAGTTTTTTCACACTTAGAAATGCAAATAATGGTATCAATCCTCCATGTCTAACCCACAACAGGATTGGCTAGTCCAGGAGCAAACGGCTCTTGGTAAAGACATCTCAAAACCGTTGATGGCTTGCAATTTGCCAAAAATTGTACGGTTCCTCAACTCCCCAAAAACAAATGAGTTGGCTAGCCCACGAGATTATGGCTTGTGGTAAAGGCCGTGGAAAAACCATAATTGGTAATCAGCTCACCAAGATGTTGACTATTCCATCAAGAGTTGGCTAGTCCAGAAGCAAACGGCTTTTGGTAAAGACAAATCAAATCCGTTGACAGCTGGTGGTTTGCTAAAAATCACACGGTTATCAGGTGTGCCACAGTTCTTACACCTGGCTACTCCAGAAGTGATGGCTTTTGGTAAAGAGTAAAAATCCATTAATTTTTTCTCAAATAGATTGCTAGGGACTAGCAATAGTTTAGTGTGGGGGATTGATGAGTGTCTAAATACTCATCATTTTGTACCAATCTGAACTGCCAAAACATACAAAAACACTCAAAAATGTATCATAATACTTAAAATATCTTAGAAGAGTGTTTTATATGTTTCAAATACAAAATATGCAAAAACAAATGAAAAACGTACAAAGTTTGCATAATTGGCAGTTTCAGTCCCTCAAGTTTCAAATATTGTCAAAACTAGTCCCTGAAGGTTTAAAATAAATGAAAAGTCAACTTAAGTCCTTGGGAAACCAAAAATATTCACAAATGATCCCTGGATGAAAGTTTACACAAACTGGCAACTTTTACCCCTCAAGTTACAAAATTGGCAAAAATGGTCCCTGGGTATTCAAAATTGGAAATTTACAAATAATACCCTTGTACTATGCATGAATGACAAAATGGAACAATTTTGATAACATTTTGAGAAATTACAATCACAGTCCCTTAAAAATCCAAATTTACAATAATGGTCCCTGGAGTTTGAAAAGTTATAGAAAAGGTCCCTGGATGTTTTTTAAATGGAAAAATAAATAAATTGGTCCTTGGTTTATCATATTTGGCAAGTTAAGTCCTTTAAAATATTTTGGGAGCATCACAATAACAGCCCCTCAACTTTGCCAAATTTACATTTTTGGTCCTTGTTTACTTAAACCAAACCGGCCCTTTTTATTTATATAAACCAAAACCAACAAACCTTACCCAGCCCACACACACCCCTAGCCCAAACATAAGCCCAATCCACCACCCCCTTTTATAATATACGGGGTTTGACCCCGTTTGACCACCAAAACCGCCAAACCACTACCACTGTTCACCCTCCACCTTTACCCCTGCTTCACCCAAAACCATGGTGGTTTTGTGCCACATTACCCCCCCAGCTCACCTAGCCTACCCCCTTTCCACCTCACACACCAAACCACATAAGCAATTAATGCTTTCTCCACAGATTTTCACCCCAAACCATACTACTTCCTCTGTTTCTTCCATAAAACACCAACTTGCCCTAAAAACCCTCCCCTTTGTCCCATGACACCTCCACATACTCCCAATTATCCTTAATTGCAGAATGTAGCCTCCAAGTAAACGTGTAAGACTTTGGCGCCAAAATTGGTTTAAACGGTCATGATCAATGCAGAAGATTGGAGGGTCAAGATGAAGTGGGAAAAGCTTAAAGTCACTCCTGGAACCCTAATTGGAGCATATAAAAGGAAGGAAAGCAGAAGAGAAGCATATCTAGTTTTAATTTTAAAAGTGTATGTCGTATTAGTTTGATTTCAAAGTTCAAGTGTAATTTTAAGTTTTCAAGTTTCAGTTTAAGTGTTCTCAGTGTATTAGTAATCTTTTAGTTAATAAAGAATCAAGTTTGTGTTGTTACTTAAGGTTGTGCATTTTTAATTTCATATAAAAAATCTCAATAAGCTGTGTTGATTAATACTGTATGGTTTCATGGATTGAGTAAGCTCATATAAGCTCCCATAAGCTAAATAAAGCTTTTAGTAACCTACTAATCAGTTTAATATAAAAAATCTCACAAATTACAAATTGGTCAAAGAAAGTCAACTGTGGCATTTGTTCTTGATTTCTGGGTTTCATAGCTGATTTGGAAAGGAAGCAGCTTGGAGTTTTGGTTTAGATCCTCAGGGGAGGAAATAGGTTGTCCTTGGTTCTTGGTTTCAAGCAGGAAAGCAACTTTGTAAGTTCACAAAATTCTCATAACTGTCTTTATAGTATAGCTTTGTTCATTGCTTATTGCTTTAGTTGTTTATTGCTTATTCAGTATTATATAATGATAATATAACCTTAGAATAGTATCTTGTTTGTTTGAATTATTAGTTACTAAAAAAAATAAAAATCAATCAGTCAACATAGTATATCTTGTGTTCTTGTGTTTTGGTAACCATTTTCTGTTTCTAAGTGCTTAATTAGATCTAATATATCATAATAAGTTAGTATGGATCAGTAGAATAAGTTCTTATAGCCTTTAGCTATTTAAATCTCAAAATAGTCTAGTTACAGGTGTGTTTGGATCAGTGAATTCCTAAGTATTGTACTTGGTTATTGTTGTTGTTCTGTGTTTATACAAGTAACTTAAGATCCTATTAGCCTAAGTAAACCATAAAAACCTAGGCTTATTAAAGAAAAAGTCAAAATCCACTTACAAATCCCTTGACAGTTAACTGTCAAGGATTTGATATCCACAAACCCTCACATTAGCTCATATCTTTAAGTTTTAGCTTATTTTAGGTCTAACATAGCTTATTACAACTTAATCAGTCAATTAGAAGTGTTAGAATCTCATATAAGTCAAACTAGCAAGTTTTCTTCAAAAGTCAAATTTGCTCTTATCAGATTTTCTCAAAACTTAAGGGATTTTTGTAGAATTGTGTATTAGAATCTAGGATTTGAAATTTGTTGTAGTGATACTCTATCAGCTCATCTTTAAGTTCCAACAAGTTTTATATTTTTAAGATTTTTACCTTGTGATCCACAGACCCCCAAACACAACTGCAGGGCAAAGGTGTGCCCTGCTCACTCAGACCCAGTCCATCACCACCACTTTGGTGGTGATTTCTAACCAACTCAGTGGGCCCCACACCTTCTAATTAGCATATTACAACCCCCCCTCCTACCCAGGTTCAAAACTTGACCCTTAGTTTGACCTATAGATCAGTGGACCCCACCTAAACTTGTCCCCAAACTCTGTCCCATTTCTGAGTCAGAAGAGAAATAAGCAAGTGCTTATTTGGGATTCTCAGTTTATTCTAGGAGCTTATCTCACCAAGTTTAGTTTAAAATAGTTCAAGTAACTTAGTTAAATCAGATTTCACCATAGTGGACCCCACATAACCTCAATTTAGCTTATTTCCTAGTTTAGTCAACCATAGTCAACTGTATAAGCTTATAAGCATTCTCAGTGCTTATTTCAAGGTTCTAAAGTAGTTGTCTTTATTAAAGTTTCATTATTTAAGTATTTAAGTAGTTTTATAAAAGAAAAACCAGAAAAAGCAAACATAAAAATAGTGATAGCTTCTATTTAATAGAAATTATCTAATTAATTTTCATTTTAGCTTATTAATAAGCACTTGTCCAATTTTATAATTTTATAAATTACTTAGTACCTTAAAGTAGTTAAAATAATTTTCTTAGAATTTTCCTAAGCAGTTTACTATTTATTAGATTTAAAACTAGTTTAAATAATTAAATAGGTAATATTAATAATTAAATAGATTTCTTTAATTTTAATCAACTAAAGTAGAATTTTATAGTTTTCCTAAGTTTTATAAAGTAGTTAAGATTTTTAAAAAAATAGTTTCATAATTTCCACTGTTCATTTTATAATTTTCTTATTTAAATTAATTAAATTAGCTTAAAATTAATTAATAAGTAATTAATTAGTCAATTAGCTTAAATATAATTTTTAGCAAGTTTTTATAATTTTGTAGTATTCCTGTAGTGTTTAAATAGTTTTATAAATTTTATCATAATTTTCTAAGGTAATTTAGTATTAATAGTAATTTAAAATATTTAAAATAGTTTAATTAAGTTAAATAGTTATTAATTAATAAAATACTTATAAAAAGACAAAAATATTTATTTTCATTTCTTATACTTTCTTCAAGTTCTTAGTTAAGTTTAGAAATTATTTTTATAAATTTTTAGGTTTATTTGTAATAGTTGTAATTTTTAGTTAATTTAAATTAAGTTTTAAATTAGATTTTAATTAGTTTTATTAATTAAATAGTAATTAAATATTATAATAATCATTTTCATAGTTTAAATTTCATTTTCTATTTTCTTTAATATTAAGTTTTCAAAAGTTTCACTTTTAACCTCTGTAGTTTGTAACTTGTTAAATACGACTTTTCTCTGTCTGTTGTCTGATTATCTGATTTTGTGCTTATATCTGTATTTCTGTTATAATTTCATATTTTCCAAATATCAAGCAATCAATAGTATAATCAACCCTCAAATCATCTTTGTTACTGTCCTCAGTACCACTCACTCTCCTATCCGTTTACAAATACAATTTCAATCTCGTTGGGATTTAACGACCCGGGGATTTTCCTGTACTTCCACGGTCAATATTAACTTGCACTTTCTCCCAGGTGGGCCTAACAGCTGCACACGGCTGACTGGTTGGTTTGGGAGGAGTCAGTGCTTGATAAAAGATGTTCATGGTGTTTTCATGTTGTTTTTTTTTCCGCTGGTTGTGACTTGGTTTGAGCAAGAAGCAAAGAAACGAAATGTTGTCTTGATATTTGTCGGGTTTGAGCAAGAAGCAAAAAGCTGGTTTTAGTGGGTGGCTGCAATATATGAAAAGATTTTTAGGGTAAAGTGTTATATACTCCATGGGCTTTGTTTTTAATACTACATGGGCCTTGAAATGTGGCACTTTTTTTTTTAGCTAAAAATGTGGTACGTCAATACAATCAATCATCACATATGGGTTCGTGTAAAGTGTAAATTGGGATTTTAGAGTAAATATAGTTTTAGAATTTAGAGTAATAAATTTTTACGCTTTAAAACTTTTATAAATACCTTATAACTCAATATTGTTACACACTTTCAACTTCACTTATATCTCTATACTTCTCTATTTTTCCTTATTTAAGTTACAAAAATGAATCCCAATCAATGGGTCAACAACATGCTCAACGATCCGCAAAATCAAATACCGCCTCTTCAAATGCTAAATTCCTCATCTTCTTCTAACCCAAACACACCATCATCCGCAAATTCCGTCACCTCAAACACCCACCAACTTCCTACATTACCAAACCAATTCGCCACTTTTAATAACCCATTCGCCAACTTTACACCCGACCAATTCATCCTATGGCAACAATTGCAACTTCAACAACAACTATCTCAAACCCAAATTTCCCAACAACAATCTCAACAACGAATACTATATCGACCCCTATTTACACAACCCCAATCTTCCCAACAACAATCCGAATCCGAACAACCCGATTTACCCAACAATCCCCACCACCTCAACAATCCGAAGAGGGCCCATCGGATCCAAAACCGAAGGGAGGTCGTTGCAAGACCCAAGCCAAGAAACCCCGAGAAAAGAAAACCGACCGTTCGCTTTGGACCCAAGAGGAGGAGTTAATTTTGGCAGAATGTTACATACAAATATCTGAGTATCCGATTGTCGGGAACAACCAACAAAATGACACGTTTTGGTACAAAGTTCTCGACGAATACAATAAGCAAGCCAAGCGTAAAGGTTTGAAAGAGCGTAACAAGAACATGCTGACGGGAAAGTGGACTACGATGAACCAAGAAGTTGGGAAGTTTAACTCGGTTTTTGAACAAACCGTGAGGCTTAGCGGTGAAAATGATGAAGATTTGATGACACGGGTTCACATTTTGTATAAAGACGACAGCGGGAAAGACTTTGCTCACAAAGGCGATTGGCTTTTTTTGAGAGACAAACACAAATGGAGAAATCCCGATTCGACACAAGTAAGAAGAAACCGAGGACGGCCAACCGAAGAACCCGAGTTATTTGGAGATGATGCTTTGCCGCGTCCACCCGGAAAAGGACGAAAGTCTAAAAGTCAACGATCTACAAACTCATCTGCCACTTCCGGTTCACAACAAGATTTGTTTCAAGAGGTGATGGAAAAACAATTAGTTTTTATTTTATGTCATTTTTTTATTTTAATGTACTTTTTTTAATGTATTTTTTTTTATTAATCAAAATCTTATTTTAGTGTGTATAATGAGTAATAAGTGTGTCTTGTTGGTTGTTGATGAGTAACAAGTGTTATTTTATGGAACCTGAATCACTAAATTGTACTTTTTTAATATATTG
The DNA here is from genome assembly GCA_030686995.1 of Artemisia argyi. Taxonomy (NCBI): domain Eukaryota; kingdom Viridiplantae; phylum Streptophyta; class Magnoliopsida; order Asterales; family Asteraceae; genus Artemisia; species Artemisia argyi. The sequence goes on from CM060687.1 coordinate 33,421,817, forward strand.
TTATTTTTAATGTATCATTTATTTTTATACTACGTTTTTTTTTTTTTTTTTAGTGTAATTCTTTAATTAATGAAATTTTAATTTTAATTAAATGTGTTAGTTTATTTAAATAAATGAAAAAAAAGAAGATATATATGTGGGGTCCAAGGGTGCATGACAGAACCAGAAACTGGTGTTATAGGAGGGAGGGGGTTTTTAGTGTTATGATGAAATCTGGTGTTATGGGAAAAGGTGCTGATGTGACAGCACTTTTCCTAACGGCACCAGCGGGACAACACCACGATACCTAGTGCTCTTAGAAGTGATAATGGAAAACAAGTGTGCAACATGCAACGAACTATCACACTCTATGATAATGAAGAACATGTGTAACACATGCAATTAGGCCAACTAATTAGTTGTGGCAGCTTAGTGGAGAAGCCACTAACAGGCCCTAAGCACAAATTTTAATACTTTAAGCCGACGGTTCGACTCGTCGTGTGAACAATGTCTTCTCAAGCCGCGGCTCAATAGTGCACCCAAGCCGCCCCACTCCCTCAAGCCGAACTCCAATCCGATGGCTTCGGAACAGTGTCGGCTCCTCAAACCATTTCAATGAATGTTATATAGTATAATATGTCAGTTTCAACAGAGTTTCCTCTTTTAAAAAGACCACTTTTTGCAAAATGAGGTTGAATAGGTACACATCATTATCAATTTATTCTCCAAATTTCTTCACTTGCCAAAACATCTCTTACATTTTATGGTGTAAAGTGGTTCAATATGTGAAGATTTTATGAGATTTGGTCCAATACATTTATTGAATGAGTAAGTTGTTTATAGTATCAAAAGTTAACTAAATATTAACATGGTACATGCGTTATTATGATGTGGTGACATTAATGTTGTATAGGTGTCGTTTAATATGATGAAAAAACATCGATTGACATATATGTATTAAATTCTACCGTAGAAATAAATTCGTTATTGTATATACAAAACATGATAACAAAGTGAAAAGTAGCCGACACGCTATAAAAAGCATTTGGTATTGGCAGCAAGTTGAGCAGTCCATATTCACAAACTATGTCCGAATAGTGTTTCAAATGCATATAGTAAAATGTGGTGTCAAAGAGAGTCAATTTGATGACTTTAAGATGGCAAAAACAAGTCCAAAATGATAAGTGCAGATAACAAAATTTGGAACGTTAACGCACAACTAATAATAACTGAAACAAATTCCTAATAGTCTTATAAAAAACTTGCTAATAAACAAACAACTAATGCAAAATGCTATACATACAAGATATATTATATCACTTCAAACAGTAACAAGACTTGATCGATTATGGTGTAAACTTTAGTAAACTCACATCAATGTGTTATGTCGTGGAACCTAATAGTCTGTAACCAAGTGTACACGCGTTTTGGCATTAAAATCATTTTAATTTGCAACTCGGCGTTCTCAATAGAACATTTTACAAAAGAACAAACTCAATGGACTAATAGATAATAGCATATTGAGATAAATAATGCTCGCATCTCTACAAAAGAACAAGCCGTAAGAGACCCGGTTCTAAATAGAACATTTTACAGTTTCAGAATAGGCCATCACAAGTTTCAGACTGCAAGCACATTCTTTGCTATAAATTAATAAATGTAATATACTAATCTAGTGGTTAGTTGATTAGCTACTTAGTTAGTCATCATCTGACAAATAAACCACCTCATGAGCAGCAGGAGGTTGTGCAGCAGTACCCCCTCCCGGGAATTCAGGTGTCTTCAGAATGTTAAGCCCACGAGAAGCATTGTCTGCCAGCGCATTAACATTATCATTCAACTTATCTGGTGGACTTCCACTTTGGGGCACAGATGGACCGTGTGGTAATGATGAGTTGGATGATGTGGCGGCAGAGGCATGTGGTAATTGTGATGGCGGTTGTGGTTGTGGTTGTGGTGGTGGTGGCACAGGGAAACGTTCATGAGGTAGTGGTGGCAGTGGTTGTACAGATGATGTTGAATTTAGTGGTTGAGAATTTGAGGGTGAGGTTAGTGGGAGGCTACTTGTTAGATGTTGAACTGGCAATGTCCTATGGAAAGTTCCGGAACCCGGAGGTCCAGATGAAGATGTGGGGTTAGATGGTCTCATATGTGAGGTCGAGGAACGGACGTCACTGCTGGCCAATGGTCGCATATGTGGGCCCGGGGTCTGGATTTCACGGCTGACCATAGGTCGCATGTGTGGGGCCGTACTGTGAGTTACACTGCTTAGTGGTCTGTTAGTAGTGATTGAGGGAATAATCAGGTTGGTGGTAGTTGGTGGTCTGCTACTGACGCCTATTGGGGGTGTAATAGGGTTGTTAATTGGTGGTGTTCTGCTAGTAGTAGTTGTTGAGGGAATGGTGGGGATAGGATTGGTGGTAGGTGGTGGTCTAATTGGTGTAGCGTTGGCGGGTCTCAGGTTAGTAGTATGTGGGTGTCTGGTCAGTGGAGTCGAGAAAAGGGCCGAGGATTGGTGCACAATTTGAAGGGGAGGCTGTGTTTGCTGTGGTGGTGTTTCTGTTGCTGTTGTTGTTGCTGATATTGGTGGTGGCGGAGGTGGTGGTGTCTGCTGGGTTCCTGAAGATTGGCCAGGAAACCGAGATGGACCACGAAACCTATGTAGTTGCTGCATTGATTCAGCTTGACATGCTGCAAAGAAGGTTAAAGTTTGTTATGTCATAGAAAACTCAAATAGTTTATAACAAGATTAAAGCAGAAATCCAATTAAAATGAGCTTGAAAATGTCACATATAAATTAAGAGTATTCAAGCTCTATAAGTTGAGTGCACATATGGATAGATAAAACCATTTTGACACTTGCAAAAACGATACTCTTTGTAATTTGTAATGGAGTGCCCAATTTGACTTTTGCACATACCTTTATGAGCATGTCAATCCTCTGTGATATCAACTTTGTCACAGAATAGTAGTCAACATGTTGACTTATTAGGTTCCACGATCATTGTTAATATCTTAAAAACTACTCGTACTTTTGTAGAAGAAAAAGTGATAACTATATATATAGTACAAAGTTTCGAAACTTTATATAAAACAATAAACAATAACTATATGCCAATTTATATGAAAGAAAACATCAAGTAGATCCAAAAGCACCTAAAGGTATGTTCCAAAGTCTAAAAACACATCCAGAGAAAGGAGCGCCAATTATTAAAACAGACAAAATGAATTAGCTACAAAAATAGGTCTAACTCTTTAAACAAATATGAAATATCGCAACATATAAACATTTCAGAAAAGCATACCTTCTTGTACTGCTGCACGGCCACTAGTAACATCTTGGCACTTCCGTCTGAAAGCTGCTGCCAGTACTTGGTTTATAAACACTGTATTCATATTGTTCTCAGCTTCCTTCTTTTGTGAGTTAAAAGTTGCATCTGCTTCTTGACGCTTATTACAATACTTCAACCTTATTTTCGCAATAGCTTCCGTTATTTCCTTCTCACAGTCAATATTTATCTTTTGTATCTGCACAAAGATGAATCCGATAACATGATGAGGAAAAAAAAAAAAAAAAAACCACTTTGGACTTGACTACCGAGAAAAATCGAAAAGAAACTTACGTAGTCTTCATAGCATTTGACAATTTTTTCTTTTATAGAAGATAATTGCTTCAGTGCAATATGAAGTGGATCAATGCGAGGAGTCACTCGTGAACCCGTTTGGTTGGAATTAGCATTTTGTTGAAGAACAAGCATATATTGTTCCAGCAGTGAAGCGTTTTGAATTTGGGTCTGTGCAGTAATGGGTGGTGCAGTGGTTTGAACCAAAACCTCACTTGTTGGAAGCACGGCAGCTTGATTTTCAGTAATCGTTGAATTAGTAGACATGACTAAAGATGATTCATCGTGAGGATTGAGTGATGAGCCTTCTGGAATGATCTGATCAACTTGTATGGCTTCTACAGGTTGCATATTATCATCTTCGATTTCAACCATTGCTTGCCCTTCTTGATCTTGAATCCCATTCTCTGAAGGTTGTTGAAGTAGATGAGAATCATTGTGAATTTCCTGAAACAACCAGAAACAAGTCAAAATTACAACGATCAAAGTTTTATTCAGACGATTAAATACAAGACGCAAGCTTAAAGATTCTGACTGTGCAAATAACCTACCAGAATTGCTTGCATTGAATGATCAGAAACTGGAGAAGCAACTTGCACAACTGAGGGAGTTGTGCCCTGTGCATTCTCTTGGTTGCAGTTGGCAGCTTGAATTTCCAATTCAGCAGACTCGACATTTGGCGCCACGTTATTAGGACCAGTTCCATTAGAGTCTTCAACAGCATGTGACCCATCAGCAGATTCCATATGTGGAATCAAATCATTGGCAGGTGGAATCCCCATCTGATCGGAGTCTGCATGCAATGAAATATCATTAGAACCATTCTTATTCGGGTCTTCCACAGCATGTGACATATCACCAGAGTAGTCATTGGGTTCCATATCAATGTCGGCTGGCATCCCTGTCTCATTGGAATCCACATGCGGTGGTGACATATCATAGAGACCAGTCTCGTTGGGAGGGTCTTGGATAGCATGTGACCCATCAGCAGAGTCCATGTTTGGTGCCACATCATTGACAGCTGACACGTTCATCTCAGAAGGGTCAACAAGCTGTGCCGTATAGTTGGGAGTAGTCTCATTACCATCTTCAACAGCATTCGAGCCATCAGCAACAGAGTCAACATGTGGTGCTGTATCATTGTCAGCTAAAATTTCCAGTTCACCTGAGTCAACATGTGACACAACATCAATCGGAACAGTCGCATTAGGATCTACGCTGGGACGTGACTCATCCGTAGAGTCGACATTTGACGCCATGTCATTGCCAACTGGCGTTTCCAACTCAGGAGATTTGGCATGCGAAGCCACATCATTAGAACCAGTCCCAATAGCGTCTTCAACAGCATGTGACACATCAGCAGAATCGAAATGTGGCCTTAGATTATTGATAGCGGGAATTTCCATTTCAGCTAAGTTGACATGTGGCGTCAAACCATTCTGACCTATCTCAATACGTGCTTCGACAGCATGTGGCCCCTCAGGACTGCTAGTGGTACCTTCTCCTTTAGCATTTTCTTTGTTGAAATCAACTTCTGGCACTTCCATTTCCAAACTTTCATCTTGCCCTGCCACGTCAATCTCCATGTCAGCATGCTGCTTTGCTGAAATATCTCCAATTGGCTCAGTTAATACCAGTGCATCATCCCCTGATACAACGTTTTCAACTTCATCATGCTGTTCTGATGCAATTTCTTCAATATCTGGAATATCTCTGATTGGTTCACTTGGCACTGTTGCATCAGCCCCTGCCACATCATTCTCCATGTTAACACCCTGCTTTGCCGGAATATCTCCAATTGGTTCACTTAATACCACTTCATCATCCCCTGATACAACGCTTACAATTTCATCATGTCGTTCTGATGCAATATCTTCAATAGGAACACTTGATACAATTTCTGCAATATCTCCAATTGGTTTACTTAACACCGTTGCATCAGCCCCTGCCACGTCATTCCCCATGTCAGCATCATGCATTGCTGGGATATCGCCAATTGGTGCACTTAATACCGTCGTGTCAGCCCCTACCACATCATTCCCCATGTTAGCATCCTGCTTTTTTGGAGCCTCTCCAATAGGTTTACTTGATGCTGTTGCATTAGCCATGTGCTTTTCAGAAGTATGTGAATCTGACACCATATCATTACTAGAGTGACTTAAATTGACTACTCCATCTGGCACAACCACAGGACATATGTCATGCACAGGTTTATTGTGACTTTCTGCAACAATTGGATTTCCTAATAAAGCAGGGGGCACCTCACAGCTTTCTTGATCTTCCTTTTCACTCTCCACCAAGTCCACGATCTGGGTGTTGTGTGCAGACCCATTTAAAGAAAGTTTATCATTAACTGCCACCTGTCCCACAGCAGCCTTTAGCATTACCTTTAACTCATTGAAGTAAAACTGCCTCAATCTTTCATGTTCGTTCAATTTATCAGCAAATTCTTTTTCTGCCAAATATAGCTTTTCCGATGTTACAGAGGAATTACTACTATACAGATGGCGAATTAGAGCTTTTTCCAATCCATAGTCATTCTGTATATTCATCTTCTTTTCATCCCACAGTCTATCAAACTTATCAATCTCGTTTTTTTCCTTTCTAGCAATATTTTCCTCTATAATCTGTCCATTGCTTTGCAAAGCTTCTTCATTAGATGAGCCATGGTTTTCTCGTTTCTGCTCTTGTGGGTTAAGTGGAACTGCGGGTGACATTCTTGGTTCTTCAGGCCGTGATGCACGATCTTTAAAAGCATTAAGAGCCGTAAGGTTCTTTGGGTTCTGTAAAAACATCTCCTTTGGTTTCTTAAGCTTTTCGTACACTTGATCAGCTTCTTCTTCCAAACAGCTGAAATTCAAGTGCTTCTTTGCAAGAGCAAACGACTCTTCCCTATCAATCGTGTGTTTTGACAGTGAAGAACATATCCAGCACTAGAAACATGACACAAAAAAAAATTCTTAGTGAGTACATCAAAATTGTCAATATAAAGCATTGATTTATTATACTTCATTCAATGTGCGAAAATTTCATACCACTGATATCATTAAAGCCTGTAATATACTTGTGTGCTCCTTGCTGACATTAAAATTCCCAACGACAAATTTGAGAAATCTCTCCACTATGATCTTTGCACCCTCCTGCATCCATAATCGAGTAAATCTACTTAAGTATGTTATACGTATTGACTATATTCAACAATGACTTTCTTAGACTAATTAAAGATGTTACACTACATAACCATGAAAGACATCAAGTCTATGTGACCAATCTGAGAATATAGTGCAAACACAACAGCCTCAAAAGAACACATAGAGAGACCAACTAAAGAAACAAACTTTACAAGCTGGTAAAGCAACATGGAAGATGGTGCGTCTGTTTCACAACTATAGACCTGGTGAAAATAATAAACTGGCTCCAAATAATTTCCTTAATATTCAGAAACGTACACACTCATAAGTCATAAGACATCGGGCAAGCAAATCACTACAGTATTCAGTGAAATTAGTTTAAGTATATGAGTTTCTAGAGGCGTTATCAATAATTTTAAGTATGGTTTTATTTGGGTCGTCTTTTATCTCAAGCGGTCCAATCAAAGAAATTAGCTAAAAAGGAAACGGTTTGGAATTGGGCATTGTTGGTCAAACAGGTTAAAAATCACCCAGTCTTTTCTTGCTGCATATATGATACAACCCCCAAAATCGTATTTTCAGATATATAAATTATTAGTTTATTATTATTTTTTTGTAATATAAACAGCACAAACTATTTCAAAAAACGACATAGGTATTTGTGGGTCAGCTGAACTCGGCGCATTTTCACTGGTATGTTTCAACCAGAACCCATCATGACCAATTTACCCAACCCAAAACCCGTCTTATCACCTATTAGAATTATTGTCCAAAACTTCATATTCGAGATATGGAAAAGCCAGAACAAATAGATAGAAACATACCGAGAACTTGAGGATGTTGCAGAGCTCAGACACAGTGGGCTTTAGATGCTGATAAAGACTATCCGCATTACCATCGGCAGCTTCATTAGCAACTGGAGTTCCATTACCAACTGCAGCAGACCAGAACTGATCTCCAGATGACGAGGGAGACTCAATATGAGCAGGAAACTCAGAACCCTCTGAAACGAAATGCAATATTTTAAACTACAAGTCACTTATGACATACAAAAAAACACATATTAGTCCGAGATGACGAGGCTTCGCATTCTGAATCCTCCTCAACATCTGTGTGCCAACAAAGCAACAGGTGTCAACCATCCAAGAGACTGGTCCCAAGAAAAAACATCCCCGCTGAAATAAACAAGTTTATAACTTAGGGGTGCGTCAATTTGGTATCAGCCTCTCAGATGTTTTGAAAGTAATGCATTATTAAAATACATAACATGTTGGTTCAAACTATAATTAATATTTATTGCACATTTAAAAGTTTTTAAATAATTTTGGGCTTTGTGAGAATATTCATAATTAGGAAACGAAACATATCAGAGTGTCATTCGGCGAAAGAAACTTATAGATACCTGTTTCAACTCTTACTCGTTGAGGTTTATAACGAGCCTTAAACTCAGCAGCATGGTATCTCTTCCGTTTTTTAACACCACCATTTGAATCCCGAATTCCATCTTCTTTCTCTTCAACATCTTCTGCACTCTCTTCTGATATGTTCACGGATTTCTCTGTTGACTTAACGTTTGAAGCGGGAACATCAACAGGGTTCTTACCTCTTTCGGACCTCCTCAAAGGGGTTGATCCCATCTGTTTCTCACTTTTCTCTGGTTTCTTTTTAACAGTAGAAGGGGTCGGCCCCATCTGTTTCTCACTTTTCTCTGGTTTCTTTTTAACAGTAGACCGGGTCGGCCCCATCTGTTTTTCAAATCTAGGAGATTTTCGAGTATTTAAAGGATTTGTTGAGGCTTGTATCCCTGTTCTGCCTGACCTTGTTAGAACAGAGGACGGAGCATCTTTCCTTTTTGCCATCTGTTGAGAGTCCATGCAACCGAATTAAAATAAAATATATATATATAAGCCTAATCTTGTTATATTTAGTAAAAAGTAAAAACGCCCTACTTTCAATTAAAATAATATCAAACACGAAAGAATCTTCAGTATTCGACCATATCAAAAAGCATCATTATTCATCCGTAAGCTTTCTTCTAGGCATTTCACTATTAAAAATCTAGTAAAGCGCACACTGATGTAATACTCATCTAATACAAACCTTAATGACAGTAAGCAAACACTAAAACACAGCTTGCTCCACTAAAAAGGAACCAAAAGCAACAAGTAGTCAAGTAAAGGACACTAACACATACATAGCATGCACCGAAATTCAGCAAATAAATGCAAATATTGAATCAAATCAAGCTCCATTAATGTTATAAAATTAAAAACTGTATAAATCCATAAATCTAAGCAAAATCTTAGAGATGAGTTGCACACGGGTACATTAAGTTATACATAGTAAAAACATCCTTCGTTCAATCCAACAATCCAAAAAACACTTATAATTTCACCCCAACTGACAATCTAACAAGATACACCTCACTCATTTATCATACCAAAATCAAGCTCAAATTCATAAAGAACACCCGTACTTACACCATCTATATCAAATTATCAAATCATTCACCCTCATCCAGCACTTGTAGCACTACTACATAACTCAGAACCAATCTAAGAACCAAGTAAAAACCCCATCCAAAATTGTTAAAATTCACTCTGTAATTTACAACATATATCACTATATGCGTCGAAACCAATAGTAAAACTAATAGTAAATCCTCATTTTTCTATCCATATACTCTCACTATAAATATTAAAGAGTAAGTAATCACTAACAGATCTCAACGCATCATTCCCGAAATTTCTCAAAACATCATACCAAATCTCGTTCAAATTCACAACGAACATCCATATTCACATCACTACATGACTCGGAAAAAGGATGCTAAAACAAACAAAACGGATGAGGGTTTCCCTCTTCTTTGACTCTAATGTACGCGGCCTAATCAAGGTATCTTGGTGACCGTTTTCAACCCTATCTGTGGATTTTGATGTTAAAACTAATACTAGTGCTAAACCCGCCACTTCTTAAAATCAAATGCAAACTGCTCCACTTATCTAAATACCACAATTCCGTCATCCCTAAACTTTGTCTCGGTTCGAGTAATCCAATAACAAAAACCTAAAAATACAATATCCATACATTAAAAGCCCTAACATCATTACATAAAAACAAATACTAATCCTAAACTCAACACTTGCAAAAACCAAACACAAACTTGTCCCAAACCATCACCAAAATGGTTTCGGGTTTCCCCACGAGTTCAAACCTCGGTAGGTGTGTACATTTAGGGATGGGTCCGCAAGGTACATAGGAAAACCTCATCAAAAATTTTACACGTCTATAAGGCTATGCACAGTAGTGACCCTCAGCAACCTACCAGTTTTCTCTCTCTCCTATGACCTACATGCTACCTTCAGCAACTTGACACCTCAGTTTTCTCTCTCCTCTGACCAACATGCTACCTTCAGACACCTCAGTTTTCTCTCTCCTATAACCTACATGCAACCTTTTAGGCACAGTAAGGACTACAAAAAAAAAAATAAATAAATAAAAAATAAAAAATAAAAAATAAAATAATACCCAACAAAACTACATTTTTATTGATTAAAACACACACACAAACAATCACATCGAGTTCTCGACCTTGGACTCCTAAAACGCACTCGCCGACCCTGAACTCGGAACCGAAATACTAGTCCTAAAGCCACCAATGCTTAAAAAAACCAAAATTCTCATAAAATCCACTACTAATAAAACAGTAACAAAGTCGAAAAAAAAAAACACAGAAACCTAAATCACAATCCCTAACCTAACATTAAACTAGAAAAGGAGTACCAAACTAAAAATGCCGAAAATAAAGGTGCATTAAACCTGATCAAGAAGTGATATATATATTCAGGGTTGTATTTCTTTTTTCTTTTTTTTCTTTTTTTTTTAGATTTTTGAAAGAAATGAAGGTTTTCCGGTGAGGTTTAGGTTTCACCGGCGAGAAACCGGGAAACGGAGAAAAGAATTAATAATTCTACACCCTTTTTTTTTTTACCTTTTTACGGACTAGCACTTTTTTTTGTCGATTGGGTCTTCTTCCTTTTCACAGATGCTAAAAAAAGTTATAAACTTTTTAGATGTTTTTCTGTTTTCTAGATAGATATTATATATAAATTGATGTTCAGAAAGTTGAAATATGAAAAGTGATGTGTATACTATATATAGAGATGGTATATTATAGAGGGAAAATCATTAAAGTGAAAAAGTAGAAAAGTTAAATAAATTATTTATGGAAAAAACATAAATTTTTATTTATATCTTATTTTATTTAGTGTTTAATCAATGTTTTGAATACCATGTCTTTAATTGACCTGATCGAGTCATCGGGTTATCAGTTCGACCACCGGGTCAACCGTTAATATATATCGGAAACCGGGTTGATCTGGGCCACTTCAAACCTGGCGGGTTTAACTGGGTTTCGAAAATATAAAAACCGGTTTAATTTGATCCATTTTTCGACCGAACCAGTTCAACCGATCGAACCGAGTTTCAAAATATTATGTTTAATCGTCAAATCTTCACGTACCAAATTGGAACACTTATAAAAGTTCGTTACGTTTCTACAACTTAAAAAAAGTTTGCATACTAGATTGGTATATTTGAAAAAGTACATTGTTATTCTTTGAGCAAATCCCATATTAGAAATATGTATTAAAACACATATGTCGATTTTGTGTAAAAAAAAATGATTATTTAATCAATAACACCGTGGTTATTAAATTTTAAATAAATTATATGAGCTTAAGTGTAAACTTATCAGTTTATATGTTTTTCAATAACTTTAAACATTTTTTTTATAAATAGTTATCAATAACATAAATTAAATTGGTACTGAGATATGTAGATAAATACACAAAATTTTACATATACGAACGCCTCGTGTTTTCCTCTTTGTAAGATTAAGTAAGGATGTCTAGAAAAAGTATTTCTTTTACTATTTGCGTTCAATTACAACTCATGTTTTATTCTTTAAGTTTAACGAGCGTGTACACGAGTTTAAAAATTAAATACGGCTAAAATTATTATTAACATGAATATAAATATCAAATTGAAGGCACGGATTACTGTGAGATGAAAATAAATAAACGAGATTATATATATAGCAACAACACATGTAATTCGTCTTTAAAGTTTTATAAATTAAACTATACTGATACCACTTGTTGTTCCCAAAAAGTGATTATGACCTAAGCACTAAGAATCACTCTCCTTGTAATCTGATGTGGGGTTTAAATTTTAATGCTAAAATATGTAAAACACTTTAAACACAACGAACACAGGAAAGTTTTTTTAATTTTTAAAATTCTTATTAGATATTAATCAAAAAATTTGACATAGATTGGTTGCGGAATACCAATCTTAGTTGAATGACAATTTGGCAATCACCTCTCTAAATTAAACACATAACTATAGTTATGGTTTAAGGAAAATTACACAGATAGGTAACGAACTTTGAAAAATTTTCAATGTTAGGTAACGAACTTTCTAAAATATTAATATAACATACGAAACTTGTTGAAACCGTTCATGTTACTTTCATGTTATGCTATATGACCGTTTAAGCTTGTTAGGTAACAAACATTTGCACCGTTAGTCCTTTATTTGCACCGTTAGTCCTCTTTTGTTAGTCCTCTTTTGGCACCGTTAGTCCTCTTAACGAATCAATTTTTTTTAAAGTTAATATTTTTAAAAAAAATCAAAATTTAAAAAAAAAAATATTTGCGAAAAAAAAAATTATAAATAATTATTAATTTTTTTAAAAATTAATTTTTATAAAAAAAAATGCGTCTTTTTTTAAAAAAATTTTAAAAAATGCGTGTTTTTAATTTTTTTTAAAACGCGTATTTTTTTAAAAAAAATTTTGTATTTTTTTAAAAATGCGTATTTTTTTAAATTTTTTTTAAAAATGCGTATTTTTTTAAAAAAACATTTAAAAAATGCGTATTTAAAAAAAAAATTTAAAAAATGCGTTTTTTTTTTGTTTAATTTTTATAAAAAAATGCATATTTTTTTAAAAAAATTTTAAAAAATGCGTATTTTAAAAAAAAAATAAAAAATGCGTATTTTTTTTAAATTTTTTTTAAAAAATGCGTATTTTAAAAAAAAAAAATAAATGCGTATTTTTTTTAATTTTTATAAATAAAATGCGTATTTTTTTAAAATTTTTTTAAAAAATGCGTATTTAAAAAAAATGCGTATTTATAAAAAAAATTAATTTTTTTTGCAAATATTAACTTTAAAAAAAATTAATTTTTAAAATTTTATTCCTTTTTTATTAATTTTAATTTTTTTTTAATTTTAAAATTTTTTAACTTTTTTTTTCTTTTCTAAAAAATAGGACTAACGGTGCAAATAAGAAAAGGATGATATATGCAAGTCAACACTAACCACAAGGACCATACTTGTAATTTTGAAAAGGATGGTACAATGGTGACCGGTTGCACCGGTTACAAGTTGCAAAAGTAGCACATATTGCATATCTTTAACGGTTTCAACAAGTTTCGTATGTTATATTAATATTTTAGAAAGTTCGTTACCTAACATTGAAAATTTTTCAAAGTTCGTTACCTATCTGTGTAATTTTCCCTATGGTTTAAGTATGAACTTTACTTACTCGCTAAATTGTACAACGGTCCAAGTTCAATTTGAGAACTAAATGATTTTGAATGTGTATCACATTAATTGCAAGATATGCATTTACTCCTTTACAACACATTTTCTTTTATAGTATAGAATTAAAGTTTTCAAACGGATCTACTTTACACGTGTTGAGCATATAATGGATGGGTGAGATTGCATTAAATGTTGTTATACTAGGTAATAGAATAAAAAGTAAATTGCAAAAATCGTCCCTAAAGTTTGACCAATTTGCATCTTTCGTCCCACATATTTCGAAACTGCAAGAATCGTCCTTAAAGTTAACCTTTGGGGCATATATCGTCCTTTTTGGGGCATATATCGTCCCAAATTGGTCAAACTTTAGAGACGATACATGCACACGGGGCCAAAACTTTAGGGACGATACATGCACACGGGCCAAAATTTAGGTACGATCCTTGCAGTTTCGAAATATGTGGGACGAAACATGCAAATTGGTCAAACTTTAAGGACGGTTTTTGCAATTTACTCTAGAATAAACTCTTCTTAAAAGAATAGTGTTGACAATTGTTGAATATTTTTACTAAAAATATCAAAGTCAGCTAGGATCGTTTTGTTATCATATTGCATTATACTAGACGAATATTCGTACATAGAAATAGGATTTTCTAGCTGCAAGCTTTTATAGTTGTGTGGTTATTCATTTTCATCAACTATGAACTAACAAAATAATTAAAAAAAAAAAAAAAAAAAAAAAAAAAAAAAAAAAAAAAAAAAAAAGTTGTAATATGGTGACTTATATAATACATTAATTAGGGAAACATAGTGTGAATTTTTATGTGGGAATTTAACTTTCAAAGGGTATTTGAAGGATTAAACATTACTCACTTTTAAGTTTTAATGAAAAAACACGCATCTTTTACATAATAAAACAAAACCCCTATTGGGAATTTTTCATTTCAAAAAAATCAATTCATACCTTATTTAGTAATAATTGTATTTAAAAAAATATTATTTTCTTATTAGGTAACATTTTATATTTATCCATAACACAAGTAGAAGATAAATACAAAAAATATAGATAAGATACAATTAACACAAGTAGAAGATAAATACAAAAAATATAGATAAGATACCATTAATAATAGGATTAAAAATTTTAAATAATTATCTTTAATAATAAAAAACTATAATTAAACATCATAAATCAAACAAAACAAAGATTAAATTATTTGTTTTTTAATAAATAAAAATATATGATTCAATAAATTTAAAAAAACCACGCGTTTGCGCAGGTATTATAACTAGTGCATTATATGTAGGATTATGGTTAATTTTTGGAAACTATTAAAAACTCTTTGAAATGTTTTCGTGTGTATTTGAAAATGTGTGTTAGAATTAAAAGTCAATCGTGTGTTATCTTGGGTTTTGAAAACGTGTGTTATAGCAAAGTAAGACGTATAATAGATATATAATATAAGATTACTCAATAATTAAAAACTTTAATTTTAATGAATTCATTTATGTTTTATATATAGTAAAGATGAGTATGATAATTAAGTAATTATATTATTATATATACTAAAAGAGGGAACTATTTACTATTCTACATTGTAGCTACAGTGGACAAAAATAGTGCCCACTTGCAAAATAGTCTCTAAGGTGAAACTGTCGTTGCAAGAAGGTCCTTTAGGGACTAACGATGCAACACACTGGGGACTAACGATGCAACACGTCGAGAATTTTAAGGACTTTTTACGTAAAAAAACATATTATTTCCAAAATTATTTTGTACCTAACGAATTTACAAAAATGGTCCCTCAGGTTAGCTGTAAATAGCACCGTTAGTCCCCCGTTAGCGATCTTTTGCAAATTTAGTCCTTAATAATTTTTTTCCCGATCGTTTTATTTCGATTTTAGATTAGACACAACATTCTCGCAGCAACTCGCGGGTGCTCCCACTCGTTCCTACGAAAAGGTAAATGTGTCATTTAAATTGAAATGAATTTGAATGATTTGCAAGCCAATCTTCAATAGCTCGTGTGCTATTTAGTCTCATTTATACATCTAAGTCTCTCATTCAAATCTTTCTTTCTTTAAGGGTATGTTTGACGAAAATAGTTGTAGCAATAAGCAGTAGTGAAAAACAGTAACAGTAAACAATAGCACGAAGTTGTACATGTTTGTTTTGATAAAGTGTTTGGTAACACAACTGTATAATCAAAATTAGTAAGTGAAAACACTAGTTGCGCACTTGCGCATAAATGCTACTAAAAATAGCAATTTGATTTGGAACGTTTAAAAAAAGTAGGAATTCTAGTTGCTTGATTCTAAACAAGCATTTTGTGCAAAACACTAACCGCTAGTTGCAGTTACTTCAAAACGCACCTAAACGTTTGTTACCAAAGATACCCTAAATGGTCTTTCTTTTTTGTTTGAGCATGAAGAACCTTGAACTTTTCTAAAGATCTTCACCAAGACGTCTAAAATGCACCCTACCTTGTCTATAGGGTGTCAGTAGGGTCGGGTTTACCTGACCAGAACCCGAATCTGATAAGGCTTATAGGATTGGGTTTAATCGGGTTGAAAAAGCTTATCGGCTTAGATTTACCCAAACCCGATAACCCGACATTGTTATAGGATGGGGTTAGGATTGAGTTATTTATCTTATCAAATTATTGAGTAAACCCGATTAGACCCGATAAATATTATATAACATTTCGGTTTTGTTAAGAATATCATATAAATTTTTTCTTAATATGAGATGTCAAACATATATCGTTGGACAAGTATTAAATAACTACAACACTCAAACAAATATTTAAACATTGATGTTCAACCGAAATAGTTATACATACAAATATTTTGTAACTTCAAATGCATTAAACGTTACAGTATGACAAGCTCCAGCAAGCATTTAATTTATAAAGTTGTGTCATCAAACTATTTCCTTTTGAAGTTTTTATCACAGACCAAGAAACAAACTGACTTTTTCATCCATCCATTTCTATATAACACTGATGTATGACTGGGTTATTATTAGTGCAGTGCCTACACAGAATTCAGTCTAGAAAATTATTCAATCCTTTCCCTCAAAACTTAAACACAAGGTATTGTTCAATCTTTATGTGTTTGATTCCATTTACTGATTTTTTGTTAGTTTTGAAAGACACTTGTGTTTCATTTTTCGATAAAATAGATACTTGAGTTATTAGTGTGCTTACAACCCGATAACCCGAATCCTTATAGGGTCGGGTTGCGGTAGGGATGGAACTTAGAAGGGACCGAGGGGGTTGAGCCCTCCTAAATTTTTTGACGCTATGTACATTTTATTATATAGTTTTAGTTATTTTGAATACAAAAGTTTCAGCGTAGTGTATATCGGCTCCCCTAAAATAAATATTTTTCAAGTTGGCCCCTCCACCAACAACGTTCAAGTTCCGTCTATCGGTTGCGGATTAGTTTTTTTCTAAAGAAAACCTGAATTAACCCGACTCGATAACACCCCTACTTGTCTAACACAGTTACGAAGTTCAAATTTTGATATTAAGGTCTAGTTCTGGATCTCCTTGTATAACCAGTAGAGTGACAGTTTCCATTTGCGTCTCTTGTTCCATCTCACCTGTTGCTTACATTAATCATGCAACATCATTGATATATCCCAACGCTCCAAAGTCCAAATGCTACATCCTACAGTGGCAGGTCATCTAATAAATTCTAAATAGTCAATGAAAACTTACGACCTTCAAAAATAAAATAATATCGGACGAATATCCGCGCAAAGTTACAGTGTCTAGCGACAAATAATTATACTTGTGAAATCGTGATTCTTGTTCGACCCTTAATGCAAAGCTTGTGTTTTTTAAAATTAATATAGTGTGTGTTTTTGAAAAATTGTGAAGTTTAAAATTTATCGAAAAAAGACATAATTTAAGTTGTTAGTTTTTGTCTTTTTGAAAAATTATCAAGTTTAAAAGATACTTAAAAGGTAATTTAAGCAAACTATATTAATTTAAGTTTTAAGTTTCAAAAAATATATACACTCTTTATACACTTTTTATAAATAGCAGAGATTACATGAGCCAACAACCGATTTGAATACAAGTTTGTAAAGAAAGAGTGATCACTTTTATATAGGGAAAATTATCCAAAAAAACATCATATTTGACACTTTTTACCGTTGTGTGTACTCAACTTTTTTTTTTCTTAATGTATCACTAAACTTTGTGATTTGGTACATTGTGTGTACCCGGTGACCTGATAACCGGGCTCGTCCTACGTGGAGCCGGTAGCTTACACACAATGGTAAAAAATGTCAAATATGGGCATTTTTAGATAATTTTCCCTTTAAAATTCCAAAAAACATATTTTCGAAAAAAATTTAAAAAATTCAAAAAATTTTCTATTTTTTTTTAATTTCTAAAATATTTTTTTTCTAAAAATATTTTTTTCTCTAAAATATTGTTTAGAAAAAATGAATAAAAATAATTTTCTAAAAAATTTTTTAGATTTTTTTTTAAATTTTTTTCAAAAAAAAATTAGAAAATTTTTCGAATTTTTAATTTTTTTTTTCGAAAATATGTTTTTGGAATTTTAAAATTCAAAAACATTTTTTCGAAAACCTTTTTTTTGCTACGTGTATGCACATTGCTATATCAAGACCCTCTAATGGTTCTTTTCGTGACATTTCAAAGTCGAGCATTGCAGTTTTCGGTAGTGATGCTAGAAGGGCATCAGGTGCGAAGCTTAACAGCTCATGTCACATATCTTCTACAAAATTGTTATGTCAAAATGTGAACTCCAGCCCTTCAAGATTTGGAAAGATGACCACAAAAGCCATGTTGTTTTTCTTTAAAATATTTTTTAGAAAAAATGAATAAATGTTTTTCAAAAACATGTCTGAATAAAAATATATTTAGAAAAAATATATT
Organism: Artemisia argyi; assembly: GCA_030686995.1. Classification (NCBI taxonomy): domain Eukaryota; kingdom Viridiplantae; phylum Streptophyta; class Magnoliopsida; order Asterales; family Asteraceae; genus Artemisia; species Artemisia argyi. Next base: position 33,440,075 of record CM060687.1, read on the forward strand.
TTAGAAAAAAAAATATTTAGAAAAAAAATATTTTTAGAAAAAAAAAATTAGAAAAATATTTGAATAAAAATATTTTTTAAAAAACATTTTTTCTAAAAGATATTTTTATTCAAATATTTTTTTTTTAATTTATGCAAAAAAAAAATTATTCGATTTTTTTTATAAAATATTTTTTAGAATTTTTTTTATTTTTTTCTAAAAAATATTTTTAGAAATTCAAAAAAAAAATTAGAAAATTTTTCGAATTTTTTAAATTTTTTTTCGAAAATATGTTTTTTGGAATTTTAAAGGGAAAATTATCTAAAAATGCATCATATTTGATATTTTTTACCATTGTGTGTACAGGTCACCGGCTCCACGTAGGACGAGCCCGGTTATCAGGTCACCGGGTACACACAATGTACCAAATCACAAAGTTTAGTGATACATTAGGAAAAAAAAAGTTGAGTACACACAACGGTAAAAAGTGTCAAATATGATACTTTTTTGGATAATTTTCCCTTTTATATATTCATTATTGATCATCTTAAACTCTCCATAGCATCTTTATAACACATCAACATGTGAAACTATAACACATCAACATGTGAAACTACTACTACTAGATTCATACTATTATTGCTTGAAACTTCTCAAATTTTTATTAGAGATCTCAAGTAACTAAAACATGGGGTTATGAACTATAGAACCGGGGACTACGAAAATTTGTCATCGGGTATTTTAATATGCCTCTTTTTTCCTCTTGACATTGTTGTCGTCCGTGGATTAGACTACCTTTAGTCGATAGTTTTGTTTGTGGATATACTTCGAGTAAGAAAAATTATGTTCTACTATGATAAGTTACACCATTTCTATCTAGTGTTCTACATTTTCCACAATCTTGTCCTTTTTATACATTTGATCTTTGACGCTATTTCATCTTATGTTCTTCTTCACAAAGACCATATTATTTTTTTATCTTTCTTGTCTAATAGTAGATTATAGATTGAATATAATAATCGAGTAAAGGAATAAAACTAATTTTTGTAAGTTTTACATTGAAAATAAATTTAATAATCAGTGCAAAAACTGAAAACAACAATCGAATTGACCAAAATTAAGGAGAAAAGTGAGTTGCAGACTCTTTTGGAGAGCTTAGTGACAAAATTTTCGATTTGTATTGTTTTTAAGCAAAATATGTGCTTTAAAACTGCACTAGTCGTGTACCCATGTTTAACGATGAGATTTTATAGTCGCAAACAGTTATAGTTGAGAAATGTGGTTAAATGTTTCGTATAATGTTAACAATTGACGATGGTAATTCTTCATTGTCATCCGAGAATCCGAGATGACAACAAAATCATATCAGTTCCACTTTAATAAGTGAGATTGAAGTATGGATCAGATTGAGAATAGGATTGTGGTGAATTTGTAAAAAAGAAAGAAATAGTAGAGATGGACTAATTTTAAAAGGATTTTTTTTTTTTTTTTTTTTGAACGGCTTGTAAGTTGTTAGTGGTTCAGGTCCAGTAATGACATCTAGTTGTATAATATGCTTTTATCGCCTATTACTCCTTTTATCGCCTAAAATGGTAAAAGTTTCGGGTGAAATTCGAACTTGAGACCTCCCCTAGCCAAACATCATTTTCCAAAGCATTTTAAGGAAACCTTGGTAGAAGCTCAGTTGGTTAATTTTATAAAAGACATTAATTCTAGAAATATAAACTATATTTAAAGCAACTATTTCAAAAACTTAAAATAATAATAATGATAATAATAATAATAATAATAATAATAAATATAAAATAAAATGTGAGAAGGTAAATAAACAATTGAAATTTAACTTTTAAAGGTGTATTTTGTGGATTAAACATTACTCGTTTTTAAGGATTGCGGAAAAATATTTGTACATTATATGTACTAGAGATTAATAATTTAGTACTAGTCGGCTATTCGCGCATTGTGGCGACAAGTACCCTATAAGTAAATAGGTTTTCGAGAAATGTGATACAAAAAATTGTTACAGGCTTACAGTATAGTATTAAAATATAACAACAAAATAGTATAATTATACAAGCATGTACTAATATGATGTTCGCGTAATGCAACGAAGAAATCAAATAATTTAATTGATAATTTTATTAACAATTGTTATATACTTTATTACATCTAAAACATCATGCTAACAAAAACCAAAAATTCTCCATAAAAAATCAAGTCTTAATAATCTTATTGGTTTGTTACTTTGTCTTTTTGTGTAGTTATGAATGAAATGAAGGTTTCCGGTGAGGTTAAGTTTCACAGGCGAGAAACCGGGAAAAGGTGAAAAAGAATACTTCAACTTTTTACCTTTTTACAGACTACAGTAATCTATTGTCAATGGTTTTCTTCCTTTTCTATTTTTTAGCAATTAGCATGTAACATTTTATACATAATGATTATTTGGCAACTAACATTTCTAATTCTTTTAAAAGCTCCAAATCAAAATGCTACTTAAAGAAACATTTATTAGCGTTTACACTTAGAGCATCCACTATGATAAACCTTTTTAAAAGGTTTATAATGTGTTTTGACATTAATTTATAAACCTTTTTTGTTTTATAAACCTAACCACACTATGTATAAACCTTTTCAAGTTTTATAAATATCCCACATAATTCAAATGCATTAAATTATGAAAAGGTTCAACATCTTAGACCTCTTCATGCCACATAAGCTTGAAATAGATGTTCACTATGGTTTACAAAATTTTAGACTTCTTCATAACTTTATAAACCTTTTCATAAACCATCATAGTGAATGCCCTTAATAATTACAAACATACACCTGTATTACCAAATGTTTTATCAAAACAAACAATTACTCTTTACTGTTACTGCTTGTCACTATTGCTTTCTACTACTGCTATTTTTGCCAAACATACAAAGTGGGCTATTTTCATTAATTTAGATTTTCAAAAAGTGTCAAATGCATGACTTTTCAAATAAAATTGTTTCATTCAAAATGAAGCATTTTTATTGGCAAATAGATTATCAAAATTATTGATTTTGGCCAACAAAGATTGGAAATCGATTATGAGGAAAAATGATAGAAATTATATGTGTCAATTTTGTTTAGAAAAAACTAAGAAGAAGAAGGCGTGATAAGAGAACTTTAGTTGATGAATTTTATATAAATTATATGATAATTATAAATTAAAACACATCGTAGATTTTGTAAAAAGAAAAAAAATGATTGGATAATCAATAAAACTTTGGTTGTAAAATTTTAAATAAATTATATGAACTTAAGTGTAAACTTATTAGTTCTATGGTTTTAATAACTTTAGAAATTTATTAAATAATTCCTATATTTTATACCTCTAGACTTTATATATTATTTTATAAATATTTGAGTAAACTACACCGTTCGTCCTTGTGGTTTGCGTTGACCGACAAGTTTCGTCCTTTGACCAAAAAAAGTGCACCGTTCGTCCTTAAATGCGAAACGTTATTTATCGTTAGTCCTTCGCTTTAACGGGACGCACTAACAATCGTTAAGTCTACACACATAAGGGTATTTTTGTCTTTTTACTATTTCTCTCCCTACTTCATCTTCCCCACTTATCTCTCCTTCATTTTTCTGCTTCTCTCTAACATTTTCTATTACTTGCTCTCAATCAAAGGAACAAGATTAACCCAACACACTTTTCATCACCATCATCTTTCATTCTTTACATCTTCTGATTATCAAAATATCATTAAAAAACTAATAATTGTCCCATATATGCACCCAAAAGAAATACAATCTTTAAAACAATGAATACCCAAGATCTTTTATATATCTACCAACACAAACACCAGTTAATACCCACACACCCCAATCAACCACCACCACCACCATTCTCACCACCTCCAGCCACCTTCACAGCCCAATAATCATATTCATTAAATTGTTTCTTTTACCACAAATTCAAAAAAGGAAAAAAGAAAAGCCTACAACAATCAGAGTTAAGCATTTTTTACTCCACCGTCAATAACAAATCCAAAAAGCAGAGCCTTCATTATAAAGATTCACCACTCCCACCACCACATTCGAACACCAACCTCGCCAACAGCCTTAACAAAACCCACAAAATCTTAACCCAAAACCTTAACAACTACAACAATATAAATTCATTTTGATATGTAAACTATAAACAAAAATCTGATTTCGTCACCTGTATTACCTTTTACTTGCTAGATGTTGCTTTCAACCGAGTTGACTTTTTTCTTATCCATAATCATCTTCACCTAAACCAGTTGTGTTTTTTCTTCATGTACAACAACAAGGTTTTGTCACTTCAATTTTCATATTGATCTTTGTCACTTCTATTTAACAACTATATTTTTTTTGGGTGGTTTCACCATTTTTATTCACACTGTACAAACCTAACCACGACCTCCCACCATCGCGAACCCTACTTCCACCAACAACCTCAGCTGAAAATGGAAGCCGGACCTTGGTTGTCGTGTACTTCATCTCCACATAGCAATTTTGTGATGGATTTTTACTTGTCATATTTTATTGTGGGTTTCTATCAAAGTGATTATATTTGGTATTTTAAAGGATTGTATTTTTAGATCTAAGGTTTTTTAAGTAATTTAATATCGAGGGATGGTTTTTCCATTTGAGAATCAGTAATAACTGGTGGTGGCGCCTAGATTTAGGCAGGTGGTGGTGGTCGGATGTATGACAGGTGACGGGCCGGTGAGTTTTATGTTGATGGAATGGTGGTGGTGGTGCTATCGACGGGATAGTGGTGACGCTAACGGGGTGGTGGTGGTGACAAATGAAGAAGAAATTAAGTTGAAGAAGATGGTGGGAGTGGTGGTGGTGATTATTGAAAATGAAGTTGAAGAAGAAATTAGAGTAGGTTGACTGGTGGTGGTGAGACCTGATGAATATGAGGGAGTAAGGGTATTAATATTACGGAGTGGTTGGTACTTGGCAATGGTGAGTAATAAGGGTAAAATGACACCTTTATCCTTATATGCAAACACAAAAGTACAAAAATACCCTCATGTGTGTATATTTAACGAAGGTTAGTTAGGGCCGTTAAAGAGAGGGACCAACGATACATAACGTTTCGCATTTAAGGACGGATGGTGCATTTTTTTTGGTCAAAGGACGAAACTCGTCGGTCAACGCAAACCACAAGGACGAACCGTGTAGTTTACTCTAAATATTTATTAATATTACAGATTAAATTAGTATCGTGATATGTAAACGAACACAATTGATTTTACAATAAACGACTCATGTTTTCCTCTTTATAAGATTAAGTGAAAATACCCGGAGAAAAAAAAAATCTTTTACTATTTGTATTTAATAACAACTCATGTTTTCTTCTTTAAGTTTAACCCGCACGTAAACAGGTTTAAAAATTAAAAACAACTAAAATTATTATTAACATGAATATGAATATCAAATAGAAGGCCCAGGTTACTATGATATGAAAATAAATAATCGAGATTATACATATAGCAATGACGCATGTAATTCGTCTTTAAAGTTTAAATAAGGATACCTCGAAAAGACATTTTCTTTTTCATCCGTCACTGTATGCTACTCCATCCGTCCCAAAATATAAGTCCATTTTGACTTTTTCAAAGTTTTGTTATTTCAACTTTGACCTTAACTCGTGTTATATAATAGTTGATGCAAAATATATAAATGAACTTATGTTTTTAATGCATTTTCATTCGTATACTTTTCATCTAGTATTATATAACATTAAAAAAAATGGGAAAAAATAGACTTTGAAGAATCAGAAATAGACTTATATTTTGGGACGAATGAGTATTAAACACGCATAATGTTTATAACATACTAATATTAAGAGTTAATTACATAAATCTTCCTTGTTGTTTGCCAGATTTCACGGGTTTAGTCCTTATGCTTTATGTCCTTGTGATTTTTGACCCATTAGGGGTTTGGTCCTTTGACCAATAATTCTGATAGTTGACCGTTAATTTGAAGAGTATTTCCCGTTCAAAAAAAATTCAAAAAAAGATCAAAACAAAAAACAAAAACTTGAAGAGTATTTTCGTCTTCTCATATATTTTATTATTATGATTTGAGTATGTTGCAAAAACCGTCCGTGTGGTTTGATCAAATTGCAGATTTCGTCCTCGTGGTTTGAAAATTTCAAATTATTATTATTATTATTATTATTATTATTATTATTATTATTATTATTATTATTAATCTGAAATTTTCAACCACGAGGACGAAGTCTGCAATTCGAGTAAGCCAGAGGGACAATTTTTGCAACGTACTTAAATAATAATAATAAAATATATGAAAAGACGAAAATACCCTTCAAGTTAATTGTCAACTAACATAATTATTGGTCAAATGGCCAAAACAGTAACGGGTCAAAAACTACATAGACATGACCCGTTGAAAAAAAAAAAGACCATGGACTAAAACCGTGAAACCTGATAAAGTGACAAACCAAAACTTTAGGTTTCTCAATTTAAGGTAAATCGCACAAAAAGTATCACATTGTAAATTTAAATTTTAGGTACTCAACTTTATTTTTCTCAACTTAAGATATCCAATATATTTTTTTATGTAATATAAGGTTTTTTCAATTTTTTGAATGTTGTTATCGATGATTTTCTCATGGTCAATTTATATGATGTATCGTTATCATTAAGTATTTAAAAGTTATTTCAACTACAATTATGATCGGTAATCATTTTTGAAGTCGAAAAAATCTTGTGCGATTTACCATATTATTATTTTTTTGGTTTTCAAGAAATCAAAAGTTTATGTTATGTGTTTTGTTTTCTTCCCATTAAAATTAATCATTTGGATTTACATAGAAGTAGAAGACAAACGAGCAACAAGTTGCGCCGCTAGCTCTCTTTGAATTGCAAAATCAATTTTCTTAAAAACAACATTTGTAAATCTAGGTATGATAACGTTACTATGCATAACACGTTGAACTTTGTTGAGGAACTTTGTTGTGGATCTAGGTGTCATAATATTATTAGTTATTTAGTTATAGTTATTGTCCGAACATAACTCGCGTTTGTAATAACCCGTGCATACACGAGTTAAAAACTAGAATAATGATAACAACAAATAATTTATTGTAATACCAAAAATCTGTAAATGCACGAGATTATATGTATTAAAATAAAAGCACAATTTATTAAAACAAATCAAATAAATTTAGTTAAAATATAATTATTATTATTATCATTATTTCTATTTATAGTCTGAACATCGTGCGTGGATGAAAATTATAACTGTACTGCAACAAAATCCCATTAACCAGTAAGTTTTTATATGTTTGTATATTAAATTAAAATTTTAAAATAAATTTAATTCATGTGTAAACTTTGTGCGTGGATGAAAATTATATATATATACTAAAAGAGGGGAGTTTGATGGGTGCATTTTCGTGCTTCAAAGGGTTGTACGAAACAGTTGTTTCTACAGTAACCGGTCTGCTGTAGCATGTTGTACGCTACAGTGGTTTCTACAGTAAACTTTTTTTTTTTTTTTTTTTTTTTTTTTTTTTTTTTTTTCCAGTCAGTCCAAAACCAATCCGCAAACAAATCCAAATCCAAGCTCAAAATACTATCTAATCCTAAACCTAGCTACACACCAAGCCACGCCGTGAGTGACGGCTTGGCATCTCATCGACTGCCGAGACAAAAACAAACCAAACGGACCAAAAATGATTCCCACTCAACAATAACACCAATAAATATTCAAAGAACAAGGAAACATTAAGGATATTTACACCGAGTCGACTGAGTCAACTCGCTGAGTTAACCGAGTCAACGAGTCGCGACCAAATACGATAGATCCACATGGTTTTTGACATTATTAAAAGGTTTTATAAGGTTTTGTGTAAAAATCGGATTTATTAAAGGTTTTATAAAATAAGGGTTTCGGATTTTTAATAAAAAAGAAAGTAAAGGGCGCGTAGGCGCATTTACCGTCGAGAGAAACAAGGGAAAGGTGGTGGTGGTAATCGGTGATGGTGACAGAGGGTGGTGGTGGCGCGTGAGGGTGCTACGGAGGGAGCCAATAGCTCAAACGATCCAGAAATGCTACAAACAAACCGATCTATCGAATCGACAAAAAAAATATATCGCCGGAAATATTCCGACGACGGTGGTTGACCGGGCGGCGGCGGTGGGTTGTCCGGACAAGATGACCGGCGAAGGGGACAAGAGAGAGAGAGAGAGAGAGAATGTATTAGTGAGATGTAGGGCAGAGCATCGGTTCAAAACCGACCCGAACCGACCCGACCCGACAAAACCGAAAACCGAAAATCATGTTTGGGCCGAACCGAAACCGAACCGAATATGGTCGGTTCGGTTCGGTTTTATGTCGGGTCCGTCGGTTCGGTCCGGTTCACGTGTTTTTGTGTGTGTTTTTGTCGGTTTTGGGCCGAACCGAACCGAACCGAAACCGAAAACCATGAAAACCCAAAACCAAAACCGAACCGACGGGCCGTCGGTCCGGTTCGGTTTTTGTCGGTTCGGTCCGGTTCGTCAGTCCGGTTCGGTTTTAAGCATTCGATGCTCACCCCTAGTGAGATGTATATGTGTGTAAAATGAAATAAAGTAATTAAAATTTGGTTTAAATATAAATGAATAAGGGGGTGAAATGAAAATAATAAATATAGGGTGGGAATTATAAATAGGGGCGGAGGGGGTATAAGTGCCAAAATGGCTAAACTTTTCACAAAAACGATTCGGGACTTATTTGACATAACAAACGGATTCAAAAAATTACGAAACTTGCACCATTATTCACGAAATCATTTTTCCAATAAAATCAAGTAAAAACTTCACAATTTTTCTCAACGTCAATATAATTCAATAAATTCGGCAAATGCAATATGACATCAATTGCAAAGCCAGTCCTAGGTAACTAACTTCACGTTAAGTAGCTAACGGCAACAAAAGAATTCCGCAGCAACGCGCGGGTACCAACACTCGTTATAACTGTACAGCAACAAAATCCCATTAACCCGTTTGATGGTGTGGTTATTACATCAACCCATATTAACCCAACAATATCCAACCCAAAACCAAAATCAGATCAGTCGGGGTTTATCGGTCCAGTTTAATCAACACACCTAGACCTAAGCACGATTAGTATTCTAGAGGCTCAGTGATCACCTACTATCAACACTATATAAAACCAAAGCAAAATCACGCAACAGTAGCTATGAAGAACAAACAGCATCAAGAACAAGAACCACCAAAGTTACGGAATGTTAACAATCAAATCTCATTAATAATAAATGCAAACATGAGCTGTAGCAACCAAATAATTAAGCTGAACTAACAATAGAGGCCAAAACATGAAATGAGCTTATAAACTAATCACCAGCTTTTGCAGAATATGTAACAGGAGCTAATTGTCTGAGGACTATTGCTAAGCAACGTAAACAAGATTTCCAAGCATTAGCTTCATGTTATACCAAAAAAGGGACACTTGAACCATAACATTCGATTTAGCATCAACAACATTAGTTCAATGCTCCCAAAATCAAGAGACTAATAGCTATTAACATATGAAGATGGATAAATGCTCGCATCTTTCTACAAAAGAACTTATGGTAAGGGGCCATGTTCCCCGTACTACATTTTACACTTCAAGAAATGGCCATCATAAGTGTTAGACTAGATGCACATTCTTTACGTTATATATAATATATATGATATTAATCTATTTGTTAGTTACGAAGTTAGTCATCATCTGATAAACAAACCACCTCAGTTGCAGAAGTTTGTGCTGCGTTACCCCCAGCCGAAAATCCGGGTGTGTTCATGGTATTACGCAGACGAGCAACATTGTCCATCAACACATTCAAGTTATCATTTAAGCTGCTTAGTGGATGTTGATGTGAAGTATGAGGCAATTGTGACGGTGGGGGTGGCGGCTGCGGTGACTCTGATCGTGCTGGTGGTGGTGGTGTCACAGGCAAAGGCTCAGTTGGTAGTGGTGCCAATGGTTGTACCGATGATACCAAAACTGGTGGTTGGGAAGTTGAGGTTGATGGAATGCTACTTGTTACATGCTGACCTGGCTGTATCCTCCGGGACGTTCCAATGTTGGACAGTTCAGATGTAGGCCTAAATGGTCTCATATGAGGGGCTGGGGAGCGGACTCCAGTGTTGGCAAAAGATCGCATATGTGGGGCTGGAGACCGGAAGTCACTGTGAGCCAATGGTCTCAAATGTGGGCCTGGGGCCCGGACTTCACGGCTGACCATAGGTCGCATTTGTGGGGATGCACCACGACTTACACCGTTTACCAAAGGTCGACTATGCGGTGATTGACCACGGGTTTCGGTGTTAATTCGTAGATTGGCAGCAGACATGTCAAAGGGGCTCAACCTGAATGGTGGTCTGATTGGTGTGGTTGATGGAGAAAGATGGTTTGAGCCATGTGGCAATCTGATGGTGGAAGATGTGGTTGAGGTGGTAATCGGAGTGACAGTAGGTGGAGCTATGCTAGTGGTGGTTGTTGAGGAAGTAACTGGGGTGACTGTCGTTGATGGTCTGCTAGTGGTAGTTGGTGAGATAGTAACTGAGGTAACACTAGTTGACAGTCTGCTAGCAGGGGTTGTGGAGGGAGTAATTGGAATGACAGCAGGTGGCGGTCTGCTACTACTACTAGTAGGGCTTGTTGTCAAGGGGGTAATGGGAAAAATATTAGGTGGTGGTCTAGCAATAGCAGTAGAAGGGGTGGTTGAGGTGGTTGCTGAGGGGATGGCGGGGGTAGGGTAGGCGTTAGGTGGTGGTCTGATTGTTGTAGTGGTAGCGCTAGTTAGTACTCCGCTAGTGGTGCTTGTTGATGGGATGCTGGGGATCGGGTTGGTGTTAGGTAGTGGTCTGATTGGTGTAGTACTGGAGGTAGTTAGTACTCTGTTAGTGGTGGTTGTTGAGGGGATGTTGGGGATAGGATTGGCGTTAGGTTGTGGTCTGATTGGTGTAGTAGTGGTGGGTCTGAGGCTGGTATTATGTGAATATCTAGTCAGTGGATTTGAGAAAAGAGCCGAGGGTTTGTCAACTATTTGAAGAGGTGGTTGTGTTCGCTGTAGCGATGGAGGTGGCATTGATGTTGCTGGCAGCAGTGATGCTGCTGCTGTTGATATTGATGGTGGTGCTGCTGCTGCTGATAGTGATGGTGGTGGTGGAGCTGCTGCTGTTGATATTGATGGTGGTGGTGTTGGTGCCTGCTGGGTTCCAGAAGATTGGCCAGGTGAGCGCCTCACAGAAGATGAACCAGGAAATCTATGAAGTTGCTGCATCAATCCAGCTTGAGATGCTGCAAAGAAGGTTAAACTCTGTTAACTTATGAAGATATTGAATAGCTCATAAACATATAAGACCAAAATAAAAAGGTGTAACATAAAAACCAAGTACAAAAGCAACCAAAAAGTTACAGTTATGCTAAATCTCTATTGGTTAAGCCCATATCTGGATAATTTACAGAACCATTTAGACACATGCAAAAACTGATAAAAGTTGCTAACTGGATCTTGCATTAAAAATACATTAGTACAAACTATAAAATCAAACGAAACAAAAGAAAAGTATAAAATAGTGTAGCATCTGATTAAATGGGAAAAAAATAATAATAATTACTGAAGTACAAATTATAAAATAAAAGGAGGAAAAAAAATTAAAAATTAAAAATAAATAAATAAAATAAAATAAAAGCTATAAAATGGTGTAGCATCTGATTAGGTTGAAAACAAAACTTCAAAAAAATTGAACACCATCAGAGCAACTATACATCCCCTAAATACAAAATGAGTATAATGACATCCTATTAGTCGTCCAAAGTATCACCTTTGTCGCAGAACAGTAGTCAACTTTTTATTATTTTTTTAGGTTCCACGTCCGTTGTTTTCAACTTAAAAACATTAAAAACAGAAAAAGTAGTTTTATTTTATTTTTTCTACATAAAAAGGACAACTATACCAAGTTACCAACAGTACCAAGTATAGAAACTTTCTGGAAATACTAAACAAAAACAACAAACGAATATTGAGTCTGCAAACTACTAGGAAAAAAAACAAAAGTGAAAACCAGGCTCTTTCCTTGGGACAAAGCAGGTTAATCTCGTAATTATGTTTCACAGGTACATTAAAATAACAGAGCACCAACTAGATTGAGAAGCACCAAGTCTAAGTGCAGAATTTCAGGCAATGGAGTGAAAAATAATCAACCAAACAACAGGAATTAGCACCAAAATAGGCCTAGTCTATAAATAAGGTGAGTTAAATACTTGTAATCTGAACACAGAATGGGAAACCCTAAGATAACGATTTTGTCACTATGATTTGCATCTATAATTCAAACAACAGCATATTTAAGATTCCAGATAAGCATACCTTGTTGTAGTCCTGCATTGCCAGGAATTAGATCCTGGCACTTAGATCTGAAAGCTGCTGCCAATACTTTGTTCCAAGCTACTTTGTGCATATTGCTCTCAACTTCATTCTTTTGTGAGTTAAAAGCTGTCTCTGCTTCTTGACGCTTATTCCCATACTTCAACCTTATCTGAGCAGTGACTTCTGCTATTTCTCTTTCACAGTCCACATCTATCTTTTGCATCTGCATGAAGACAAATACCATACCATGCTGAGAATGAACACATGAGAAACACAGTTTGAGTTACTGTACACAAGAGACTTACATTCTCTTGATGAAATTTCACCATGTTTTCTTTTTCAGAATGTAATCGCTGCAGTTCCAAATGAAGTGGATCATTGGGATTCCTTCGTAAACCCATATGGTTGAAATTACCATTCCGTTGAAGAGCAAACATTCGTTCGAGCTGTGAAGCATTTTGCATTAGGTTGTGTGGAGTGATGGGTGTCTCAGCAACAACTATAGGTTCAGTAATGGGAGTCTCAGCAGCAACAATAGGTTCAGAAGTGGTTTGAGACGAACCCTCACTTGTTGGAAGAGTGGCTGGCTGATCTTCAGTAACCATTGAATCAGTAATGTGTATATCAGCCATTTGTGACGAATTGAGTGATGAATCAGCTGGAATTATTGGATCACCTTGCCCCATATCCACAAATTGTAGACTGCTATCTTCGATTTCAACCATCGGAGTAGACTCAGCTAGCACGTCTTGATTTTGAATCCCACTGTCAGAAAATCGTTGAACTTGAAGAGACCCATTTTGAATGTCCTAAAAAACCAAAACAAGTCAGATTGGATGAAAGAGGCAGAGATTATAAATGAAAATGCAGATAACCTACCCGAATTACTGGTACTGGATCATCAGAAACTACATGTGCTGATGTGCCAGCGCTCATAGTAACATCATCTGCATTCTGTGTGTTGCATTCTACAGCTGGAATTCCCAAGTCAGCCGACTCCTCATGTGGCGCCACATCATCTGGTTCAAGATGTGAAGAGTTTTGAATTTGGGTAGGTGCGGCTATGCTTGTCTCAGCAGCCACAATAGGTTCAGAAGTGGTTTGAGCCAAAACCTCACTTGTTGGACGAGTGGCTGACTGTTCTTCAGTAATGGGTGTCTCAGCAGCCACAATTGGTTCATTGTGAGGATCCGGTGATGAATTATCTATAATTGTTTGATCATCTTCCACCATGTCTATAGGTTGTAGATTATCATCTTCAATTTGAACTACTGGAGTAGACTTAGGTTGCACTTCTTGATCTTGAATCCCACTGTCTGGAGGTTGTTGAACTTGAAGACACTCACTTTGAATATCCTAAAAAACCAAACAAGTCAGTATTTACTATGCCGAGGCATATGAAATTGGTCAAATTTAATTTGCAAGATTAGATGAAAGATGCAAAAATTAGAAAGTAAAAATGCAGATAACCTACATGAATTGGTGGTACTGAATGATCTGAAACAGCAAGTGCTACATCTGCAGAAGATGAAGATGAACTACTGCTACTCGAACCAGATGTTAAATTATGCTCTTCAACACCTTGCGATGTGCCAGCCCTCACAGTACCATCATCTATATTCTCTTTGTTGCATTCTACAGCTGGAATTCCTAACTCATTAGACTCGATATGCGGGGCCACGTCAATGGGACCTGACGCATTAGGGTCACCAACAGCATGTGACCCATCAACAGGTTCGAGATTTGGTTCCATACAATTCCCGGTTGACATCCCCTTTTCAGCTGTTATTCCCATCTCAATAGACTTGGCATGTGGTGCCACACCATCCGGACTAGTCCCAACAGGGTGCTCAACAGCATGTGACCCATCAGTAGATTCGAGATTTCGTTCCAAATCAGTGCCATTTGACATCCCACTGGCAGTTGGTATTCCCATATCAGCAGACTTGGCATCTGGTGTCACACCATCGTGACTAGTACTAACAGTGTCTTCAGCAGCATGTGACCCATCAGCAGATTCAACATTTTCTGACATATTGTCAACAGCTAGCATTTCCATATCCGCTGAATCGGCATGTGACGCCAAATCATCATGACCTGTCTCATTACAGCCCTCAACAATACATGCTTTAGGATTGTCTTTGTTAGTATCTACTTCAAGCACTTCCATTTCCATGCATTCAGCTTGCCCTGCCTTGTCATTCTCCATGTCAGCATTCTGCTTTGCTGAAATCTCTCCAATTGGTTCACTTATTACTGTTGCATCAGCCCCTACCACATCATTTTCAACTTCATCATGCAGTTCTGATGCATTTTCTTCAATAGGTATACTTGATACAATTTCTTCAATTGCTGAAATATCGCCAATTGGTTCACTTAATAATGTTGCATTATCCACCGTAACATCATTCTCCATAATTGGCTCGGTTTTTACCATTGCATCAGCCGTCTGCTTTTCAGAAGAATGAGAACCTATAGACTCGTCATCACTACTATCGTCACTTATAACGATTACTTCAGCTGGCACAACCACAGGACACATTTCAGTCAAAGGTTTATCATGAATTTGTGCTTCAGATGGATTTCCGGATAAAACAGGGGCGGCCTCAGGGCTTACTTGATCACTCTTTTCACTCCTTACCGAGTCCACGATCTGGGTCTCATGTGCAGGCCCATGCAATGAACGTTCATCATTAACCACCACCTGTCCCACAGGAGCGTTCAGCTTTGCCTTTAGATCACTTAGATGAATCAGCCTCAATCTTTCGTGTTCTTTCAATTTATTAGTGAACTTTTCTTCTACTGACTTTAGCATTTCTGATCTTGTTGATGATTTGCTAGGATGCAGATAACGAAAAAGAGCTTTATCCACTTTGTGTTCGTCTTCTATCTGCATCCTCTTTTCGTCCCACACTCTGTTAAACTTATCAATCTCGTTTTCGTCCTTTCTAGCAAGATCTTCCTTTAATATCTGTTTGGTACTTTGCAAAGTTTCTTCATTAGACGAGTCACGATTTTCTGGTTTCGACTCTTGCGGGTTAAGTGGGACTGAGTTTGACATTCTTGGTTCTTGATGTGGCATTGTACACTCTTCTATATTATTAACTATTTCGAGGTCCTTCGTGTTCTGTAAAAACTTCTCCTTTACTGATTGAAGCTTCTCGTACACTTGGTCAGCTTCTTCTTTTGAGCAGATAAAATTCAAGTGTTTCTTCGCAAGAGCAAAGGATTGTTCCCTATCAATCATATCAATCATGTATTTTGACAGTGATGAACCAATCCAGCACTAAAAAATACGACATGGATAAATATCAGTAAATACATTAAAATTGTTTTTTTTAGTTTGTTGGGTACGTTAAATGTTCATACCACTGATATCATTAAAGCCTGTAATATACTTGTGTGTTTCTTGAAGACTTGAAAATTCTCGATGACAAATTTGAGAAAGCTTTCCACTATTGCTGTTACATTCTCCTGCATTTACAGTCAAATAAATCTAATTAAGTATGTTATATGTCTTGATTGTATTCATTTTACACTTTCTTAAACTAATAAAAGAAGAAATAATAAACAGGTACCACTCCACATAACGTTAACATATATCTCAAGTCTACATGACAAATAAGAAAATACATGACATAGATAGAACAAGTAAAGAAACAAACTGGCAGATAACAACATAGAATATGATTTTCTGTTTCACAACAATCCAGATGGTCAAAATAACTAACTAGCACCATATAGTTTCCATAACTTCTAGCAACATCCACACTCACATATATAAAGTAAGCTAAGACGATACACCAAATAATGAACTGCAAAGATATATGTACAAGAGTTTCACGAGAGTTATAACTAGTATGAGCTTAGAGGCTGCAATTTCAACCATATTACTTTAAATTGTGTTATTTAGGTTGTACTAATCTCAAACAATTCAAGTCAACATATTAGCTAAAAAGGGAATAGGCGAGAATTGAATTGTTTAGGTTCAACAGATTGAAAATCTCCAAAGTCTATTTCTAATGCAGACAACCCCCCAAGTCTTTTTTCGATCTTAGTAATTTCATTTTTGTAATAATAACTAACACAAACTATTTAAAGAATAAAATCAAAAAAGTGTTTGTGGGTTACTTAACCCATTTTGACCTTTAACCAGGACCGCCCAGTATTATTGTCAAAAACTTCATCTTCAAGATCAAGAAAAAGACAAAATAGATACATCAGAGACATACCGAAAATTTGAGCATTTTGCAGAGCTCAGACACTGTGGGCTTCAGGAGGTCATGAACATTTTCTTCATTACCAACTGCAGTAGACCAAAAGTGATCACCCGATGATAATCGAGACTCATTCTGAACAGGAACCCCTAGAACAACATTATCAATATTTTAACCACGGATCACATTATTACACACACACACACACACACACATACAAAAATTAATAGACAAAAATTCTAGTTTACCTTCATTGGACCTTCCCGTTTCACCTTCTACTACATTCTTCAGAGTCTTCCTGCGGGTGTTTACACCAAAAGAGTCACTAAAAAAATTAGGCCGTTTTCTTTGCCTTGGGGTTGACTCGGATCTAAATTTCCACGCTGGATTCTTCCCCTCCAATAACTGTTTCCAAAATACGCGTATATGGTCTCCATCGGGTAAAAGGGCTTTCATCTCACTTTGGAACATAATATTTTTACCATAACTTCCACAACTTTCAACTCTTGTGATAACTGATTTAGTTGTACCATCACTTTCAGAATTGTGAGAAAGTATATGTAAAAACTCCTTCACTACATTATTCAAGATCGATTCTTCAGATGAAATATTGTTATCAGAATGACTATGAAACTCTTCTAATCTATTAAATAAATCAGAGGCGCCCCACATGAGTAACACATTGTATTTACTCCTTAGATTCTGAATCATGTTATCATGGTCCGCAAGTTTGAGAATTTTTTCTTCCAGTGTCAATGAAGTGTATAATCGTACGACCATCGTCTGTTCTGACTGTGAATCGATTGATATTTTTTGCAGTGATTTAATATCGGTTGAGGGATTCAAGTCGCTGTCAAAGATTATTACTAGGTCTATTGATGATAGTTTAACGGTTGAGTTACATGCATTAGACGCCAACAAGAAGATAAATCTGTTCTTCTCATTGTTGAAATTGCTTAAAGCAGTTTGTTTCTTTGACGAGACAATTCCAACCCCATCCAAACACTCGTATGAGTCTTGACCGAATCTTTGATGCACAAACTCAGCCAATACGGGTCCAACCGAAGCAGAACCACTTGTGGGCTATATTAAAAGAACAGAAAAAAGGTTTCATATAATGATTTAGACCTTAATACCGTGTTGCAGCTTAAAACTTCAGAAAACAAACAATAATGTATACCTGATAAAGGATAAGCGCCCTTAGTTGTCGTTTTTTAACCTCTGGCAGTACGAGGTCCAGGAATTGTAGCTTGCCACTCACTTTTATATCAACATCGAGTATCCTGGTGGGTTCAAGAGGAAAACCAGTTGTAATTTTTCCTTGGAGCTTGGCATCCACAAGGTAGGGGTGATTACAACACTTCAAGGGGAAAAATTAAATCAATCAAATACATCTGATAATGAAGCGGATAACTACTTTAACGATTACTGCAACATATAAAACACTTATCATTGTTCAGCCCGTTTTTTTATTGCACGCACCCCCTCATTGCAAATAATTAAGCCAGATAATTTATAACTACGGAGCAAAAATGAATGATCTTCACTTTATTAATCAATTAAGATACCTATTGTGATGCTAGAACTCCACAGCAGTACTCTATGTTGGGTAAAGGCAGGGTCAAATTGATTATTTAACTAATTGGGGAAAATCGTCTAACATTATTGTTTTTTATGAATCTAAGAATAATTTTTTGCAAATAAGATGGTTGCTTGGGTACAATGGGTCATTATCGTAATCAATTAATTGAACCCTAGGAATCAATATATACAAGGTAAAAAGTCCATCACTAAAAGCTTAGATTTTAAAATATAAGATCATGAAAGACTTGTGCAAAAAATACCTTTCGGTTAGAATTAAGAATCTCCAGAAGAGCATCGTCAGCAGCACTTCTTGAGCATGATTGAAAAACCGTAGCATTAGATAGCAATGAAGCACAATATTGTTCAAGCTGCACATTTGACAACTGAACAGGAACCCAATATTCTATAAATTTTGATGAGTTAACTATACTTCCAGCATTCTGAATGTTGGTATTTGCATTATTGTTTTCAGCATTCTCCATAACGCCAGCTGGTTTGCATGTCCCCGTAACCTACCATTAAAACATTATAAGAAGGTATCCTTAGTTTTTACTCAATGAGGATTTTTCAAGAACATTAAAGTAGTGACTAGGGTAGCAAATTATAGAAAGAAATTAAACGAAAAATTCAAATAAATATAGAACAGTTTACAGCCAATACATAAAAAGCAGATCAAATAATTGACCAACCTTGTCACGAGAATCAAGTTCCTGCTGATTCTCCAAAACATGGTTAACCCTGCAGGATAAAGGAAACTAATTAATGCTGACGAAAATACTCCAGTAGGTATAACAAAATCAAAGTATCAAACACGATAATATTATGCCTAAATCAGAGGCATAAATGATGGATGCAAATCCTTAGCAGTAACCACTTTAACTTATATTATATAGAATAACAGAAACAACATACAACATCAGTATGTTTTAAAGAGGCGTTTGTCTATCCAAAATCACCAATTGACGAGAGGCAAATTCTGTCCAACTTTGTTTAACTTGAATCTCCATCTATAATCAAAACTATCATTATATTTGACTTTTCCCAACAACTATTTGGAAGTATTATTGTGCATTTGTGCATCTATTTTAGTGATGGAAATACTATTAAGGCCGTTTTGGTTATGCAAATTCTATTGTTAAATCCTACGTAAAATGAAACTAAAGGCAAAGGCGTGGTCTAAAAAAGTAAAACCTCTCCTTTCACATGCATAATCAAAAGTTTAATCTTATCCCCTCTTGCTTTAATCAAAGGATGCGATATAAACATGAGTACGAATACACTATATATAAGATCGGCCTACGGATACCCAAGACAGAAAAAAGAATGTAAATCACTCAGTTCTACCTGGATACTGATGTATGGGATACATGGTTATCACTATCTGCAATATGTCCATTCGATGGCGAGCAACTGCCACCAATTTGTTTCTCCACATTACCACTTTCAATAGACTCGCCCTCTACTGGTTTTGTTTGAGAAGAACAACCAACGTGTTCTTGGTCTGAGGCTATCAATCCTTCCTCCAAAACCACTTTTTGAGCTCTATCGCAAGATCCTTGAACAGATTGACAATCTGCTACATCACTGCATTTACCAACACCTTTGTCTCTATCTTCCATCTCCTTATCCCCATCTAAAATGAGAAAGAAATTTAAAACACTCAGTAATTTAATGATGATAACAACGTAAATATCAGTCTAATGTGAAACAAAGATAACAATTTATAGTCTAGCAGTACCTCCATTGCTAATAGTTTTAACTTCAGATGTAGATGCCCCGCCTTCCCCTTCTGAATCCTCCCCGCCATCTGTATGCCAACAAAACAAAAGGTGTCAAGTGTCGACCAAAAACGAGAATGTGATTAAGAAAAAACATATGTGCTGAAATGTGTGAGTTTAAAACTTAAGGATGTGTAAATTTGACATCAGTCCATTAAAGTTTTAAAACCCGTACGTTATTCAATAATAGAAACTATATTATTGTAGAGCCGTTAAAAGAAAAGTATTAGCTCGTCATTTCACGAAAAGTTACCTGATTCAACTAATACTCGTTGAGGTTTAAACCGCGCCTTAAACCGAACAGCATTGAATCTCTTTCTTTTTCTGCCCCTAACCTCCGGCGGATCCTGCGTTTCAGTATTTCCATCTTTGTTTACATCTTCTGTTGACTTGACGTCTGTAGCAGGACCATCATCCAGGTCCTTACCTCTTTCGGACCTCCTCAAAGGGCTCGGCTCCATCTGTTTCTCACTATTCTCTGGTCTCTTTTTAACGAAAGTGGCAACTGGGGCCGTTTGATTTTCAAATCTTATAGAATTTGGTGTAGTTGCAGGAGTTGGTGGGACTTGTTTATTTGCTAACGTTTCCCGGCCTGACCTTCTTGCGGCAGATGTGTCAGCTGATCCCGATAGAGGAACAGGAGGTATATCTCTCTTCTTAGCCATCTGTAAAGAGCCCACGCAAACATATTAAATTCGGGAATAAAAGCTAAATCTTGTATACGGGTTGCACAAAAAAGTCAAAGTTACAAATAGTAAATAAAACACCGCTTTTTCAACAATTATATACGTATAATATCCTCTAACCGACATAGATACTTAGAAGCTCATAACGCTAAAACTAATACTAAACAACTAAGCACTCCTTCCATCAACACTATTCACAGGGGTGTTTATGTTGGCTTATTTTACGAGCTTATCAGCTTATCGAGATTTGGAAAAGCCGATAAGCGCATTTTTTTCACCTTATCACCTTGAGCTTATGAGCTTTCATAAGCCATACCTCATAAGCAGAAAAAAGCACGCTTATCGGCTTGTCCAAATCTTGATAAGCTGATAAGCTCGTGAAATAAGCTTAATCCAAACACACACTTAAATTTCACTCTCATAAGCTTAATCCAGTAAACCCCCTTTCCACATTCACAGGGGTGTTTTGATTAGCTTATTTTACGAGCTTATCAGCTTATCGAGATTTGGAAAAGCCGATAAGCGCGCTTTTTTCACCTTATCTCCTTGAGCTTATGAGCTTTCATAAGCCATAACCTCATAAGGTGAAAAAACCGCGCTTATCAGCTTTTCCAAATCTCAATAAGCCGATAAGCTCGTAAAACAAGCTAATCCAAACACCCCCTTCATTTCAAAAACAAACTTAAGACGCACAAATCTAATATCACAAACCCTAGATTTAGAAATAAAATATATATCTAGCATAATAAATCCAATAAATAAATGCAAATAAAAGTACAAAATCAACCTCCATTACTAAAGTAAAACTTTTTCCATTACGGGTTTCCGACCTTTTGGCAGACTAATTCGCGAAAGCTAAAAAACTTATAATAAATACAAACAAATCCAATATCAATAAATTATTACAAACCCTAACATTATTATAGTAAAAAATATAAAATCCAGAAAATTAGCATATAAAAACTCACAAAGGGATTAAATGAAACTGATGAATTAGGGATTTAGTATATAAGTAATAATGTTTACATTTATCGGTTTGTTTGTTTTTGGAAAAAGAGGGAAGTGTGTGTGTGTGTGTGTTTTTATGGAGATAACCGGGAAATGAAAAATGGAAATGAAAAATGAATCGACACTTTTTTTTATATATAAAGTTCTTTTTTAAGAAGGTAGGGTATAATTTTTAAAAATTACTTTTTATAAAAATTGAGCAACGTTCATAATAAGTAGTGGAAGATTAAAAGCTTTTAATTAACATTTTTTTATAAAAGTACTAATCAGGTAAACAATAATGATTATTGTGTACCTTGTTTAGGTGGGAGATCAACACGGAACGAAAGATCTAAGAATAAGATATGTTTACGGTTTTGCAAGTTAATCAGGGTGCTAGCATTTTAGCACGATACGTGCAATCGAATTGCTTGGCCGAAAACTAAAGAGAGGGGAGGGATGAAAATTAGGGTTTGCAAAAGTTATGAAACTCTAATTCTATTTCTTGTATTTATAGGCCTTAAAACATAATCATCATATTTAAATTAAAAATAAACTCCATATTTAAATAAGAGATAATTACCTTATTTAAAAGATTTGATATTATCTCGTAAGATACTTATCTTTTTAAATAAGTAAGAGAATTACACCGTTGGTCCTCAAATTGTGTCTGATTCGCGAATTTGATCCTTTATTCTCAAAAATCGCATTTTTAGTCCCAACGTTTTCGTTAATTGCGCATCTGGTCCTTTTTTGCTAACGCTCATTAGCATTTTTCGTTAGCTGGAAGGGCAACTTCGTCTTTTCCCGTTTGTTTTATATATTTTTTTTGTCTCATCGTCTACCACCTGACACAAACATAAAGAACTTCCCATTCATCTTCAATTCTGAAACATAAAATCACGAGTATAATTTAGTATCATTGTTCTTCAAACGAAAACCCCAACCCAAGATGAGTTCACGATCTGTTAATGTCGATATGGACAAATCTGATATCCGACCATTCGCGGCCCTTCGTCCCTGCAACAACGACCATCAAAGCCATCACACAACCCCTACCATCAAAAACTTAGTTTCATCTCAGAGCCCTACAAAGGCGGTTAGGATAATACCCGATCCTGAGGGTATTGTTCAAATGGCTAAGGTTCGTAAAATAGTATATATTAGGGAAGGTGGGCAGGAGTATGTAATGCCGACTGAGGAGAATATTGGGAAAGTTTTTAAGGATGTGGGTGGGGATGAGGATTTTATGCGTGGTTCATGGGTTAGCCAGGTTGAATATGTAAATGTTAATGGGGTGATCTTGAGTGGGTGTTTAGGATATATCAAGAACTTTCTCAAGAATGGGAAACTTCACCAGGTTGTTGCAATATGCAAGTCATGTACTCCGAATGTTTTGGGTGATCTGACAGTGACACTGAAAGAGCTTTCAGGTACAATTCATCACAAAGTCCTTACAGAGGGTGGTTACAGGAAGGCTATTACCGTATGAGCTGCTTTGATACTTCATCATGTTTCTGTGTTTTCTCCTAAATAATCATGCCATTATCTTAGCATTACAATGAGAAATGTGGTTAAGGTTTTCCACAAGGATACAATTCTTGAAAATGGCAGTGGTATAGGTAGTAATGGAAGTGTTGGTAGTACAACTGTCTGATCATCAACTGAGATTAGACCAATAAGCATTAACACAAACACTATAAGAAGAAGCACTGGTTGAACAAGAGTTGGATGACATAATTAGGCAAGAACGAGAGGAAGAAAATAGGTTTTTGTTGGAATTTGGCATGGAATCTGGTTTGGAATCTAATCAATTTGTAACTTAGGATTATATTAGGATTCATACACTGATTATTTCATAGTAGTTGAGAATATGATACATTTAATGTGATGAGGTAGATGATAAATTTAAATATGAGTTAATACATAAATATGTCACACCTTCCAACTTATCTTCCCAACATTTGCATTAATCAATTTCACTTAAGTCAACTACTTCACTTTACTTGACGAATATGAATTTGATGCTTACTAATTCATCTATGGATGAAGAAGGTAAGCATTTAGAGGTGTTGGAAGATATTAGTAAATCTAGTAAAATGACATGCATTGATTGTTGGACGCAAGAACAAAATATGGTTGTTTTAACTTTTGATGCAAGGCGTAAACCTAATAGAGAAAGTATGTGGTATTCATGTTGGAGGCATGGATACAGTTACAAAGGTGTTGTTGTAGTTAGTCGATGTGGTGGTGCAGTAGCTATAGGTGGTGGTGTTGTAGGCTTAGGTGTTATAATGGGAAACATAACTAAAAGGGACAGTGCAGTGGGTTGATAACGCTCAGAATGAGTATGTTTTTAGTTGCGTTATCGTTAGTTTTGTGCATCATATTTAGTTATATTTGTATGTATTTGTTACTTAATCATGAAAAAGTGTATATGCAAGTAAAAATATAGCCAAGTACAGGAATAGATGATGAAAAGATGAAGAATTGAAATGATTATGCACATTTGGAGATTTTCAAGGTAGAGACAAGTGAAAAGCACACTAGAAACCATGGATTTGATAGTGTCAAGATTTCTACATTCATATATCAAGAAAATATCAAATTCTATGGAAGAAATCATCACTCAAATGAAGGATAAACCATGGAACAAGAAAAGTCAAAGAATGGGAGTTCAGTCTATGCCAACCAATCGGTTGCAACCTGCAACCGATTCAGTTGGACTATGCCAAAGCACCATCCGATCGGATGGAGATAAAACCGATTGGATGGGTGTATCTGCAGTTACCATTTCGCACTAAATGAAGGTTTTACTTCCCATTAATCATTGGAGTCCGGTCATTTCTTGTTAATAACTCAGGAGGGACGTTTTGCTTGAGAAATAAGTGTTCTTATACTATATAATGAAGCATAAGCATGTATACTAAGTGTGACACCCCAAATCTAGTAAAGGCTTACACCAAAGTACTTGCTAACTTATTATTATTGCCCGAAAGTCTATTAGAAGCTGTAGAAACGTCCATGAGATATTGAGTTCAAGTCTCAATAGTTGGTCCGAGTGTGGAGTTGTTTACTTGTCATAGTAGGCGATTGGAGGAGTGTGGTTGCTATAGTTCCACGGTTCTAATTCTTGTAATCTTAAATTAGGTATATCTTGTTTACTTACTATGAGCTATTGTTACTTTGAGTTTAATAAAAGTTTTATTTGTTACTTGTGTGTTATTATAACTGTTATGGAGTAGTTGTGATATACTTGTGTGTATGATGTAACCATTGTTGGAGTATTCTTATATTTAAAAAGTGATGCATGAAAACATTTCTTATTTTAATGAGTTCGTTGGAATAACATCTGTAACAATTCATATTTTCGGATTACTATTCATTTTTTACTATTCATTATTACTATTCACTTTTTACTATTCATTTTTACTATTCATCATATTTTGGGTCAGTATAGAAACTTGGAACTTTTCCTAAAAATTATTATTCACTTTTACTATTCACTCCCGATACCCGCACCATCTTTTGACTAATACATTTTAAATGACCTTGCCTAATCATTTACCTAGTCACTCCCGATACCCGCACCACCTTTTGACTAATACATTTTAAATGACCTTGCCTAATCATTTACGTAGTCATCAACTAAATATTATTTAGATAATATATCCTACAAAATATCTCATTAAGAGAAGTCAAGTTGAAATTCTCTTCTTAAATATCTAAACACTATTCATCAAAATATCTAGATATTTTCATAAATTTTCACTATAAATAGAAAGGAAACTAGTTCATTTTATTTCACAGAAAAACACACATTTTCCTCCTCCTCCACCTTTCCCCCTCCATACATCCTTCATACTTGATTTTTAAGCTCCGAGTTATACAGATAAGTTGATGGCATAAGTATTCTCTACGTAAAAATATAGTTTATTTTGTGTTTCCGCGGTTAGATTAAGAGCTACACAATGGTGGATAGGAGATGTGGTTCTCAAAAATTTCTTGAAACTTTGGCAAGAATAGATCAGCTAATTCTAAATATGGGTTTTTATTATAGGAGCGATTAAGATAGTTTTGGGGTTGTTATGAGGTGATTTAGAGGTTTTTATAGTTAAGGAAATGGAATTTTGAATATAGATGCGGAAGCGCTGCCCAATTTTCTAGTATTATTTATCAGTTATTATCAGGTGAGTCATAGCCCCTCTTTTACTTGTTTTGAACTATTTTGGGGGAGATACATGCTTAACTATTTTTGACAATCACTATTATTTGCAACTACATGTTTATCTGAACTGAATGTTTATTTTATACTAAGTAACAATAATTGCCATGCTTAGAGT
Source organism: Artemisia argyi (assembly GCA_030686995.1). Classification (NCBI taxonomy): domain Eukaryota; kingdom Viridiplantae; phylum Streptophyta; class Magnoliopsida; order Asterales; family Asteraceae; genus Artemisia; species Artemisia argyi. The sequence goes on from CM060687.1 coordinate 33,466,052, forward strand.
TTCTATATAATGGACCATTAAGCACTATGCGTAGTGAGTATGAATATTATGGTTAGATATATTGAGATTAAGGTATCAATTAAGTTGACTCAGTTAGAGCAAACAAATGAAACAAATATTTGAGAACACTATGTATAACAACAGATTACCTACTAGGCTATGATTGCAACAATTATTCCAATTTCTATTAGTACGAGATTTACATTTTTGTTTTCATAAAGGATAGTACAATAACAAATAATTTTCAACGTTGTGGGCGTATAACAACGTAACCCACGATGCCATGGACGTGGTCCAGTTTACGATTCTACGGACTTGGTCCGACTACGATTCAATGGACTTGGTCTAACTACTACTTCATTTACTTGTTACAAACTATGTGATCTAATGGACTTGGTGCAAATCTCGAAACTAATAAGAATTTGTATAATAACAAACCAACAGACTTGGTACAAATGTGAACTACCAGAAACGAGAAGCTATAAAACTTAAGGTTTCGATGTCAAGAATTAAGAGCAACAGAAACACTACCTACATGTGATATTGTATTTAGTACAATAGTCATACACTTGGAATTCTAGGAATCTACATTTAGTATTGCATATACTTGTTAGCAGGTTTTATTTACAATATTTCCATAACTATTTCCACAAACTCTATGAACTCACCAACCTTTATGTTGACACTTTAGCATGTATTTCAGGTCCATAATGAACGAGGCTGGCATGGAGGAGCACGGATATTCGAGTGGGCTATAAATTTTATTATCATTCAAAAACTCATTTAATGTAAATTGTAAATATGGAACCATCTGGGACCTCATTTTGTAATATCTGATATTTATATAATTTGAATGATAAATCTTTTAAAACGACTCAATTAGAGATCGTTTTCTATTATTATGACTGTTGTGCCGTCGAGTAACACCCAGTTTGAATTCCGCTGCATCATTGAATTGGGGGTGTTACAACATCTACTCTTGCTTAATTTGTTGGTAAAAACACTTTCAAGAATAAATGGCCGAGATTATTTTCTTAATGTTTTTATTCCAAAATGTTAGTGCACGAATTAGTATGGGGTGTGATGTGTGACAAGCATCATATTTACTCATTAAAATGGATTTGAGACGATTTCATCACGATAAAAGGCCGAAAGGATTCGTAAGAAAAATTGGATAAGAAATGCTTTTCAACAAATAAGTTTCCTAATAGAATTGTCATATTAGATTTGTGCGTCGATTAAAGATTTACACACAAGTATATGTTTTAAAATATTAGATACGTATTAGCTTCGAATTTTAATTAAAATTGGATTGACAACCTTTTTTATAATCTAGTAACTAAACACAAATAATCACCAAATCCCTTGGGACGATCTCGACTTACCCACCTTTATTACCACGGGCGAGTATACTTGCTCGTATGTGTTGAATAATATTATCGGATAAATCGTGTTTATAAATTTTAAAACTTGTACACGGTATAGCATATCAAGTTTTTGGCTCCGCTGCCAGGGATTTGAATAGCTTTTGATTAGATTTACTTTTGTTTCCTAGATTTAACATTATTGATTTTAAAATTCGTAGTTTAAAACTTAAAAAAAAATATAATAATAATAATAATAATAATAATAATAATAATAATAATAATAATAATAATAATAATAATAATAATAATAATAATAATAATAAAAAATCCAACCGATCGGATGGAGCTCTTGGTAAAGTTAGTTTTTTTCTTTTTCTTTTTCTTTTTCTTTGTTATTTAATGTTAGTTAATGTTTAATTAGTATTAAGGTGATTAGTGGTAAATTAGTTAATGGTAATTAGTTTAATATTTAATTAATGTTTTAATGTTTTAATTAATTTAGTTTTTAATGGTTAAGTTTTAGTAGTTTAAGAGTTTGTTAGATTAATGCTTATTTATTAGTAATCATGAATAGATTTAATTTAGATATTAATTAAGTTTAATTAAGTATTTTAATATTTTAATAATTTAATAAAAATATTAGTTTTAATAAAAGTTAAATAAAGTTAAGTAAAAAAAATCAGGTTTGGTTCAACCGATCGGATGCTCAAGCATCCGATCCGGTTGAAGAATGGGTAAAGTTCCATCCGATCTGTTGGTCAGAAAACTGATTGGATAGTGACATCGCTAAAAAATTTAGAATTTTTGCAAATTGAGTTGTTTTAGTGTTTTGAGTGTTTGAACTTGTTGTTTTACTTGATATGATTCCATTTTAATTGTATTTCGATTATTACTAACCCTAACGCTAATGATTTGGATGTTTGTGTTTGTGGCATGGAATCTGGTTTGGAATCTGATTAATTTGTAACTTAGGATTATATTAGGATTCATACACTTATTATTTCATAATAATTGAGAATATGATACATTTAATGTGATGAGGTGGATGATATATTTAAATATGAGGTAATACATAGATATGTCACACTTTTCAACTTGTCTTCCCAACATTTGCATTAATCACTTTCACTTGAGTCAACTACTTCACTTTACTTGATGAATATGAATTTCATTCTTACTAATTCATCTATGGCTAAAGAAGGTAGGTGTTTGATGATATTAGTAAATATAGTAAAATGACATGCATTGATTGTTGGACGCAAGAACAGAATATGGTTGTTTTAACTGTTAAAGATCGTTTAAGCCCAATCTAGGATATAATAATAATGATTGAATATGCACAGCGGAATAATAATCAAGAACATAATCAAAATTACCAACAAGGTTTTTCTAATAAAGAATGATCCTCTATGGATCTAAATAAAAATGTTTTTCTTGAAGTCTGTCTAAAACAATAAAACCTATGTTCCTTTTATAAGCACAAGGAACCCTAAAATACAATTAATATAAAATCAATACATATCACTACCTAATATAGTTCATGCATATCCTAACAAACAAATACTAAAGATACGGATTAATAATATCCGTAGAAATAAGTCTTCAGCACGAACACTATGTCAGCAGAAACCATCTATAGCTTCAGCAGAATCCTGTCAGTAGAACTTCATCAGTAGGAACTTCCAAAATTCCTTACATTAACTTTTGATGCAAGGCCTAAACCTAATAGAGAAAGTATGTAGTATTCATGTTGGAGGCACGGATACAGAGTCAAGGGTGTTGTTGTAGTTGGTTGATGTGGTGGTGCAGTAGCTATAGGTGGTGGTGTTGTGGGCTTAGGTGTTAAAAGGGGAAACATAACTAAAAGGGATGGTGCAGTGGGTAGTGGAAACAGAAGTAGGATAGGAACACCACCTAAAGAATATGGAGAATAGTTTATTGAAGATCGGGGAGAATACTTTATTGAAGTAGATGATTGTAGATCTCCCGAACCTAGTGAGAGTAGTGAAGAAGAAAGGAATCCACAACTGATGACATCAAATAAGTACATATTATTATCATCATTTATCCTATTTATTTTACTTGTTTTATTATATTTTATATGAGAATTGGTGCTTTAATATTTACTTTAGTAATTCTCAAGATAAAACAAGCAATTGGTGAAACTTGCGATTTTGGATTAATTATGAAGTAAAACTAGCAAGATGTCAAAAGTCTACTGAAATCCAGAAAATGCGTCGTATCTCTATCAACAGATACGCCGCAATATCATACTTAGATGAATTCGAAGACCATTACCTGACTTTGAAGAATGCGTCGCATGAAATTCTATCATGCGCCACATATGAAACTTTGGTCAACGAAGAAGATCAAGCTTGTTCTACTCAAGTTACACCGCATCTGAAGACGGTGTCCGAATATTCCAGAATATATTAATCTTGGACCCCACGCAAAGTTAAGTCAATGCGCCGCATCTACTTACTCGATGTGCCGCATCGTGACCTCAGACAGAAACTATAAATACCCCAAGACAAATACGAATTTTATGTGAAGCAAAACCCTAATGAGACGAATTCAGTCTAAGAAGAATCACAGGACACATCCCAAACGAAGATATTATAGCTGTAAGAAGGTCCTGCATGTATTTAATTCATTAACTAGTTTTTTTTGTTTTTTTTGTTTTTTTTTTTTATTATTATTTTTTTTAAATTGTATTATTAAGCTTTAATTCATCAGGATTGATGGGCATACTGGGCTACCATACCTTATCCCCTTAAAATTTCTTTCCCATCGATTAAAGTTTATATGATGATGTTTTTGGTGAATTGTATTTGTGCATTGATAACCTCTGTGTTTAGTTGAGCTTTCTGAGCTACCATACCTGTTCCTCGCCTACTTATCTAGCGTCTAGAAGGTAGGATAAACATAAGTAATCATTAAGAGTTTACTCGTCGATATTTAGGATCCAACGAGACATATTAGATTACGATACTCATCATATAAAACCAGCAATAAAACAAGTGACAAGTTACTTAACTATCAGGACAGGCTTTCTTCTTCTTCTATTATCTATCTGTGTACATGTTGCTATTCGTTGATTCGTGCTCATTAGTTTAATTACTGTTTAATAAAACCAAACTGTGACAGTCTCTCAGGCTGAACCCCCTTTCGTTAGATTAGACTGTAAAACTAACTTAGGATATTAAAATTCTGATTAGGTTAACTAGATAATACGTTCCACTCTTAGTGATCGACACTCTACTTACCATTATATTCATACTGATCGGGTACACTGCTCGTTAGGTGTGTGTGTTATTGATAAGTCGGCTAAATACAAATTTAAAACATGAGTAGGCATTAATACTGCTAAACCGCAACTACACACGACATAGACGCCGCATCAACAACCAACTAAAGAAAGTGAAGGACCAAGTCAAGCAAGTGAAAGCCAAGCAACTGCATTCAAAAGAACCAAGAACACTGCATGCATGTTTAGTCCGTGAAGTCATTTGGAAATGTTTATGTTTGTTGAAACATATCTATGTTTATTTTGTTGAAATCTAAAGACTTAGAACAAGAAGGAAATATTTATGTTTGTTGAAATATATCTATATTTGTTTTGACTAATGAAAGTCAAAATGGTATTCTTTTGGTTGTTGGTTATGTGTACAAAAAGCTAGCAAAAAGATACATATGTTTGGTTGTTGGTTAGGTAGTTCCAAACACCCCCTAACCTGCAAATGCCATCACAACCATACCCTCATACTGCAAATGCCACAAACTACAAATGCAAACACAAACTGATTATTTCATGGTTGTTGGATTTTGTTAAATCTGTTACTATTTTTGTTGGTTATATGAGGTAAATAAACTGCTTATTTCATGGTTGTTGGTTATGTGTACAAAAGATAAAAAAAGATACATATTTTGGATAATGAAAGTCAAACTGGTATTCTATTTGTTGTTGGAAGTTTAAGTGGTCTTTGGGATATGTCCATCACCTCTTATCGTAGGAGATGCTTTGATACTTCAGCATGTGATTCCTTTGAAATGCTTTATAATGACACGGTGGATAGTGACTCATAATGTAGGTTTCCTGTTGCAACAGTCAAACTTGTCTCAATAGTTACCTGCCAACCTTCCATAAATACACCCTCCAACCTTCCATTTCATTCTTATCTCAAAATTGATAAAGGTTAGTTTCATATATGGTAGTGTTCATTATTGTTATATATTTGATTTTGTTTAGATACACTCTTTGTAGATGTGATGATTAGTGATGATGATGCATGTACGGATGATGATGTGGTCATTATTGATGGTAAGGAAATCAACCTCTCTAAGTTGACTCGTGAAGAGTTAGAAGATGTGATTGTCACACTATTACCAAGTGAAGGACCAAATGAACAAGCTATTGTGTCAGCAAAAGGTAAGCAAGCTAAAAGGACAGTTGCAAAGCCTTTAGTTGTTGACAAGGGTAACAAAGCTAAAAGGCCCCCTTCTATCATAAATTTTATCCTTGGTTTACAAGGTGTTGCATTTAATGATAATGAGAGATAGCATACAGGAAAAAGCCAAATAATGGATGATAAAGGGGCTATGGTTTGAATGATTGTATGTTGTTGTCTTTTGTTATGGTTCGGTAATTTATGTTTAAGACATTGAAGTTTTATGAAGGTTGAATAATTATGGTAATTAGGATGCCATCAATAAACTCCTTTTAACACTTTGAAGTGTTATATAATGTAAGGAAATTTTCAATAAATTGATGTCTTGTGTAACACCCCCAATTCATTGATGCAGCGGAATTCAAACTGGGTGTTACTCGACGGCACAACAGTCATAATTATAGAAAACGATCTCTAATTGAGTCGTTTTAAAAGATTTATCATTCAAATTATATAAATATCAGAGATTACAAAATGAGGTCCCAGATGGTTCCATGTTTACAATTTACATTAAATGAGTTTTCGAATGATAATAAAATTTATAGCCCTCTTGAATATCCGTGCCCTTCCGTGCCATCCTTGATCATCATGGACCTGAAATACATGCTTAAAAGGTCAACACAAAGGTTGAGTGATATTCATAGAGTTTGTTTAATGGTTGAACACAATATGTTGGCAGTGTGAGTTAATTAGACTCGAAAACAATGGGCTACGTTGTTATACGCCCATAAAACGTATTATTACACTAAGCTCATGACACCAAAACGTTAACGGGTACCAATATCAATCGGCGGAGTTATCTCGGTAGGTACTTTGCCGTCATACCTATGTTTCAAATATTAATGCATTTGTTTGAACTTAGTCAATACAAATGGGATTCGTCAATCCCAATAGGCCTATTCAGAATATTCGCGCTCTAGTGATTAAATGGTTCATAATAAGGGATATTGGTTTTAGCAAGGATGGTACTTAGTAATAATAAAACAATCAGGTAGCATACAATTTCAAAGCATTGTGTTCGGTTTAAAATAGCATGTATTCCCCTCCAAGGGTTTGTAAAACAATTAAGTAATGGAAAGTGGGGCTATGAACTCACCTTAAGTTATATAGCAAGTAGTGAATGTGATGGTCGAATCGCGAAGGTTTCTACAAGCAACCTATAATAGAATGTTGCGACTTAGGATTGGAGTAAAGAATATGAAGAATTGCCTATATATGTCTTGCATTTAGTCCATGATGTAGTACTTAGTATAGTGTAAGTCTTTGAATGAAAATGGTTTATGAAACATTTATAGTTTGTATATCGCTTACTACCGTTCGGGCCGACATAATTCAGAGGTCATGTAGTAAACGTTAGAGGAGCCAGGACACTTTAATTCGTAAATCCACAACTCATCTCGACGGCTTACTTAATGAACCCCTCACATGAGGCTCCCTACTATTGTAGTATTTGATAATATATATATATATATATATATATATATATATATATATATATATATATATATATATATATATATATATATATATAAGTTTTGTTCCGAAAAGTTACATGTCCAATATTTGAATAAACTTAGGAAAGTTTACTTTTGGATGAAGATTGTTATTACAATGAGTCTCATGGTTATTTTGATGGAGTAGATCCAAATTGGATGTTTATGTTGCCATTAACTCTATAGTTCATGTTTTCGCCTAGGTAAGTTTATATGGTCTTTAGTCAAGGCCTTGCCGTGACCTTTGGTCATTGTTCCATGGTCTTGAGACTCAACCTTGGCCTTAGCCATGGTTGTGGTCTTGGCTTTAGGTCATTAGACCTCTTGGTTTCATTTAATCATAACTATTACATGGTCATTTGGTATAAAAATGGGCTGTTAAGAATTTAAAGAAAAATCTCACTCGTAAAGCGTTTTCAAGGATCGAGCTTCTTTGATCCTGAATGAAAACGTCGTTCCAGACAACTTTCGTGTTTTAACTTTTTGATGAATCAGAAGAGAAGTGCCACTTTCAAAAAGGTCAGAATGCTAACAGGTTGTGTTTGGCAGTTTCGGCGTTTTGATTTTTCTAACTTCTTATGGCCATAACTTTTGACTCGGGTACTCGTTTTGGGTCATTCAAAGACCATATATAGAATGAATGAGACATAATAAACATGAAAATGATATTGAGCAAGAAAGTGTATTAGGGTTTCTTACAACTTTTGGCCTTAATGAAAAGGGAACTCATGAACTAAGACAAGATCTAAATCCTTCAATCGAAAACCCTAGCTTTTAATCCTTCAACATTACCCTTGCTAGGCTTGGTCTAACCTTGTAAGAACCTTATGTGTTCAGCCCCTAACCACCTTGTGTAGCTCCTAATTCAACCATTGAATCACCAAACAAACTCTTGATTCATGTAGAGACTAACTATGCCTTCAACTTTGGTATGTAACTTATAACTTAGAAATCAAAGGATCATGGTTTATGGATTTGTTGTTGGGCGTTTGGAATGAAGAGAAAGGAAAGGATTAGGCTTGTATTTATAGCATGAAGAGGAGGTTAGGAAGGTGCCTAGGAAGTTTCCTTGAGGAGGTTAGAGACTTAGGATATTTTCCAAGACTTAGTGGCCAAGTTTACTTGCAAAATGTTTAGCTTCCTATGTAAGCTTCCTATCCTTAATTTAGTGACCAAGAAAATGCCCCATGTGGCTTAAAATTTCGTTCAATGCCTATCTTGGATGACTAGTTATGTGTTTTGATAATATCTTGCTTTTATGGAGTGAGTTTTGTCCCGGTAATCGCTAACGGTAAGTCGTTAAGTCATGAAACTTAAAATCGGGTATCCTAAAAATATGAAACTTATAAATATGTTAAAACTTATTAATATAACCTATCTTATCATATTTAATGAGTGACAAGTTCTACCGGGTTGCTTAAACGCTGCTAAAACTGGAAACGCGGGTCTAAATCGCGTAATTCGCGTAAAACGCTGAACTGGAAAACGTAAAATTCCAAAACTTTTGGAATTGTCGTAAAATGAGAGAAAATCATATTTCTATTGTTTATAGTGTTTTATGGACATAGCGGGATGCTGGAATGACGTTTAAACCTAAAAGTAAATCTCGGACACGGTTTCGTGATTTTTGCAGAAATGATCCGACGAGTGTCAAACTCTCGGATTATCATTAAAATAGTTTAACTTACGAGAATATGAAATAAAAATTTTAGGAGTGAATAGTGAAAGTGAATAGTAAAAATGAATAGTGAAATTTTCGGGAATAGAAGTTAACCTGAAAATGCGAATTGTTACAGTCTCTACCCCTTAAGGGAACTTCGTCCCGAAGTTCTATGTGTGTTATATGTTGGAGTGGTGTCGATGAAGAGGTGTGGTTACTTATGAGGACTAGAGTCTGTGATTACCAGTGATGTAGTTTGATTTGCCTCAGAATATGGTGTGTCAATAGGGATTGATAACATAGTTGAATATTACTAGAGATTCAAATAATAGTCGAATATCAAAGGAAATTGATATAGCAGTCGAATATTAATAGAAATTGATATAGTAGTTGTACAGAATTGATATAGTTGAATATCAAATAGAAATTGATATAGTTGTCAAGTATCAATAGCAATTGATATAGTAGTTGAACAGCAATAGCAATTGACATAGGAATCGAATAAATGGAAATTGATATGGTAGTCGAATATCATTAGTAATTGATACAGTAGCTGAATATCAATGGAAATTGGGATAATAGTTGCAATCATAGTCTAGTAGGTAATCTGTTGTTGTACCTAGTGTTTATTGACTTCATACTTATGTTATTTCGGATACAAATAAGCCAACTTGTTTATAATTCTTTATTTACATAGAGAGGCATCCCAAACAATGTAAATAGGGGAATATAAACTTATGGTTCGGTGATTTACAATTTCTTTATTTAAATGAAAAGGCATCCCAATCCATTCAAATAATTATAAATCATCCTACTTAAGAATTCCCAACACAACATTCATAATTAGCCGGTGAGTTACAAGGTAGTGTATTATGAGATGATACTGGTGTTCCAAAAGTACAAGATGAATATTCAATCTTGTAAATCTGATGAGGGTGCTTGTGGTGTAACTAAGGATGATTTGAGCTTTAAAAGTGCATCAAGATCTGTTAATGAGCTTGTGGTTGCAACGGTTGTGAAAACATTGATGTGATATGTTGATGAACAAAAGTGTGTAGTGTATGCTTAACATTAATATTCTTAGGTATAGATGTTGAGTTTGCTTTAAAATTTTAAGAGATTTTAAAGGTTTATGACGAAATGGTATCCTTAGGACCTAAACAGGATAGTACTTCTACGGGATGAAGAGAAGAATTGATAACTATCCCAAGATAGTAGTTCGGATTATCTTATAAATGAAAACTTTCAAGAATGAAATTAGATAGTACAAATAAGGTGTTAAGATCTTGCTGAGTGGTAAGGCACTATCATGTCTCTAGATCTTTTTAATGAATTCTGGTGGTTTATCAAGTTCAAGTAGGAAATAAATCTGAACATAACCCTAGTAAAACTATTCTCAGTATTTGAAAATTTTAAGTCGAACATAGTTAGTCAGACTATGTTTCACTGTCCCTAGGTTAAATATAGGTAACTAGTCTATATTTAGCCGAGGTTCGATAAAATTTTCAAATACCTAAATTAGGCATACTTGTGATGTGTCCGTTGCTTTTGGGAAACTGTCCACTAAACAAAGGCGATGTCAAACAATTCAGTTGCAAATCCCGCCCATACAAGACTTGTAACCTATGTTTTCACATTCCATTGCATAGAAGATAGTACAGGTAGATATGTGTTGAAAGGAAGTTTTAAGTAGTTCTAAAACAGTCCATACTTGGCCAGGATCACGAACTTTTAACAATGAAGGTTTCAGAAGAAAACTTTGATGAATGTAGAGAAACTCCAGCTTTTGTAGATGATGGATCAGCTTGTCCTTTAGAAATCTCATATTCAATTTAGAAATCGATAGATTGTGATGGGTTTTTGATATCATGTGAATTAATATTGATGAGGTGGTGGAATAATTCCAGAGACCATTGCACAAATCACAATGTCTCGGAAGTAGATTAGACCATTGTGCAATTCACAATGTCTGGGAAGTAGGTTAGACCATTGTGTGACTCAAAACATTTGAGAAATGATTAAGACCATTGTATCATACAATGTCCGGGAAATAGGAAAGACCATTGTAATTCGTTACAATATCTTGGACATAAAATGTTGGAGTAGGAACATGATTGGGAGAATGTGGTTGTGTCGAAATGCCCTAGAATAGGCATACGCAGATATGTTTAGTCCATTGTTTAGATAAAAATGATTGAATATAAATCGAGTGTATATATCAATATACTAATATGTTCATGTAGTATAAAAAGGCTTACGGGGAAATGCTCAATTATGCTAAGGGTACATATTGTAACAATTCGCAATTTCAGGTTATTTACTATTCCCGGAAAATTTTACTATTCATTTTTACTATTCATTTTACTATTCATTTTTCCCGAAATTTTCCCGAAAGTTGATTTTTATTTCATATTCTCGAGTGATAAATCATTTCCATGGCAAATTAAATGTTTGACATTCGTCAGATCATTTTCGTGAAAGTTATTAAGGAATTACACGTTTTAGGGTAAAACGTCATTCAGAAATTCTACGCACAACGAAATTTGACCCCGTTAAGTGACCCCACATCAGAAAAATGTTTGACACACTCATGATTTATTTGAGAATAAATCATGACTGAGAAAAATATGACCAGAATAAACCTCGGCCGTGAAAAACTGGAATTTTCAGTTTTAAGCGTTTTTACTCAGCCGTAACCCTAGCCTATACCTGCACCGCGTTTCTAAGATGATTTGAGTTTTCAACTTATTAGAATAAGTCAACATATTTTTTCCCTCCTCCATTGACCAAAAATCATCCCTTGATGTTATAAGTCATTACTTGATTTTTAGGCTTACGGTTTGATGTCTAAAAGACATTTAATACCAACCGACACTGGACTGAGCCCAGTCTAGACATTATAAGTCATTTTAAATCATTTATAACCTATTAGAAAAGTAACATTTTACTTTTCTCAATTTTACGCAATATTCGTACATTTTACGTATTACGCGTTTTAGACCCGTGTTTCCAGTTTTAGCAGGGTTTTACCACCCAAATGGAACCTACCACCCATTTTATATTTTATTATGGGACATATGGACATGTTTAACAATACTTTCAAATTCCATAATTTTACGACACCCGGTTTTACGTTTTGAGGCCTAATCATTTACGGTTGGCATTTCCCGGAGTCAAAACTCATCCTAATACTTAGGATAATACCAAGCCAAGCCAACTCATCCCCCCTAGCCATTGTGAACCGCCATTAGGGGGGGGGGAGTCACACCCTCATGTGGCTTGATCTTGTGCTAAGTTACCTTGGATGAGATACATGTGTATAAGCTTGTAAGGAAAGCTTTGACTAGTCTCATTTTGTAACCACCTCAAGGCACTATAAAAGCCCCCTCCCCCCTTGTTGTTGCCGTCCATACCTCACACCACAACACCCCATCCATAGCTTTATTTCTTCCAAATTATAGCAAGGTTCAAGTGATTCTTCAAGATAGAAACCCTAGTTAGATTATCATTCACCAAAACTCTTCCATAACCTCATATACTTGGTGATTTCTCTTGAGTTTAAATCCACTCAATTCACCTCAACCTTCATCATCCATCTTTCAAGATTACAAGGGTAGAAAGATTGCATGAAGTGAAGTGGGTTGAAGCAAGTCTATCAAAGTCCTTTTCCTTACTTGCTACTTTCCTTTCATCTTTGAAAGCCAAAAGTTGTAAGCCTAAACCTAACATGCTTCTTGTTTATTAATCATGTTCATATCATTTACATGTTATTCTTGCTATATTATTTCTTGTATTCATGTCCATGGTGTATAAAAATGACTAAAACATGTTGTTGTAATTGATTGTTAAGATAAGTTACTAAAACAAGCAAACTAGTGACTTTCTTGGTAAGACCTGATCAAAATGGTAAAAATTTGATATTGGATTATTACATATTACAGTAGAGGACTTAACAAGGAAACCATAGCAACTTGAACCACCTAAAACGAGTATACGAGTCAAAAGTTACGCCCATTTGAAGTTACCAAAGATTTCCGGCAAAACTGCCTAAAATGTTTATGTGACAGAACCTAAAACACGCAAAAAGAGGCCTTTCTGGTCTGTTTCATGAAAAAGTTAAAACACGAAAGTTGTCCGGAATCACGTTTTCGTTCAGGAGCAAAGAAGCTCGAGCCTTGAAAACGCTTTCCGAGTGAGATATTTCTCAGTTTCTTAACAGCTATTTACATATATATAAGTCACTATATTATGGCTATACTTTAAAAGGAACAAGAGGTCTTATGACCTATAATCTAGACCACAACCATGACTAGAGCCAAGGTTGTGTCTCATGACCTTGGAACAAGGACCAAAGGTCATGGCTAGGCCATGACGAAATGACCATACCAACTTACATAGGCGTAAACATGAAACAAGGAATTGGCGATATATTGAACAAGCAATTTGGATCTACTTCACTTAAAAAGGAACCATGAGATATTACAAGGAAAAATGGTCATACAAGACTTATGAAACTACCCCTAATAACAATCTTCATGTACTAATAAACTTTCCTAAGTTTATTCAAATATCGGACATGTAACTTTTCGGATCAAAACTTATATCTATATATTTTATCAACTACTACAATAGTAGGGAGCCTCATGTGAGGAGTCATTATGTAAGCCGTCGAGTTAAGTTGTGGATTTACAAATTAAAGTGTCCTGGCTCCTCGAACGCTTACTAACATGACTTCTGAATTATGTCGGCCCGAACGGTAGTAAACGATATACAAAACATACATGTTCATGAATCTTTTCTTTCAAGGACTTGCAATATACATCATACCACATCATGGACAAAATGCAAGATATATATATAGGCACTCCGTTATATTCTTTACTCAAATCCTAAGTCGCAACATTCTATTATAGGTTGCTCGTAGAAACCTACACGATCCAACCATCACCTTCATTACTTGCTATCCTACTTAATGTGAGTTCATAGCCCCACTTTACATTACTTCAATGTTTTACAAACCCTTGGGGGGAATACATGCTACTTTTAAACCGAACACAATGCTTTGAAACTGTATGCTGCCTGATTGTTTTATTATTACTAAGTACCTACCTTGCCAATCCTAGGCCCCTATCATGAACCATTAAATCACTAGTATTAGTGAGCGCGAGTATTGTGAATAGGCCTATTGGGATTGACGAATCCCATTTGTTTGAGCAGATTAGTTCAACAAATGCACTATATTTGAAACATTAAGTATGAAGGCAAAGTACTTACCGGGGCAACAAAACCGCCGATTGATATTGGTACCCGTTAACGTATTGGTTGCATGAGCTTAGTATATAATAATAACTGTTTTGTTTTCTAACATAAGTATGAGTCTAATTAACTCATTACTACCAACATATTGTGTTCAACCGTTAAACAAACTCTATGAACTTCACTCAACCTTTGTGTTGACCTCTTAAGCATGTATTTCAGGTCCATGATAATCAAGAATGGAGCGGAAGGGCACGTACCGAAGGAAGAAGGCTATAAACAATTATGTCATTCGATAAAAACATCAAAGACTTTATATCGATGTATTTTGAAACATGGAACCTTTTGGGACCTTACTATGTAAACTCTGATATATTTGAATAAAAATGAATGACAACTCTTTTTATTACGACTCGGTTAGAGATCGTTTTCTATTATTATGACTGTTGTGCCGTCGAGTAACACCCAAGTTGAATTCCGCTGCATCATGAATTGGGGGTGTTACACATATATCCATATGCTAACATGTTTGTGTAGTATAAAATGCTTAATAAGTCCATAATCGTCTGGAGGATGGAAGACACGGAGAGCGGAAGGCTATAAAAATATTTTTGCTTGTAAGTGTGGTTATAGTTTAGGTTTCAATTAGACCCGTTTCTCTATAACCATGGCTCTGGTACCAATCTGTAACACCCCCAATTCATTGATGCAGCGGAATTCAAACTGGGTGTTACTCGACGGCACAACAGTCATAATAATAGAAAACGATCTCTAATTGAGTCGTTTTAAAAGATTTATCATTCAAATTATATAAATATCAGAGATTACAAAATGAGGTCCCAGATGGTTCCATGTTTACAATTTACATTAAATGAGTTTTCGAATGATAATAAAATTTATAGCCCTCTTGAATATTCGTGCCCCTCCGTGCCATCCTTGATCATCCTGGACCTGAAATACATGCTTAAAAGGTCAACACAAAGGTTGAGTGATATTCATAGAGTTTGTTTAATGGTTGAACACAATATGTTGGCGGTGTGAGTTAATTAGACTCGAAAACGATGGGCTACGTTGTTATACGCCCATAAAACGTATTATTACACTAAGCTCATGACACCAAAACGTTAACGGGTACCAATATCAATCGGCGGAGTTATCTCGGTAGGTACTTTGTCGTCATACCTATGTTTCAAATATTAATGCATTTGTTTGAACTTAGTCAACACAAATGGGTTTCGTCAATCCCAATAGGCCTATTCATAATATCCGCGCTCTAGTGATTAAATGGTTCATAATAAGGGATATTGGTTTTAGAAAGGATGGTACTTAGTAATAATAAAACAATCAGGTAGCATACAATTTCAAAGCATTGTGTTCGGTTTAAAATAGCATGTATTCCCCCCCAAGGGTTTGTAAAACAATTAAGTAATGGAAAGTGGGGCTATGAACTCACCTTAAGTTATATAGCAAGTAGTGAATGTGATGGTCGAATCGCGAAGGTTTCTATAAGCAACCTATAATAGAATGTTGCGACTTAGGATTGGAGTAAAGAATATGAAGAATTGCCTATATATGTCTTGCATTTAGTCCATGATGTAGTACTTAGGATAATGTAAGTCTTTGAATGAAAATGGTTTATGAAACATGTATAGTTTGTATATCGCTTACTACAATTCGGGCCGACATAATTCAGAGGTCATGTAGTAAACGTTCGAGGAGCCAGGACACTTTAATTCGTAAATCCACAACTCATCTCGACGGCTTACTTAATAAACCCCTCACATGAGGCTCCCTACTATTGTAGTATTTGATAATATATATATATATATATATATATATATATATATATATATATATATATATATATATATATATATATATATATATATATATATATATATATATATATATATATATATATATATATATATATATATAAGTTTTGATCCGAAAAGTTACATGTCCAATATTTGAATAAACTTAGAAAAGTTTACTTTTGGATGAAAACTGTTATTACAATTAGTCTCATGGTTATTTTGATGGAGTAGATCCAAATTGGATGTTTATATTGCCATTAACTCTATAGTTCATGTTTTCGCCTAGGTAAGTTTATATGGTCTTTAGTCATGGCCTTGCTGTGACCTTTGGTCATTGTTCCATGGTCTTGAGACTCAACCTTGGCCTTAGCCATGGTTGTGGTCTTGGCTTTAGGTCATTAGACCTCTTGGTTTCATTTAATCATAATTATTACATGGTCATTTGGTATAAAAATGGGCTGTTAAGAATTTGAAGAAAAATCTCACTCGTAAAGCGTTTTCAGGGATCGAGCTTCTTTATTCCTGAACGAAAACGTCGTTCCAGACAACTCGTGTTTTAACTTTTTGATGAATCGGGCCAGAAGTGCCACTTTCAAAAAGGTCAGAATGCTAACAGGTTGTGTTTGGCAGTTTCGGCGTTTTGGTTTCGCTAACTTCTTATGGCCATAACTTTGACTCGGGTACTCTTTTTGGGTGATTCAAATTGCTATGTTTCCCTTTTTAAGTCCTCTATAACAGTAGGTAAGTGTCCAATATCATAGTTATACTATTTTGGTCATGGTTCTCAATATAAGTCACTAGTTTCCTTGATTACTTAACATAAGTTAATATATAGTTTCCAAAACTTGTTTTAATAGTTTTTATACATCATGAACATAACACAATGACCATATATAGAATGAATGAGATATAATAAGCATGAAAATGATATTGAGCAAGAAAGTGTATTAGCGTTTCTTACAACTTTTGGCCTTAATGAAAAGGGAACTCATGAACTAAGACAAGATCTAAATCCTTCAATCGAAAACCCTAGCTTCCAATCCTTCAACACTACCCTTGCTAGGCTTGGTCTAACCTTGTAAGAACCTTATGTGTTCAGCCCTTAACCACCTTGTGTAGCTCCTAATTCAACCATGGAATCACCAAACAAACTCTTGATTCATGTAGAGACTAACTATGCCTTCAACTTTGGTATGTAACTTATAACTTAGAAATCAAAGGATCATGGTTTATGGATTTGTTGTTGGGCGTTTGGAATGAAGAGAAAGAAAATGATTAGGCTTGTATTTATGGCATGAAGAGGAGGTTAGGAAGGTGCCTAGGAAGTTTCCTTGAGGAGGTTAGAGACTTAGGATATTTTCCAAGACTTAGTGGCCAAGTTTACTTGCAAAATGTTTAGCTTCCTATGTAAGCTTCCTATCCTTAACTTAGTGACCAAGAAAATGCCCCATGTGGCTTAAAATTTCGTTCAATGCCTATCTTGGATGACTAGTTATGTGTTTTGATAATATCTTGCTTTTATGGAATGAGTTTTGTCCCGGCAATCGCTAACGGTAAGTCGTTAAGTCATGAAACTTAAAATCGGGTATCCTAAAAATATGAAACTTATAAATATGTTAAAACTTATTAATATAATCTATCTTAGCATATTTAACGAGTGACAAGTTCTACCGGGTTGCTTAAACGCTGCTAAAACTGGAAACGCGGGTCTAAAACGCGTAACTCGCCTAAAACGCTGAACTGGAAAACGCAAAATTCCATAACTTTTGGAATTGTCGTAAAATGAGAGAAAATCATATTTTTATTGTTTATAGTGTTTTATGGACATATCGGGATGCTGGAATGACGTTTAAACCTAAAAGTAAATCTGAGACACGGTTTCGTGATTTTTGCAGAAATGATCCGACGAGTGTCAAACTCTCGGATTATCATTAAAATAGTTTAACTTACGAGAATATGAAATAAAAATTTTAGGAGTGAATAGTGAAAGTGAATAGTAAAATTTTCGGGAATAGAAGTTAACCTGAAAATGCGAATTGTTACATCTTGAATGTGTTTTGGTTAATTTACTTTTACAAGTCAATTGGGTAGGCTAACTCTTATTTGTAGAATTTAGATCATAAGCTAAGTTTGTGTCCAAAGCTCTGTTCACACTGAAATTCACTACTCGGATCTTTCCAAGCTCTAATAAGGTAATTTGTAGTATGCATTTGCATTTGCATATGCAATTTTACTTTGACTTATAAAAGTCAACTTATACAGATTCAGTATAAACTGCAAAATGCAAACAAAATATGTTTTAAAAGTTCCAAACATAGTTTGGTTAGTCATTTTTTGGTATTTTTTGACTTTTAAAAGTCAAAAGGGGTAAATCCAAACACCCCCTAAATTGCAAATGCAAATGAAAAAGCCTAAACTATAAATGCAAACACCATAAACTGCAAACTGCAAATGACTAGTTAAAATAGCCCAGTTAAAATTAGAATACAAGACAAAGGAACATAATCAATATTACATATCACATCTTTATGATAGGGCTAATATTAATAGGGGCAATGATAATCCAAATATGTCTTAAAAGATCCAATTACATAAAAAAATGAAATATGGACCATTATCATACATTTAGAACCTCTTTTACAATGCAAGGTACAACACTTAGAACCTTTTTTGTCAACCTCTGATTTCAACTTTGTTCTTAGGCCTAGTACGCAACTTGTTACACTAAGAGGCCTTCCCTTCCTCTGCTTACACTCAGAGGTATTCCCTTCCTCTTCAACTCTGCAACCACTATTGGTACCCTCAGTTGGCCTTCCCTTCCTCTACTTACACTTAGAGGCCTTCCCTTCATCTTCAACTCTGCAATCATTGTCACACTCCGCTAGAAGCAGAAACACGAGGTGCAACAAAATGTAACATATCATAAGATAGTAGAATAACACCATGTGATTTAAGTAATAAACTTACAACGTTACATAAAGAATTTTGTTCAAAATTGAGTAAATTAAACATAAGTCTTAAATTGATTCAAATGTAATGTCTTTAGAAAATGTCTTGGCTAGGTCAACTCGGTCTTGAAATGAGAACAAAGTATAACTTCAAAATGTAATGCCTTTAATAAATCACTATCGATCACCTGAAAATGATACTCTAAAATGTCAACATAAAGTTAGTGAGTTCGTGGGTCTAAAGTAAACCAAAACTAGTTTTCCATGCATAAGTGTTTGAGACAGGTGTGCATATAAATGAAGCATAAGGCAAGTAGCACAAATTGAATACCACACATTGAATATACTGATAACATGCAAATCCTACCAGCTGGAGCTACTACATTTGTCTTGAATAATCTTGAATAACCATAGTGTGTTGAGTGGAAATAAATCCATGACATATTGAATACACTAATAATACTACTAAAACACCTAGCATAATTATAAGCACACACTTGTCTAATAAGAATAAAAGTTGAGCATAGCATAAATGAATTTGAGTATCATTCTCCCCTAATGAAACATAAGAGAAAATGAGGCCACGAAAACTCACCTTAAGGTGAATGAGATAAAGAAACAAGTTCAAACGAATAATCGAAGGAAAATCACAAGCTACTCCTTATTCAACGGATCTACACAAGTTATGATAATGTATTATTTATAAGTTTATCTTATAAGTTGTTTACAGGTTTGGTACTCGTTGTTATCTTGCTTACATAATTAGGGTTTCTAATGTATTAAGTTAGGTTTAGGGTTCACGATTAATTAATTAGTGTTTCGTCGTCAAAGTTAGGTTAACATATGACAAATTATATCATTATTAATGTTTAAAAGAATTATTGGATTCAAACACATTAATTGGTATTAATTTCACAAAAACCTTAACTTCAAACACAAATTTGATTTTAGTATGCATTAACCATCACTTTACGAATCTTAAAACCACACCTTTACCTTTACCCAGAGGCTATAATAATTTACACATGTACCTATATGTCTTGTGAGCTTACATGAATTTTTTCCAGAATTTATTACCAAGTGTGAGTACCATTCCAAAATTAGTTTACCCAAACATGTCCCGAAAGGGAACTGCAGGTACACCCTGAAAGTTTACATTTATAAGACTCATTTTAACACTTAAAAAAAATCTACAAAAATTCCAGAAGTTACTACACATGTGAAATATACTCCTTGTAAAAGGAGAGCTCTCAACTCTTTATAGATTTGAAATGAAAAATCATAGAAATTAACTGATTTTACGTTCCCAAAACTTAGGTTTGACACATGATTCCATAAAATTCAAAATGACGACCAAATCAACTCTAAATCACCCCAAATAATTGGAAAAACTTAATTAAGACCTTCAAATAAGTTTTCAAGTAAAGAACCAGTATTAAACACTTATGAAATTCGAGTTGTAATGCACACAAATTCAGCTTTCAAAACTGCCCATTCTAAAAATCCGTTTTAGGCTATCATATAACATATATATATATTTTTTCTGTTATTCCCACTCGTTTCTTTTGATAACCGATTTCCACAGTTTATTGCAAATAAAAACCCTAAAATAATAAAAAAGGGGCGGGAGCCTTATTTCCAAGAAGAAGAAGCAAGAAGAGAAGACTTGAAATCATGGTGGTCGATTATTATAATTCAGAGGAACAATTAAAATTGTATACCAAATTTCGATGTGAGTTATAAATTAAATCAAGGTCAACGTTGACTAACCAGCTTGGGTGACGGTTCTCACAACCACTATTGGTACCCTCAACTTCCCACTTCGATCTTCGTGTATTAGAAGCAATACTGCTACCTTGCTGTTTGTGTCCTTTTTCCTTTATAGGAATTATCATCATCAGCTTCACTGTCAGTTGAATACACTGATAGAGTGTCATCATCAGTGGTGCAATTACCAAAAGCCACAATATCATCATCTGATGACACATATATAATGTCATCATTAGATAGAATGATCACTTCGGACAACGTTGACTTACCCTTGGATTTGATATCTGCAAAGATTATACAAGATAGGCAAACTCTAATACAAATTGTAATATTCACTTCCATAAATAGTATTTACATCATACACATCTATGAGTGAGAAAGTCATTCTAAACACCCCTTTAAGAGCTTGAATACTTTTACCTTTATTCCATATCATTTCCTTCTTTGTCCTGATAAACAGCTTATCAAGAAACTCATTTATATTTTCATTTTTCATGGTCTTGTATGACCCGTATGTTGCTTTCATCTCAACTAATAATTCATCGGTAATCTCCACTTTATCCTATACTTTTTTTTATCATATACACTTTCATCTACAATCACTTTTTTCTTTCCCTTGGATTTGATATCTACAAAGATTATTCAAGATATACAAACTGTAATACAAACTCCAAAAACATGATTTACATCATAAGAGCTTGAATAATTTAACTATTATTCCCTATCATTTCCTTTTTTGCCCAGTTAAACACATCTTCAAGAATGTTTACCATGTTATCCAGATCATTAAAAGTCTCATTCACATTTTCATGTGTGATGTTCTTATATCACACAATCAGTTTTCCCTTTCCCTTGTCATCTATAAAGATAGACAAAATGAAATAAGTAAAAGATTGTTTTATAGTAAAGAGAGTATTTGAAAGGAACTACTAAATGTGATCACTTATATAGAATGAAACATGAACATAACATAAGCAACTGCCAACCATCCACCTATATGTTGTTTCATCCTCACACATAAGAAAACAAAGCAAAGTAGATAGAGGGATTCTAAACTGCTTATTTCATTGTTGTTAGATTTTGTTGAATATATTAATGTTTATGTTGGTTTTCTAGTAAATAAACTACTTATTTCATGGTTGTTGTTGGATTTTGGTTATATGAGGTAAACACATATGATAACCTTTTTAAGATTGTTTGACTTATGAAAGTCAAAATGGTATGTTTTTTTTACACACACTGGTTAGAAACACAAACTGGTAATGCTTTAACACAAACTGGTTAGTCATGAAACCATCTTCCAAACACCCCCTTTATGCAGAATGAAATGTGAAACATAACATAAGCAACTGCCAACCATTCACCTATATGCAGTTTCATCCTCACACATAAGAAACAGAAAGTCAAACAGATAGAGGGACACCATATCAAAACCATAATGCATTAAAAACACATTAGTACAACATGCTACAATTACCAAAATCAAACTAAGCCAACACGTTAACTATTTAACAACTTTGCATAATAAAAGTTATTGATATCATATAACTACATCATTAAGCCAATTTAAAACACATAAAGGAACTGTAAAATATTAACATACCAATATCCGTAAGTCTTTGCTTCCTTCCACTACCCTTAGGCCTTCCCCTCTTCTTTTGTGGAGTCGTTGTACTTTGATCATGCAATGCAATCGAAGATGCAGGTATTGGACCGTATTTTCTAGGCCTCCCTTTATTTTCTTCACAACAACCTGATTCCCTATTCTACTTTTACTTCCAGGGGTAGGAATAAAAAGTGCACCGCTACTACCATAATCCATGTTAGAACACTTAGGGTTTGTACAGTCTAATCAAGTAATCAGGGTTTATGTTTGTGTAAGTTAGAGACGAATGGTCACTATGTGTTTGCGTTTTAAGTTTGTGTACGTTGTTAGGTGAAGAAAAAAAAGAGACCAAAAGTTAAAAAAATTATGAGAATACTAAAAGACGAAGTTGCCCTTGCAGCAAATGAGAAAACTAACGATCGTTAGCAAAAAAAGGACCAGGTGCGCAATAAACATACAATGTTGGGACTAAAAGTACGATTTTTGAGAATAAAGTACCAAATTTGCAAATCGAGCGCGGTTTGGAGACCAACGGTGTAATTTACTCAATAATTAATTGAAAGAAGCCCAAGCCAGACACACACCCCATAGGGGCGCCCGAATACCAATGGGCCAGATGGACTGTCCATTTGGTTCTTAGTTTAAGCCCATTACTTCTTAAACAGTTCAACTAATTAAGCCCAATTCAATTTTCGTTATTTGTCCTAGATTAGACCTAACAAGTCTAGAGCTACAACGATCCAACAGGTGGTATCAGAGCTCGGGGAGCTCATGATCTAGGGATTCTTAAGGTTTTTATAGGAGAAGGAAGAAAAATTCGAAGTTGTCTTCAATTTTCGTAACTTTATGCAGTGCTGTTTTCATATGGCGATAACTCATTCGTTAACAGTTGGATCGGGCTGAAAATTTTACTGGAGGTTCTTCCTATATCAAGGTACATTCTCACGGGAGGGATCTTCAATCTGAGCTTTTAATCGTCAAGTGTTAATTTTTGAAAACTACTACAAAGAAGTTGATCGATATTGGTGGTATGTTGTTGCTATACGTGGTTTACTGGGTTTACATTTGCAATCATGGAGCATAAATAGGTTAGTGACACTAAAAAGTGTCACTAAGACTAAAAAGTGTCGTCTTTATACTTTAAAAAATACGACCTGATAATTGCAAATTAGGGTTTTCTTGTACGATATTAATTGTTCTCATAATATGGTGAACTAATTCATATGGAAGTCGATTTAATGATGTTGTGTACAATGGAAGTATGGCTGTAACAGTAAGGATACGTTTTGATGAGTGGTGTTACTGGAAACGAATGGCATCTAGGGTTTTTCTAAACCCTAATATGGTGACTCATTTACTGTTGATACCCTTGTTAGGGTTTTGCTACACGTATTGCTGTTCATTGTAGTTGAAATTATTAACAGATAGAGTTTTCAGTGAAACCTGATGTGACCAAGAAGTAGCTCGTGAATGAATACTGATGTTGAGATGATGTTAATTGGGATGGTGTAATGAAGCAGATACATGTGTGAACAACTGATGCATTTGAAGAGCTTCGAGTTAGTACTGCTAGTATGAATATTAATATTGGTATCGTATATTTGTACAGCTAGTATTTTGGGTTAGTACTGCTACTAGGGGTGTTATCGGGTCAGGTTATCAGGTTTGTCGGGTCGGGTTGAGTCGGGTTTTAGTTTTTAAAAAGTGACCCGCAGCCCGACCCGATTAAGAATCAGGTTATCGGGTTCGGGTGAGATTCGAGTCGGGTTATGTTGGGTCGGGTGATTCGGGTTATCGGGTACAAAGTAACAGTAAGTATAAAACACTTCAATTTTATGATGTACAAACTCTCGTAGTATAGTATTGATCAAACATCAAGGCAAGTAGTCACTTTCTGCTTATAACAAATTCACTGTCTTAAGTACATTTCTTAAACTAGAAAGTGTCCTAGAATCTGACATAACGAGTATGCTGTCCTATTTCAGTTCATATGTACCTTCACTATAAATTTGTTTTACAGTCTTGAAATCGGGTTACTTGTATAAATATCAACGTGCTTTTTAAAACACTAGAAATAGCTACATACACACTTTTAATATGAGCAACATATTATATAGCAAGAAACTTTCAATTTATATATAATATAATATAAACATATGTTCATTTTGTACTGATAAAACTAGCAACTTATTTTGGGACATTTAGTGCCCTTTTGCGCTATAGTAGTATTGATTATGTAATTTGTAATATGGTTTGGTGATTAGTTTATGCAAATTTGCTAACTTAACTTTTCATATAGAGCTCCCATATCGTGTTCACACAAGTTCTCGTGATGACTCTAATGGCCAAAAGCATATGTAATCAGTTATTGGGCTTGTAAAAAAAATTAATTAATGATTTTCGGGTCTTATCGGGTTGACCCAATAAACCGATAACTGTAACACCTCAACCCAAAAAGGGCTAAAGTGTAACATTTTGGAGTCAAATCAGAACACACGTAAATGGAGATACATTACTAATACAAGGGTTACAATGTAGTTCTAATGAAAAGATAAAGGACAAATTCTAAACATCACAACTTCCAAAACTGATAACAAGCTAAGAACCAAAAGGAAAACTCTAAGTCAAAACTCTAATCCATGAAAGGGGTATCAACAATGTAGTCCACTAAGAGCTCCTAAGCACTCTTCACTCAACCCAGCTTCCTTCTAAAACCTGCCGCAGGAAAAGAAATGCGGCTGAGCTTAAAAAGCCCAGTGAACAGATATAAACAAACGAAAACTAATAACAAAAGGAAAACGAAAGTGAATACAACATAAGTCCAAGCGAACCTGTTGAGATAGAAATCAAGAATATGGAAACATAGAATATGATCAAAGGAAATACGGATAACGGATACCAAACACTCAAGGAAATGAAATGAATCATAAGTGTAAGCAAAAGAAATAAAGCAAGCGTAAGTTAATCACATTAGAGATGACAAGATAATAAGAATCATAGAGAAGTAGAACAAATAGGAATGCCCAACAATATATATACTAATTGTACATAGGAGTCATGACCTCCATTGTACCAAATGTGAAAGGGGTGTATTGCACACACACCAAAACATTCACCAAATAATACTAAACAAAGTACCTAGGATGCATCCATACGCCCCCTGCATAACAAATATATATGCACAAAGCTCTAGGCTAAGTGAACATATACAATAATAAATATAGGCCTGAATAGCTAGCTTAAAGGGAACGCTGTGGACTAAAACCCACCTCCACAGATAGTGTCAATACCACTGGTGCATCAATGGCAAGGCCATGGACTCCCCATGACTGGCTACAAATTAATCAAATGATCATATACAAGTAACACATAATGGGCATAGAATCAAGAATGCTATAGAAAAGAAATATAGCATGCAAACGAATATTTAGCTCATATCAATATCAAGTATCAACACACGAATCAAACAAAGGGAACATAGCAATGGCTTAACTAAAGGGATCATAATCGAAATATTAAACAAAAGAGAGAATGATGGCCTTTACTAAAAAGGCGGAATATCTGTACCTTAGACCGCAAGTGCAAACGTAACGGAAAACATAAAGATTGGAGGCACTCCTTCTTTAGCGGATCTACACGAATCCATGATCATCTTATTAATAACCTATTTCAAATCAGATTACTCATTTTAGTCGGCTTTCTATTTTTAGTAACTTTTCTTTTATAGCAGCTTTCCAAAAATGGTAAGTTTCCTCTTTAAGTAGTTTAACCATGTAACTTTCTATTTTAGGAAAGTTTCCCAATTTAGTGAGTTTCCAATTTTAGAAAGTTTCCCGATTTAGTAAGTTCCCATATATAGTATCTTAGGGTTACTTTCATCAACAATTAGGGTTTATAAACGTTTATAGCTTAGTTACTTACTAATGATGACATATATCAATTTAGGTTATGAAAAGCATTGAAGTATCTTAATTACATCTTTAAATGTCATAAGAATGATTTAATATAGTTAGATTAAAGGATATTGCGGACAATTAGGTTTAAAACACATATTTCACTCCTTTAGTCAATTTCAGCTTATAACACATAAACAGGTTGCACATTCCCGAATTTTCTTATCATACTTAAATATTTTCTGGAGCTTCAACAAAATTATCCCGGGTTTCTATATGTCTTAAGTACCTTGTGTAATTTTTACAGAATTTATCTCAAAGTGCATCCATAGAAGAAATATTCATTTGTTCAACTAGTTCAGATTTTGGGTCAGATTATACATACGAAAAGTTTGCATTTTGTAACCCCATATACACCCTTCAGAAAAATATACAAAAATTCCAGGAAGTCACTCATATCCTATATTTAACTCTTGTAAAAGGAGGGATCTTAACTCTTTACGGTTAGAAAATGAAAAATCAAAAACTG
Source organism: Artemisia argyi (assembly GCA_030686995.1). Taxonomy (NCBI): domain Eukaryota; kingdom Viridiplantae; phylum Streptophyta; class Magnoliopsida; order Asterales; family Asteraceae; genus Artemisia; species Artemisia argyi. The sequence continues at coordinate 33,492,839 of CM060687.1, forward strand.
CTACTGATTTTACGTTCCCAAAACTCAGGTTTAACAAATGATCCCGTAAAATTCAAAAACATGACTAATACAACTCCAATTCACTCCAATCCGATCGGAAAACTTGATTAAGTTATTAAACTAGGTTTAAAAGTAAAGAACCAGCATTAAACACTTATGAAAATTCGAGTTGTAACGCACACAAATTAGACTTTCAAAACTTTCCCATAAAGAACTCCGTTTTAGGCCATTTAATAACATGTTTACTTGACACCAACGCATACGAGAACTAAAAATACCACAAGACCTGTTTTAAACATCATTTTGACATATACATTTGATCACACAAATCAGTCCAGAAACGCAACACAAATCCATCACATGAAATCACAAAAATAACGACACACTAGATCGCATACAACGTCATGAAACTAAGCCATAACTCGTTTTGCTAATACTATACGCCACATATTTTTTCTAAGGTTTATTCCAGATTATGAAGCACATTGTAGGTATTATATTAGGGTCAAATGGGTCAGGTCAAGGTCGAATATAACTAGGTCGAACCAGATTAGTTTAGGGCTGAATAGAAACAGAATACAAGGGTCAATTTCTACAGGTTTTAGGCGCGTTATAAAGGTCATATTAGATATATTATATAGAAGCCGAAATTAGATTAGATTAAGTTCAAATTAAATAGGGGTCGAATAGATCAGAAACATGGTCAATTATATCAGAATATAGGGTCGAATATATTAGTCTTTAGCATGTTAAAGTTTATGATTTCATGTGACGTTCTAGCAGCAACAAATAATAGATTCAGATTACCATAAAGATGTTTAGGTTTAGATGTTTTATATTCAGATTATTTGAACTTGTGTGTGTCGAATGGATTAAAGAACAAAAGTGGTTATCGTGATACCTGCTGCAACGAGACAAAGAAAAGAGAAGAACAAGTCACGAATCACAACCCTACTAATTAACACCCAACTGCAGCCCTATAACCCACGTATGATCACCACAGCAGCACCATTCGAACCTTGATCTTGAGAGTGAAAAAAAAATTATGGCAGAGCTTTGTGGGTTTATTATTTTGGTTGTCGTATGAATAGGAGGGAGAGGAAGGAAACGTATATTACCAGGAAATAAGGGGGAGCGTGTGTCTTCAATAAGGAAAGTGTAATTGCAAATCAATTAGGTTTGATTGTGTCATAATATTGAGCGTGATATCTGGTCTACATTTATGGAGTTTTTATCCTTTTTAAATATTGTGAAACATATGGAATTGAGGACCAAGAAAACATGTACAAGACTTAGGTAAGGTTAAACTTAGTAACATACTTATATTAGTTATGTATTTAGTTTAACTTTTATTAAATGTATAATATAGTATAACATGTAGTTTAGGGTTTAATTATATTATTACAAACTTTAGGGAAAAATTTAAAATTAGACGTAAATTAGAAATCCGAATTTTAGGGTTTTACAACTCTTCCCGTCTAAAAAGAAAATTTCGTCCGCGAAATTGAAATGAAGAGATCAAACGGAAACGTACTAATTCACAACATGAAAAGAAAGTGATTAACTTGCTTGGAATAGTTTCTCCAAAGAATTTTAACGAACGGAAAAATTTCCCATGACTGGATCCGACCAAAATAGGATAGTCACGGCTCTCCACAAAAACAAATCTGATCCGACAAATATGAAATGAACATGAAATAGATGATAGTCGAGATCTCATAAAAAGATACATGAACATCAGATGAATCTGGAATAAATATGGGAGTGATACTAGGGGTATGAAATTTCACGAATCAAATCGGGTTCTCAACGTACTAATTGACTTGAAAAAAAAAAGAATCAGAGAACCATATATCAAACTTTCAGACATACCAAAAGTCTCCTAAAGAGGTTGGTGACCTATTCGTACTGATGATTAACTAAGCCCGAATCGAAATATCGAATCGTATCGAAAAGTATACTTGGATAGGAAAGGATAACCGCACGGACAAGAATGAATCTAAGGACTAACGTATCATGAACCAAAGCTTCCTTAATGACAACACGTCTAGCTCTTTTGTACGGAAACATCATACGGGACACACAAATTCCTGTCTAAACTTTCAAACTTCCTCTTCCACAATGACAAAAAATCCATCAGTCATTGTAATCAACTCCAAACATTCAATGAGCGGCTTCTCGACTTAATTCAACCAAAGGTGTTCTACATTTCCGTTCACACACTATCTGAAAGGACAAACTTTGTCACTTGTATGACATCGATCTTAATGAGCAAACACAATAAGATCACACACTTGTCAACTTCCTGCTCAACACTTCTTCTAAGTTCGAATAGTTGTTCTGCTTAGCCATCAGTCTGTCAGTTAAAAGCATTCCTATTCTTGAGTCTGGTCCCTCAAGCCTCCAGTAGTTCTCCTTGGAATGTGAAGTAAAACGCGAATCTCTGACACGATCACTATAGGTGTGCCATATAATTGAATAATCTTCTGCCGAAGGATTTATGCCAACTTGCTAACTGAATACACATTCTAAGGGGCAAAATGAGCTGACTTAATCAACGATCCATCACCACTCAAATTATATCATTATTCTCAAATGTGCGAGGAGGTTTCGTTACAAGGTTCATGAAAAGTATAATCTTACTTCTAAGTCGGAAAGTCAATAAGTTAAAGGAACTCCCTTGCATGCTGAAGTTCAATCTTGACTTGTTAACATACTAAGCACATCGTCACTAATGTGATCACCAATAGTTTCATGTCATTCCATCTGAAAATTCTGCTTAGATCCCTTGTACATCTTAGTACCACTAAGAGGGATAGAGAAAGTAAAATTGTGCCTCAATCATAACAACTTCTCTCTAGTATTCTAACATAGATCATAGTTCGCCATCTTGCTCCTGAGCTTTTAAGATTTGTAATTGGATTCAACCTTCATGTTCGCCATGACTCAACTTCCCTGAGTTCTAAGTCTTGATTTTCTTAAGCTCAATCTCCACGACAAACCGAAACTTCCAATTTCTTCCTAAGTGCATCTGCCACCAAATTTACCTTGTGAGATATGTCTTCCAATCTTAAGAACAACCACACTGCCGCCAATTCCAAGTCATGCATTGATTAATTCTCCTCAAACGGTTATAATTGTCTAGATGCATAAGTAATAACCTTCCCGTGCTGCATAATGGCATAACCAAGTCTCTTCTTGAAACGTCCCGAAATTGGTACTACCTGAAAGTATGGAAGTTGAAGCTAATTTCTATTTCAGCTTTTTTCAAAACTTTGTTCTCATCCAAACTAAGCTTCTCTTCTTTACTCATAAAATTCATCAACGGTAACGCAAGTCGTGAACATCTTCCAACAAATATCATGCTTATAGAATATACAAATGATCCTCATATTTCCATATAATACAAAAATGATTCTCATGTTTCTTCTTCGTATCTAAATGTACTAAGATGTCATACTATGACAACTTTGACTAAGTACTCACGCAAACACGATTCATCACGTCCATAAAATAGTCAAAGCATCAGCTAATACTATTAGCATCATTAATAATCATAGAGGCCGTTACGAGTACGAAGGGAAATTCTAAGAATACTTCAAGCCATAAATCCATCTAAAGGAAAAATCCGCGTACTAAAATTGATCAAATACATTTTCGATTCAAGGTAGGGAATAATGGTCTCTAACAGAAATACGGTTCAGCTTTCAGAAGTTAATACAAGTCTCCTGCTCTCATCCGTCTTCATTGCGAATGAAACTGAAGCACTCCAAAGAGATACACAGAGACAAACAAACCATTTCATAGCTTTTAGTTGCCACTCCTACAGTTCTCTCAATTTGGCTGGTGTTGTTCAATATGGAGTTTTGAAAATCAAGCAAAACATCGTTCTTATACGGATAGGGTTCTATCTCATCAAACCTTTACTGTTCTCAGGCACTTCTCAAAGATATCACATGATCCCCATAAGTTCAAGTTATATGATGTAATTATTATTACGTTGGCCAGGCGTCATAATACTTGCATCATATAACATGCCTTTATTGAAATCACATTCTACCTCGAGTCGTGACTAAACATTTTCCCAGTACTAAGTCAAATCAAATTCATAATCGGTGGAAAATCTGGGTGGTTCATTCAGGATTCAATGGAAGAATTTAGATTGCAAAATGACTCTCAAAGTGAGATTCATCCTACTGGAAACAAGAATAGATGCTAGTAAAACTCCACAACCGCAAAAGTAACATACGAGTTTCCAGGGTAGTAAGGATAACAAAAGTTTAACAATTAGAAATCATGACAAAAATAAACCAGAGTGGTTCGAAATGTCAAGGGAGAGACGTAGTATGATAGTAGTTAGCATCATGATGCTCAGTCCACCAGTCAATATCAGAATGACAGTCGAATTTAAACTTTCCATGGAAAGATAGATAAGGCAATCAAACCTGTCTCTGATACCAAAATTGTAACACCCCAACCCAAAAAGGGCTAAAGTGTAACATTTTGGAGTCAAATCAGAACACACGTAAATGGAGATACATTACTAATACAAGGGTTACAATGTAGTTCTAATGAAAAGATAAAGGACAAATTCTAAACATCACAACTTCCAAAACTGATAACAAGCTAAGAACCAAAAGGAAAACTCTAAGTCAAAACTCTAATCCATGAAAGGGGTATCAACAATGTAGTCCACTAAGAGCTCCTAAGCACTCTTCACTCAACCCAGCTTCCTTCTAAAACCTGCCGCAGGAAAAGAAATGCGGCTGAGCTTAAAAAGCCCAGTGAACAGATATAAACAAACGAAAACTAATAACAAAAGGAAAACGAAAGTGAATATGACATAAGTCCAAGCGAACCTGTTGAGATAGAAATCAAGAATATGGAAACATAGAATATGATCAAAGGAAATACGGATAACGGATACCAAACACTCAAGGAAATGAAATGAATCATAAGTGTAAGCAAAAGAAATAAAGCAAGCGTAAGTTAATCACATTAGAGATGACAAGATAATAAGAATCATAGAGAAGTAGAACAAATAGGAATGCCCAACAATATATATACTAATTGTACATAGGAGTCATGACCTCCATTGTACCAAATGTGAAAGGGGTGTATTGCACACACACCAAAACATTCACCAAATAATACTAAACAAAGTACCTAGGATGCATCCATACGCCCCCTGCATAACAAATATATATGCACAAAGCTCTAGGCTAAGTGAACATATACAATAATAAATATAGGCCTGAATAGCTAGCTTAAAGGGAACGCTGTGGACTAAAACCCACCTCCACAGATAGTGTCAATACCACTGGTGCATCAATGGCAAGGCCATGGACTCCCCATGACTGGCTACAAATTAATCAAATGATCATATACAAGTAACACATAATGGGCATAGAATCAAGAATGCTATAGAAAAGAAATATAGCATGCAAACGAATATTTAGCTCATATCAATATCAAGTATCAACACACGAATCAAACAAAGGGAACATAGCAATGGCTTAACTAAAGGGATCATAATCGAAATATTAAACAAAAGAGAGAAGGATGGCCTTTACTAAAAAGGCGGAATATCTGTACCTTAGACCGCAAGTGCAAACGTAACGGAAAACATAAAGATTGGAGGCACTCCTTCTTTAGCGGATCTACACGAATCCATGATCATCTTATTAATAACCTATTTCAAATCAGATTACTCATTTTAGTCGGCTTTCCATTTTTAGTAACTTTTCTTTTATAGCAGCTTTCCAAAAATGGTAAGTTTCCTCTTTAAGTAGTTTAACCATGTAACTTTCTATTTTAGGAAAGTTTCCCAATTTAGTGAGTTTCCAATTTTAGAAAGTTTCCCGATTTAGTAAGTTCCCATATATAGTATCATAGGGTTACTTTCATCAACAATTAGGGTTTATAAACGTTTATAGCTTAGTTACTTACTAATGATGACATATATCAATTTAGGTTATGAAAAGCATTGAAGTATCTTAATTACATCTTTAAATGTCATAAGAATGATTTAATATAGTTAGATTAAAGGATATTGCGGACAATTAGGTTTAAAACACATATTTCACTCCTTTAGTCAATTTCAGCTTATAACACATAAACAGGTTGCACATTCCCGAATTTTCTTATCATACTTAAATATTTTCTGGAGCTTCAACAAAATTATCCCGGGTTTCTATATGTCTTAAGTACCTTGTGTAATTTTTACAGAATTTATCTCAAAGTGCATCCATAGAAGAAATATTCATTTGTTCAACTAGTTCAGATTTTGGGTCAGATTATACATACGAAAAGTTTGCATTTTGTAACCCCATATACACCCTTCAGAAAAATATACAAAAATTCCAGGAAGTCACTCATATCCTATATTTAACTCTTGTAAAAGGAGGGATCTTAACTCTTTACGGTTAGAAAATGAAAAATCAAAAACTGCTACTGATTTTACGTTCCCAAAACTCAGGTTTAACAAATGATCCCGTAAAATTCAAAAACATGACTAATACAACTCCAATTCACTCCAATCCGATCGGAAAACTTGATTAAGTTATTAAACTAGGTTTAAAAGTAAAGAACCAGCATTAAACACTTATGAAAATTCGAGTTGTAACACACACAAATTAGACTTTCAAAACTTTCCCATAAAGAACTCCGTTTTAGGCCATTTAATAACATGTTTACTTGACACCAACGCATACGAGAACTAAAAATACCACAAGACCTGTTTTAAACATCATTTTGACATATACATTTGATCACACAAATCAGTCCAGAAACGCAACACAAATCCATCACATGAAATCACAAAAATAACGACACACTAGATCGCATACAACGTCATGAAACTAAGCCATAACTCGTTTTGCTAATACTATACGCCACATATTTTTTCTAAGGTTTATTCCAGATTATGAAGCACATTGTAGGTATTATATTAGGGTCAAATGGGTCAGGTCAAGGTCGAATATAACTAGGTCGAACCAAATTAGTTTAGGGCTGAATAGAAACAGAATACAAGGGTCAATTTCTACAGGTTTTAGGCGCGTTATAAAGGTCATATTAGATATATTATATAGAAGCCGAAATCAGATTAGATTAAGTTCAAATTAAATAGGGGTCGAATAGATCAGAAACATGGTCAATTATATCAGAATATAGGGTCGAATATATTAGTCTTTAGCATGTTAAAGTTTATGATTTCATGTGACGTTCTAGCAGCAACAAATAATAGATTCAGATTACCATAAAGATGTTTAGGTTTAGATGTTTTATATTCAGATTATTTGAACTTGTGTGTGTCGAATGGATTAAAGAACAAAAGTGGTTATCGTGATACCTGCTGCAACGAGACAAAGAAAAGAGAAGAACAAGTCACGAATCACAACCCTACTAATTAACACCCAACTGCAGCCCTATAACCCACGTATGATCACCACAGCAGCACCATTCGAACCTTGATCTTGAGAGTGAAAAAAAAATTATGGCAGAGCTTTGTGGGTTTATTATTTTGGTTGTCGTATGAATATGAGGGAGAGGAAGGAAACGTATATTACCAGGAAATAAGGGGGAGCGTGTGTCTTCAATAAGGAAAGTGGTAATTGCAAATCAATTAGGTTTGATTGTGTCATAATATTGAGCGTGATATCTGGTCTACATTTATGGAGTTTTTATCCTTTTTAAATATTGTGAAACATATGGAATTGAGGACCAAGAAAACATGTACAAGACTTAGGTAAGGTTAAACTTAGTAACATACTTATATTAGTTATGTATTTAGTTTAACTTTTATTAAATGTATAATATAGTATAACATGTAGTTTAGGGTTTAATTATATTATTACAAACTTTAGGGAAAAATTTAAAATTAGACGTAAATTAGAAATCCGAATTTTAGGGTTTTACAATAACACTATTGGGTTATCGGGTTTGGGTCAAAATAACCCGACAAGATTTTTTAACCCAATTTAACCCGACCCGATTATCCTTATCGGGTTCGGGTTCGGGTTGGGTCAACCCGACCCTACTGACCTAACTGCTACATCTTGTTGAATTAGTACTGCTTTAACAAAGGTACTACTGCTCACTTATTAGTTTGTACTGTTTGAAGATAAATTAGTATTGTTGCATTTTTAGTTTGTACTGCTCCTTGAATGTTTAGTACTACTTGAATTTTAGTTAGTACTGCTTGATTTCATTAAGAACTGTCAGCGTTAGATGTTAGTACTGTTGTCATTTGTTTATACTACAGGGCTTGAAATAGTTTATATTGCCAGCGGTGTCCGAGGTATTTATTTGTACTCCTAGCTTTGGGCTTGAAATAGTTTATACTGCCAGCGGTGTCCGAGGTATTTATTTATACTGCTAGCTTTGTCTGATATCGGACAGAACTAATTTGTTTCTCAGGGGAAGATCTCGGACAACACAAACAGATGGAATTGATTTAGTATTTGGCAGATTTGGATTGCTGACACACACTTGTGTTTGGTTTTTGGATTTTAACAGATTATTAAGGCTCATTTTATTTGTTCTAATTGATTACGAAAAAGATTAATTATCACTTATTTGATGATGAAGTGGAGTTTCACAGGTTTGTGTTCTTATCATATCTTAAAGTGGGTGTTACACTTTAAAGATACCTTGTTTTTGTGTTCAAGTAGTGACTAAGACTTGACAAATCTGGATTTTTGTCAAGAGATTGAGGTCTCCCTATACATTGGTTTGGGTATACGTTCGAAGTCACATATATAGTACAAGACATAAGACACAAGTTTGGGTTGTTCTACTTCATCATCAAGTTGGTAATGCTTAGTTTTCTTCATCAGTAATCAGTACACCGAGCTCACAAAATTGAAGATTCAAGAAATGGTTAACATATGGGTTTCAGGGGAAGCTTAATGTTAAAATCTTTAACCATTTACATGCACCATTTGAGGAGAAGGTTTTTACAACTGCTAGTTGTTATTATTACTACTGGTTTAGGTTTCTTTAGTCTTGAGTTCATTTATAGTAAGCTATTTGGTGTTCTTAATGGTGGGTAATTCGAGACATTGGAAGACTGGATTGGAAGTATGATAGTGGTTCGTGGTTGTGAAGATTAAAGTTGCATTTACTTGGAGTCTCCTAGTGGATAATGACAAAAATGGGAAGAAGTAATTACATGTTTTGCAACTTGAAGATCCTTGGTAGTATATGTTATTTTAAGTTCACGAGGTGAACTGAAGGGGAAAATTGTTTCATTCATGAAAATCAAGACGAAGGTTTTGTAATTATCAACTAGGGGAAGATTGTTGGGTTTTATATTTGAGTTGATAAATACAAAACTATAAGTGAAGAATGAAGACAATGCAAAACACAAGGACTTGCTTGATAAAGAAGATTTTATTTATTAGTCCTTGTAACCCTAATTCTCTATTACTCAATATAAAGAGAATACAGGGCATTAGTTTTAAGTGTGTCAAAGATGTAAACACATGAAATGTGTGTGTGTGTGCAACCTAGGCATGTGAGTTTTGTGTAAACACCTAGGTTTAGTGTTTTGTTTAGCCTCAAGGATCATTGGTCCCTGTTAGATTAGGTAACCGTACTACACTTGATCACGTTGTATTTGGGCTGTTAGTTTTGTATATAGTTGTTAGAGATGATAACGAAGAAACCCTGTATCAATAACAATGATGTTTTGTTCCGTTGCGTATGTTATTGTCTTTGTTATTGTTAATCCCTAGTGCTCTAAAGGATCCATGGAGTTATTCTAAACTTCACTGATCATTTATATATTTACAATAAATATATAAAACTGAAGTATCGCGTTATTGTGTGTGACCTCATTGACTCACATATCAATATTTAATTATGTTATACTGTGCACATAATCCTAAAAACTTCCACTTGGTAATGTGTATAACTTCCAGTAACAATACCAACAGGTAGTCGTTTAGCAACAATATTCTGCCTGCTTCCAAAAAATACACGACTTGTCTGTCCGTTAATAGAACCAAACAATTATCATTAACAGTTAATGATTTTATGGTTTGAATTATAATCTTATTCCCTTTGTTTCCGATACATGTTAACTAGACACATGGCTTAAACAATCTTAATTTGCTAACATTTGTTTCTCGATATAGATTTAATGATATTACTAAAGTAAATTACAACAACAGTTTAACCTCTACTTCAATCATGGCCGTGTGTATATCAGTCAATTCATCGAGTTGCCTACAATAGTATCATGCGCATATAAGAGGAACAAATCCTTTTGCCTACATTCACTTTGTAATACACCATTTGTAATACCTGAAACACCCATGTTTGATCTCTAGTTACCGAGATGTTGGAGATGAATTTAAGCATAACTCGTCTTGTATTACAAATGTGTTATATATCAAAATTTTAAGGACATACAAGAATACAAATCATACACTCGACCGTCATGTTCTGACACATGTCAGGATCGTCTGATTATGAAGATAAGTAAGAATGAGAAGTAAGAGGAAATATAATTGTATAAATGAAAATAAGAAGATTAAAAAAAAACCATAACTTATTTGAAATGTGTGGTTAGAAATATTTCTCGCTCTTCTCATTATAATTTTTATTCTTATTTAATCTCTTCCCCATCTATATATTAAAATGTCTTATGCTCGGTTCTAAAGTTTTTATACAAAATAATAAAGTAAACATTTTTAGCCTAATTTTGGAAGGAAATATTTTACTTTAAAATCAACCAAATCACCATTTTTTTCAGTCATTTTCTTTTTCTTTTCCTCCTTAAGTAATACTCGAGAACACATTTTTTTTTGTTTCACTTCAGTTTCTTTACTTTTCTTCCTTAACTGGTACACAGTTTTCGAAAATTAAGCGGTGTAAATTTCAATGCATATAATACAGTTACACGTCAACAATTTTTTAATAATGAAATGAAAATTTAAAGCTAGTCAAAAATTATTCAGATTATTATTGTAACCGATAATTATTTAATGAAAATTAACTACATATAATTATGAACAAGTGTAGGTTACAACAAGTGGTTACATATCATTTAAAAAGTAGAAGTTGTTAAAAAGTGTAAAAAGTTTTTATTACCTTTGGATTAGATCTGGTCAAACACATTACAGTATTATTTTTTTCGGTCAAAGGATATAATGGTAAATTGACCCGTTTTATTTTATTCACCCTCAAACTTCAAACGCAAATAACTCTTAAACGACAAACTTTTAGAAAAAACTGATTTCACCATAATTTTTAAAATTTAATTCTCTTTAATTTGGTATAAATCTTGTTAATTATTCCGGTTTACACTTTTCTCTCAACCAAATCACATACTCCATCTTCATACCAGACCAACCAAATAAAAATTACTATCATCATATGCACTCCAACTACCAAACAGAAGTCCTCTAATCATAAACAAAAATAAGAAACTATGTGACAAAATGATAATAGAATCATTATTTTTAGATACATTTCAATGAATAGTAGAAGGGGCACTGATTTACTTGAACTTTAGAAACATGTGCCCAAGAACCAAGCCAAGTCAGGTACCCGTGATTGATTACAGATGGGTTCTGCGTTGGTAAATGAGCTAACCTACAACAACGAAATGGTTCAAAAATTTGTAATTTATACTACCAACATACTAAACTTGATATATTACATTTATTTTCATTCATTAAAAGCAAATCTTTAAAAGAATCAGTGAATCACACCTAGAGATAGACCAACTCATGATATTGAGTCATATATCAGATACACATGTGTATTTTATTCACTCAACGTCCCTTTAATACTTTTGTTTTTTATTTGCAGTTTCCTTAATGAGTAATGCTATTTAGGCCTACAATCCATGCCTAAATACATGCCTAATGCATAATTTACTTGTACAATTATGTTGTACATTTTCTCTCTCCAAATTTCCACCAATCACTTTTTCAAATCCACCAATCAAATCATTAGGCATACAAGTAGGTTTGCTAATTAGGCATAAGAATCATTTTTCTTCCTTAATTACCCCTCACCAGTTCCATTCTCTTTTTCTCTACATAAAATATTTTTTGCTCTTTTGCTAAATAGTACTATCATTATCATCCTACTTAGTATCAATATCGTCGTTCGTCGCTGCTACAACCATCGCACAACTGTCGAAGGCTCATCGGTGTATTAACCATCGCACCACCACCCAGCCTCTTTTCCGACAATTGTTAACAGCCTGGATGTAACAATTCGCATTTTCAGGTTAATTACCATTCCCAGAAAATTTCACTATTCACTTTTACTATTCATTTTCCCGAAACTTTCCCGAAAGTTGATTTTTATTTGATATTCTTGAGTGATAAATCATTTCCATGGCAAATTAAATGTTTGACATTCGTCAAATCATTTTCGTGAAAGTTATTAAGGAATTACACGTTTTAGGGTAAAACGTCATTCAGAAATTCTACGTACAACGAAACTCGACCGCGTTAAGTGACCCCGCATCAGAAAAATGTTTGACACACTCATGATTTATTTGAGAATTAATCGTGACTGAGAAAAACATGACCAAAAACTTCCCAGCAGGTCACCCATGTCGGTACTAATCTCACATGAGCACGCTTAACCGAATGAGCGATTAACCGTTAGACCACAAAACGAGTTTCTAAGACATTTTGAGTTTTCAAAATTATTAGAAAAAGTCAACATAATTTTCCCTCCTCCATTGACCAAAAATCATCCCTTGATGTTATAAGTCATTTCGTGATTTTTAGGCTTACGGTTTGATGTCTAAAAGACATTTAATACCAACCGACACTAGACTGAGCCCAGTCTAGACATTATAAGTCATTTTAAATCATTTTTATCACATTAGAAAAGTAACATTTTACTTTTCTCAATTTTACGCAATATTCGTACGTTTTACGTATTACGCGTTTTAGACCCGTGTTTCCAGTTTTTAGCAGGGTTTACCACCCAAATGGAATCTACCACTCATTTTATATTTTATTATGGGACATATGGACATGTCTAACAATACTTTAAAGTTCCATAATTTTACGACACCCGGTTTTACGTTTTGAGGCCTAATCATTTACGGTTGTCATTTCCCGGAGTCAAAACTCTTCCTAATACTTAGGATAATACCAAGCAAAGTCCACACCTTGTCCCCCAAGCTTGTGAACCGCCTAGGAGGGGGGATTCACCACCCATGTGGCTTGATCTTATGCCTTGTGTCATGAGATGTGAACATGTGTTCAACTTGGCCTCCAAGTGTTGACTAGTCAACAATGTAACCTCCTCATTTGCATATAAATGCTTCTCCTCCCACTCCTTGACCATATGAACGACCCACACACACAACACACTTCATTTTACTAGTTTACTTCAAGTTCCATCCAAGAAATCAAGTGCAATATCCATACATAAACCCTAGTTTAGTTTTGATTCATCAAAACTACTTCAAATCCTTAGAAACTTTGGTGATTTCTCTTGAGTTTGAATCCACTCAAGTCACCTCAACCTTCATCATCCATCTTTCAAGATTATAAGAGTAGAAAGATTGCATGAAGAGAAGTGGGTTGAAGCAAGTCTATCAATGTCCTATCCTTACATGTTAACTTCCTTTCATCTTTGAAAGCCAAAAGTTGTGAGCCAAACCCTAACTTGATTCTTGTTAAATAATCATGTTCATGTTATTTACATACTTTTTGTGCTATATTATGTCTTGTAGTTATGTCCATGATGTATAAAAATGACCAAAACAAGTTATTGTTATTTGATTGTTACAACAAGTTACTAAAACAAGTAAACTAGTGACTTTCTTGGTAAGACCTGATCAAAATGGTAAAAATATGATATTGGATCATTACATATTGTAGTAGAGGACTTAACAAGGAAACCATAGCAATTTGAACCACCCAAAACGAGTATACGAGTCAAAAGTTATGGCGATTTGAAATTACCAAGGATTTCCGGCAAAACTGCCAAATAGCTTCCTGATCAAATTTGGGTTTTGAAAGTCATACTTCTGGTCCGATTCATCAAAAAGTTAAAACACGAAAGTTGTCCGGAACGCCGTTTTCGTTCAGGAACAAAGAAGCTCGAGACCTAAAAATGCTTTCCGAGTGATAAAATTCTTCAAATTCTAAACAGCCCATTTTTAGGCGAAAGTCACTAGATTATGGTTATACTTTGAAATGAACAAGAGGTCTTATGACCTATAATCAAGACCACCACCATGGCTAGAGCCAAGGTTGTGTCTCATGACCTTGGAACAAGGACCAAAGGTCATGGCTAGGCCATGACGAAATGACCATAACAACTTACCTAGGCGTAAACATGAAACAATGAATTAGGCGATAACATGAACAAGCAATTTGGATCTACTTCACCTAAAAGGAAACCATGAGATTTTACCAAGAGAAAATGGTCATTCAAGACTTATGAAACTACCCCTAATAACAATCTTCTTGTACTAATAAACTTTCCTAAGTTTATTCAAATATCGGACATGTAACTTTTCGGATCAAAACTTATACTTTATCAACTACTACAATAGTAGGGAGCCTCATGTGAGGAGTTCATTATGTAAGCCGTCGAGTTGAGTTGTGGATTTACGAATTAAAGTGTCCTGGCTCCTCGAACGCTTACTAACATGACTTCTGAATTATGTCGGCCCGAACGGTAGTAAACGATATACAAAACATACATGTTCATGAATCTTTTCTTTCAAGGACATACAATATACATCATACCACATCATGGACTAAGTGCAAGATATATATTGGCGTGTTTATGTCTCCTTAGACATTACTCCGATCCTAAGTCGCAACATTCGATTATAGGTTGCTCGTAGAAACCTTCACGATTCAACCGTTACATTCATTACTTGCTATCTTACTTAAGGTGAGTTCATAGCCTCACTTTCCATAACTTAATTGTTTTACAATTCCTTGGGGGGAATACATGCTATTTCTAAATCGAATACAATGCTTTCTAATGGATGCTTCACGACGATGTTTTATTATCACTAAGTACCAACCTTGCTAAACCGAGATCCTTTATTATGAACCATTTAGTCACTAGCAATAGTGAGCGCGAATATTAATAATAGGCCTATTGGGATTGACGAATCCCATTTGTATTGACTAAGTTCAAACAAATGCATTAATATTTGAGATTTAGGTATGTTAGCAAAATACCTACCGGGATAATCTGCCGATCGATATTGGTACACGTTAACGTTATGGTGTCATAAGCTTAGTGAAATAAATAACGATTTTGTTTTCCAAACATTGGTGTGAGCTTATAACTCACACTACCAACATATTGTGTTCAAACGATTTAACAAACTCTATGAATATCACTCAACCTTTGTGTTGACCTCTCAAGCATGTATTTCAGGTTCATGACGATCAAGGATGGCACGGAAGGACACGGATACTCAAGAGGGCTATAAATTTTATTATCATTCAAAACTCATTTAATGTGATTTGTAAACATTGAACCATTTGGGACCTCATTTTGTAAACTCTGATATTTATATAATTTGAATGATAAATCTTTCAAAACGACTCAATTGGAGTTCGTTTTCTATTATTGTGACTATTGTGCCGTCGAGTAACACCCAGTTCGAATTCCGCTGCAACCATGAATTGGGGGTGTTACAGATTGGTACCAGAGCCATGGTTATAGAGAAACGGGTCTAATTGAGACCTAAACTATAACTACAATCACAAACAAAAACATTTTATAGCCTTCCGCTCTCCGTGTCTTCCATCCTCCAGACGATTATGGACTTAGTAAGCATGTTATGCTACACAAACATATTAGTATATTCATATATACCCATTTTGAGCATTTCCCCGTAGACATTTTGTGCTACACAAACATAATTGCATATTGATATATGTACCCTAAACATAATTGAGCATTTCCCTGTAAGCATTAGTATATTGATATATAAACTCGGTTTATTTTCAATCATTTATCTAAACAATGGACTAAACATATCTGTGTATGCCTACTAAGGCATTTCGGCACAGCCACACTCTCCCAATCATGTTCCTACTCCAACATTATATGTCCAAGACATTGTATATTACAATGGTCTCATTCACTTTTCAAGACATTGTATGTTACAATGGTCTCATTCACTTTTCCAAGACATTGTGAGATACAATGGTCTCATTCATTTTCCAAGACATTGTGAGATACAATGGTCTCATTCATTTTTCAAGACATTGTGAGATACAATGGTCTCATTCATTTTTCCAAGACATTGTGAGATACAATGGTCTCATTCATTTTCCAAGACATTGTGAGATACAATGGTCTCATTCATTTTTCAAGACATTGTGATACAATGGTCTCATTCATTTTTCCAAGACATTGTGAGATACAATGGTCTCATTCATTTTCCAAGACATTGTATGATACAATGGCCTTAATCATTTTTCAAATGTTTTGAGTCACACAATGACTTAACCTACTTCCCAGACATTGTGAATTGCACAATGGTCTAACCTACTTCCGAGACATTGTGTTTTGTGCAAATGGTCTCTAGAATTATTCCATCGCATCATCAATATCATTTCTTATGATATCAAAAACCCGTCATAATCTATCGATTTCCAAACAAGAAATATGAGATTTCTAAAGAACAAACTAATCCATCATCGACAAAAGCTGAACTTTCTCTACATTCATCAAAGTTTTCTGATGAAACCTTCATTATTAAAAGTTCGTGATCCTGGCCAAGTATGTTCTATTTTAGAACTACTTAAAATTTCCTTTCCATACGTATCTACCCTTACTACCTTCTATGCAATGGAATATGAAAACATACGGGACTTGCAACTTAAGGGTTGACATCGCCTTTGTTTAGTGAACAGTTTCCCAAAACCAACGGACATATCACAAGTATACCTAATTTAGGTATTTGAAAATTTTATCGAACCTTGGCTAAATATAGACTAGTCACCTATATTTAACCTAGGGACAGTGGAATATAGTCTGACTAACTATATTCGACTTAACATTTTCAAATACTGAGAATAGTTGTACTAGAGTTATGTTTAGATTGATTTCCTACATGAACACGATAAACCACCAGAATACATTAAAACAATCTAGAGACACGATAGTGCCTTACCACTCAGCGAAATCTTAACATTTTATTTGTACTACCTAACTTCATTCTTGAAAGTTTTCATTTATGAGATAATCCGAACTACTATCTGGGATAGTTATCAATTATTCTCTTCATCCTGTAGAAGTACTATCCTGTTTAGGTCCTAAGGATACCATTCCATCATAAACCTTTAAAATCTCTTAAGATTTTTAAAGCAAACTCAACATCTATACCTAAGAGTATTAATGTTAAGCATACACTACACACTTTTGTTCATCAACATATCATAACATTATCTTCACAACCGTTGGAACCACAAGCTCATTAACAGATCTTGATGCACTTTTAAAGCTCAAATCATCCTTAGTTACACGACAAGCACCCTTATCAGCTTTACAAGTTTGAATATTCATCTTGTACTTTTGGAACACCAGTATCATCTCGTAATACACTACCTTGTAACTCACCGGCTAAGTATGAATGTTGGGTTGGGAATTCTTAAGTAGGATGATTTGTAATTATTTGAATGGATTGGGATGCCTTTTCATTTAAATAAAGAAATTGTAAATCACCGAACCATAAGTTTATATTCCTCTATTTACATTGTTTGGGATGCCTCTCTATGTAAATAAAGAATTATGAACAAGTGGGCTTATTTGTATCCGAAATAACATAAGTATGAAGTCAACCTACATTACATTGCTCGGGTATGGCTTGATACCTACATTACATTGCTCAGGTATGGCTTGATACCTACATTACATTGCTCGGGTATGGCATGATACCTACATTACATTGCTCGGGTATGGCATGATACCTACATTATATTCGCCACAAGAAATCCTATCTTTTCACCGACATCGCTTCAAACCATGACATAAACACTAGGTACAACAACCGATTACCTACTAGACTATGATTGCGACTACTATCCCAATTTCCATTGATATTCCTCTACTATATCAATTTCCATTTATTGGATTCTTATGTAAATTGCTATTGTTGTTCAACTGTTATATCAATTGCTATTGATACTTGACAACTATATCAATTTCCATTTTGATATTTAACTATATCAATTTCTGTACAACTACTATATCAATTTCTATTAATAATCGACTGCTATATCAATTTTCTTTGATATTCGACTATTATATGGATCTCTACTAATATTCAACCATGTTATCAATCTCTATTGACACACCATATTCTGAGACAAATCAAACTACATCACTAGTAATTCCAGACTTTAGTCCTCATAAGTAACCACACCTTTTCATTGACACCACTCCAACATATGACACACAAAGAACTTCGGGACGAAGTTCCCCGTAAGGGGTAGAGACTGTAACAATTCGCATTTTCAGGTTAATTACCATTCCCAGAAAATTTCACTATTCACTTTTACTATTCATTTTCCCGAAACTTTCCCGAAAGTTGATTTTTATTTGATATTCTTGAGTGATAAATCATTTCCATGGCAAATTAAATGTTTGACATTCGTCAAATCATTTTCGTGAAAGTTATTAAGGAATTACACGTTTTAGGGTAAAACGTCATTCAGAAATTCTACGTACAACGAAACTCGACCGCGTTAAGTGACCCCGCATCAGAAAAATGTTTGACACACTCATGATTTATTTGAGAATTAATCGTGACTGAGAAAAACATGACCAAAAACTTCCCAGCAGGTCACCCATGTCGGTACTAATCTCACATGAGCACGCTTAACCGAATGAGCGATTAACCGTTAGACCACAAAACGAGTTTCTAAGACATTTTGAGTTTTCAAAATTATTAGAAAAAGTCAACATAATTTTCCCTCCTCCATTGACCAAAAATCATCCCTTGATGTTATAAGTCATTTCGTGATTTTTAGGCTTACGGTTTGATGTCTAAAAGACATTTAATACCAACCGACACTAGACTGAGCCCAGTCTAGACATTATAAGTCATTTTAAATCATTTTTATCACATTAGAAAAGTAACATTTTACTTTTCTCAATTTTACGCAATATTCGTACGTTTTACGTATTACGCGTTTTAGACCCGTGTTTCCAGTTTTTAGCAGGGTTTACCACCCAAATGGAATCTACCACTCATTTTATATTTTATTATGGGACATATGGACATGTCTAACAATACTTTAAAGTTCCATAATTTTACGACACCCGGTTTTACGTTTTGAGGCCTAATCATTTACGGTTGTCATTTCCCGGAGTCAAAACTCTTCCTAATACTTAGGATAATACCAAGCAAAGTCCACACCTTGTCCCCCAAGCTTGTGAACCGCCTAGGAGGGGGGATTCACCACCCATGTGGCTTGATCTTATGCCTTGTGTCATGAGATGTGAACATGTGTTCAACTTGGCCTCCAAGTGTTGACTAGTCAACAATGTAACCTCCTCATTTGCATATAAATGCTTCTCCTCCCACTCCTTGACCATATGAACGACCCACACACACAACACACTTCATTTTACTAGTTTACTTCAAGTTCCATCCAAGAAATCAAGTGCAATATCCATACATAAACCCTAGTTTAGTTTTGATTCATCAAAACTACTTCAAATCCTTAGAAACTTTGGTGATTTCTCTTGAGTTTGAATCCACTCAAGTCACCTCAACCTTCATCATCCATCTTTCAAGATTATAAGAGTAGAAAGATTGCATGAAGAGAAGTGGGTTGAAGCAAGTCTATCAATGTCCTATCCTTACATGTTAACTTCCTTTCATCTTTGAAAGCCAAAAGTTGTGAGCCAAACCCTAACTTGATTCTTGTTAAATAATCATGTTCATGTTATTTACATACTTTTTGTGCTATATTATGTCTTGTAGTTATGTCCATGATGTATAAAAATGACCAAAACAAGTTATTGTTATTTGATTGTTACAACAAGTTACTAAAACAAGTAAACTAGTGACTTTCTTGGTAAGACCTGATCAAAATGGTAAAAATATGATATTGGATCATTACATATTGTAGTAGAGGACTTAACAAGGAAACCATAGCAATTTGAACCACCCAAAACGAGTATACGAGTCAAAAGTTATGGCGATTTGAAATTACCAAGGATTTCCGGCAAAACTGCCAAATAGCTTCCTGATCAAATTTGGGTTTTGAAAGTCATACTTCTGGTCCGATTCATCAAAAAGTTAAAACACGAAAGTTGTCCGGAACGCCGTTTTCGTTCAGGAATAAAGAAGCTCGAGACCTAAAAATGCTTTCCGAGTGATAAAATTCTTCAAATTCTAAACAGCCCATTTTTAGGCGAAAGTCACTAGATTATGGTTATACTTTGAAATGAACAAGAGGTCTTATGACCTATAATCAAGACCACCACCATGGCTAGAGCCAAGGTTGTGTCTCATGACCTTGGAACAAGGACCAAAGGTCATGGCTAGGCCATGACGAAATGACCATAACAACTTACCTAGGCGTAAACATGAAACAATGAATTAGGCGATAACATGAACAAGCAATTTGGATCTACTTCACCTAAAAGGAAACCATGAGATTTTACCAAGAGAAAATGGTCATTCAAGACTTATGAAACTACCCCTAATAACAATCTTCTTGTACTAATAAACTTTCCTAAGTTTATTCAAATATCGGACATGTAACTTTTCGGATCAAAACTTATACTTTATCAACTACTACAATAGTAGGGAGCCTCATGTGAGGAGTTCATTATGTAAGCCGTCGAGTTGAGTTGTGGATTTACGAATTAAAGTGTCCTGGCTCCTCGAACGCTTACTAACATGACTTCTGAATTATGTCGGCCCGAACGGTAGTAAACGATATACAAAACATACATGTTCATGAATCTTTTCTTTCAAGGACATACAATATACATCATACCACATCATGGACTAAGTGCAAGATATATATTGGCGTGTTTATGTCTCCTTAGACATTACTCCGATCCTAAGTCGCAACATTCGATTATAGGTTGCTCGTAGAAACCTTCACGATTCAACCGTTACATTCATTACTTGCTATCTTACTTAAGGTGAGTTCATAGCCTCACTTTCCATAACTTAATTGTTTTACAATTCCTTGGGGGGAATACATGCTATTTCTAAATCGAATACAATGCTTTCTAATGGATGCTTCACGACGATGTTTTATTATCACTAAGTACCAACCTTGCTAAACCGAGATCCTTTATTATGAACCATTTAGTCACTAGCAATAGTGAGCGCGAATATTAATAATAGGCCTATTGGGATTGACGAATCCCATTTGTATTGACTAAGTTCAAACAAATGCATTAATATTTGAGATTTAGGTATGTTAGCAAAATACCTACCGGGATAATCTGCCGATCGATATTGGTACACGTTAACGTTATGGTGTCATAAGCTTAGTGAAATAAATAACGATTTTGTTTTCCAAACATTGGTGTGAGCTTATAACTCACACTACCAACATATTGTGTTCAAACGATTTAACAAACTCTATGAATATCACTCAACCTTTGTGTTGACCTCTCAAGCATGTATTTCAGGTTCATGACGATCAAGGATGGCACGGAAGGACACGGATACTCAAGAGGGCTATAAATTTTATTATCATTCAAAACTCATTTAATGTGATTTGTAAACATTGAACCATTTGGGACCTCATTTTGTAAACTCTGATATTTATATAATTTGAATGATAAATCTTTCAAAACGACTCAATTGGAGTTCGTTTTCTATTATTGTGACTATTGTGCCGTCGAGTAACACCCAGTTCGAATTCCGCTGCAACCATGAATTGGGGGTGTTACACTGGACGACGGGTTTTATTGGTCGGAATGGAACTATAGCTGAAACCACCATGCCCGAAGATCTGTTGTTAGAACATCACTAAAACCACAATGAAGATAAAACCCGAAAACCATTCAAAACACCAACAACTCACTGACACCAACAACCAAACTAAATAACAGAAGCCACCCAAGCCACCGAAACAACCAAAACCACAGCAATATGGTGGCTATCTCGGCAGATGGCGGCATTGTAGCGGTTATTGTGGCAGCAGTGTGTCTATGGTGGCTGCAGTTGTTTAGCCGGTGATGGTGATAATAACATGTGTGTGTTTAGAAGCTGAGATGAAAGTGTGTTAGTTTGTAGGCTTTTTATATATGAAATATGCATTAAAATGGTAGTTATAATATATATGTTTTTTTTATTAATTAAAATCACATTGCAGAATTTTTTTTTCTCTTTTTAGTTGGGCTGTTAATTAATCACATTGATTAAATGAGCTATTACAAATTAGTGAGGTTTATAAATATTAGAGACGGTTACAATTGAAAAGATTAAAATCCATAATGTAATATAACTCTTATTCATATGTATGTGTTAGTTTGAAATCCTTCCAATTAAATAAATGTTTTTGATCTTAAATTATTAAGACTTCCTCTTTTAAAGTCCTAAATGCATTAGTATGTAGTATAGATATAGATATAACATACATATCTTATCCTTAATCTTTACCTTTTTATCTTTATCTTTAACTTTATCTTTAACTACTATAAAGAATTTACGCCTTTATATTAATAGAAGTCTTAAAAATTAAGTTTACAGACTTTCTATTTGTATACTTTAGTTTTTAAATTTTGTATCATATAATAACTTAATGCAGTTAATTGAATTTACTCATGACGATTAACATCACATTGCACTATATAACATTTATTGAAGTGAAACTTTGAACAAGTACTATTCCGGAGCCGTCAGGTGGGAGGTCGACTCCATGGTGGAGGATGGCTTGGGTGCAATGTGGAGTCGCGGCTCGAGAAGGCGCTGTTCACATGTCGAGTCGAGTCGAGCCAATGGAGGTTAGTGAGTTTTGTGTGTTGGAAGCATCTTTGTATGTGTGATCAGCCAAAAATATGATACATGTCCTTTGAATGCACACTCAACACCTCCATATTCTTCCATTTGTATTCCACTACTTTTCTAACATGCAAAGATTTTTATTTCCAAAGTGAGTCATTAGCCCCCCCCCCCCCCCCCCACCAAAAAAAAAAAAAAAAAAAAAAAAAAAAAACGCACACACTCACAAATCAAATTTCGCTCTTATATTTTTAATTCAAGATTTGGGTTAAATTTTGTAGCTGGGTGAATTTTGGAGTAACTTCATCAATTGCAACGATTAAGAAACATAAGAATGTGTTTGATTTTTGCAGGTGGTTCTGATTAATAGGGTGTTTTACTTGGTTTATTCTGTTTTGAAGTGCTTGATTCATCTTAATTTTGTGCTTAATTTAGTTGTTGATTTCTGTTGCTTGCATTTATGGCAGGTTGGATACATGCAATATTGGTGACAGTCATAAGTATGCACCCACAATATCATCAGGTAATATCAATGATTGACTGTTATTCTCTTTGGTTCTTATCTTACTTGGTTATCGATTATTTTGGGTGTTGGTTTTTGTTGCTTGCATTTATGGCAGGCTCGATACATGCAACGGTAGTGATAGTCGTAATTTTACGCCCAAACTATCATATGGTAATATCAATGCTTGACCATCATTCTTTTTGGTTCTTTTTTTTGGGTAAAAGGGATTTCACCCTCTTAAATAAATTAAAACCCAAAAGCATTTAAGTACATATGGAATGTGGCTGAAGTACCACATTAACCTCAAGCTAAACAGCTTGATAAATAACAAGCCTAGAGCTTATGACATGCCAAATGCTCTTACAACTCTAGAATCAAAAAATGAGCCTAGAACAAGTATCTAAACAAAACAAGCTAACCAGCGGCCATTGTGAATTATGAAATTCCAACTATATTAGAGTTTGGAAATAAATTAGCAGATTCATCAAACACGTTTTCAACATAATCTTCATCACCGCCTTCATCAGTAGCCAAAGCAGCATATGGATTTGATGTAGATATTTCACAGTTCTTAGAGGAAGAACCTTTAGACTTCAACATAGATGACGATGTAGGCACATTACTCCTAGTAGTATCTCCCTTCTTTGGTTCACTAGTAGTCTTCTTTGGCTTATACCTGAAATTCTGTTTGACTGAAGTACCATCAAACTGACTACCAGCTTTACCTTTCTTCTTCTTATGACTCACCATTTGGAAACCATCATTAGCAGGCATACTAGAAGTAGTAGCAACATTTGAAGTAGTAGCAATAGGAGGACTGACCACTTTTTTAGGACAATGATCATGGATATGACAAAAAATCTTACATAATGTACACCTGGGAGGCCTCCACTCATACTCAACTCGAATAGTTTCTTTAGTAAAACCATCCCCTATAAGAGCGGACACCAATAGTAATAACCTCAACGAGCTCAGCCTCTGAACAAACCTCGATTAAGCACCAAGCAAAACTACTCCTACCCAAGAATCCTTACACATAGAGCTTGTGTACGAATCAAGCATAATAGGTTTGCCAATAAATGAAGCAGTTAAGTTAATACCATCCTCTTCAAAAACTTGAATAGGCACATCATGTAATTTAACCCATACCAGAATACGAGTCAGCTCTTCCTTACACAAACTAGTATCAATTGACCATTTTTAAGAATGATCGGTGATTTGCGTATCATCCAAGGGCCACCTTCCAAAACTGCTTCTAAACCAGCCTGAGTATCGAATTTAAAAAAGAAAAAGCCTTTTGCATTCATCATAATCTTTTTCAAACCATATTTAGCCCAATTATTTCTAACATAGTATTCAACCACTGGAAACGCCATTCTATTACCAATGAAGTAGTCATATAGAGTGTGTTCAAGACATGTACTAACCTTTTCGACCACTCTACGTGGAATAGAAACGTTAACTCCTTCACAAACTGAATCAGCAACCAAAGTATGAAAAGTAGGATTTGGAATATATTTATCCTTTGTATTCGCATCCACATTTACAACATTGGGTGTTGTATCTTTGATACTCTCATCATAATTAGAAGTTGTTACATTGGCATTCCTATCAATCTCATAAACCTCAAGCAAACCACTCATAGCCTCATACACCTTTGAACGAGTATCACTATCCAAATCAGACTATAACGGATATTTGCTAGCTTCAACCTCCTTAAGGAATAAATCAATATCCGAGGTTGATTTCAGCGAGATAACAAACACCAATTCAATAAAATCATGTTTACTTTTGATAGAATTACCCTCAATAGTAGGACCGGTACCCACATTCAAAGGGGATAATTCAGCCGCAATAGGTCCTTTAGAGTGGCCAGTAATCTCAGCCGCACTATTATTGCTACCACCTGCAACTTTCGCAACATCAGACAATGAGTAATTTGACTCCAAACCAGACCCCATAGACACACCAAGTACATGTGTTACTATCGAGAAGTTTCCAGCATTTGTCGACCCATTACCATGATCCCCACTGTGAGAGCCAATGGGCAGCGATTCCGTAGGTACCACATGATCACTTGTAGCTTTCACGTTACTTCCAGCCATGCTCGATACCCGATTAACCTCACTTGTAGCAGCATTAACATTGCCGCCCAACTTATCCATAGTATTCGTAAAATTCTTTAAGATCGATGCAATATTCGGAGAATTTAATTCATCAATATTAACATTAACTTTATTATCAAAACTCGTGTCATTTAGAAAACCCTTATCCATCTCTCTATAACCCACTAGCAGCAAGAACAAGCCAAATCAAGAGAAACCCTAACGTAAAAGTTAGGGTTTAAACTTTATGCCAAAAAAAAAAAAAAAAAAAAAAAAAAACCTAACCAGCACCCATAATCGCTATGCATGTACAATATGTAGAATGATTAATAAAGTCAGCACCAACACAAAGTAAATCTAAGCATAAAGAGAGCACCGACCCACGATTAGGAAATAAAATATATGAAACCTACACCAACACTCTTGATCAATATAATGTATTTGTAACACCACCAACCCACATGGATCAATTTAGAAACAAAATATATTAAATCAACCAAAAAGTAACTGGTAGGTAAAAATGATTAATTTAATACCAGTTGATGATTAATGAAGAAGAAAGAATGATTGGAATGAGCGTATATTTTCTTCAAAAAATCGTCAACTTGAGAGAGTATTTTCTAGGGTTTTTCCTGTATGCAATTTAATACTTCTGAATTACATACGTCTTTTTTCATTCTTTTCAGTTCTTATCTACCAAATACTTAGGTATTGGTTATTTTAGGCGTTTGTGACTAAGAGGGTGTTTTGTTTGGTTATTGTTCTGTTTTGACATTGGTTTGTGCTTAATTTAGCTTAATTTTGTGCTTCATTTAATTGTTGAAGTATATTACTTACGTCAATGGTGGTTCCTATTTAGCAAATATTTAGTTATTGATTATTTTAGGTGTTTCTAACTAATAAAGTGTTGTTTGGTCATTGTTCATTTTGATATTTGTTTGTGCTTAATTTAGCTTAATTTTGTGTTTAATTTAGTTGTTGAATTTTGTTGTTCATGTCAATTGCAAGCTAGATGCATGCAATGGGAGTGACAGTCGTAAGTTTGCACCAGGGCTATCATCAGGTAATATCAATGCTTGATCAACATTTATTTGGGTTTTTATCTAGCGAATGTTTAGTTATGTTGATTGGTGTGTTAGGTGGTTGTGGTAAGAAGTGTAATTGGCTGAATACATAGTTGACAACTACATATATTAATATATCATAAACTGGATTTAGCAAAATGTTAGATTTCTATCGGTACGCCTATAGTATACTTATCAGTTATCGCATTATGGATGCCATTATGAGTATACCTTGATAATTTTTTCTATTGATAATTGGTCGCAAATGCTAACATGAGTGTTATTATTCATTTAAAGAAGGAAACTAATTTTTCGGTTTAGAATCTCTTATCTCTACAATTGTTTTCTACCGATATAGGGATATTGTGTTGTTGTATGAAGTGAGATTGAATTGACATATATACAGATGTTAGCATATTTGCTTTTTGATGTCCTTAAATGTAGTTTTTTGATAGTTTTTAGAGTTTCATAGCTCATTAAGGATCATTCTTACATCTGAATTTATGTGTTTAGCTTGCCAGTGATGTTGTTATCGTAGGAATCGCGTGTGCGATGCAAGAAAAAGCTTTCGCCAAACAAATGGGTTGCAGCAAAGTTGCAGGTTCAACACCGATACTTTACATTATCAAACGTTAGCTTAGAGTAATATAGTTTTTCGCATAGTTGATAGACTATTTTGTAAATTTAATTTAGGACGCTGTTGCTTAGTTATGTTGATTTGGTCCTTTAGTTATTATTAATTTTGTCGAGGAAGAAATTGTAATGATTCGGTCTCTTGCTTAGACTTAATTTTGGCATGGCAAAAACTGTAGGCCATAAAATGTAGCTGTCTTTTGTACCCCAATACGATATCTAGGTCGAGGAAATAATATTGTTGGTGCAACCGTCAATGTATAATTCTTTTTTGCATTTAGGTTACACAAGAAAATTCAAGTGGATGTATTAATGTAGGTTATGCATAACACTTGATAGAGGATTTTTGCCACGAAGTATGGCCGGATTAATTGGCATCTCTGGGTAATTTTTTTCTACGTCACTTTTTGCAAAATTTGAAGAATCGATGACTCTATTGTAATATTTTAAGTTTTACGTTCTTTAGTATTGTTGGCTTTCGTAAACACAACACGAAATATCAGCTCACATGCATTTTACTGATAAATTTTGTTTCATGGTTTCTATATCAAAGCATCAGATGAATGGCCCGTGCTCCCCACTGGAGTTAAATTTGCTCCATTTGACATCAAGTTGCTGGAACATCTGGCAAAGAAATGTGGGGTGGGGAATCGAAAGCCACATTTATGTACCGACATGTTCATCCCAAGCCATTCAATTTCTTATGGCATCATTTTAGCGGTTGTTTTCCCTTCCTTCTGCTTCGAGTTAGAGGAAATGAAAATTTGGCAAAGGCGATCTGAACAACACATTTGGGAAATTGGAATGTATTTGAATACTCTTAGCAGTTATATTGGATTTGACAACATAAATAAGGTGCATATCATTGTTATACCTAGATTGGTAAGTTCAATTTACATTTCTTATGCTTATAATCCGTTTCGCTTTTATATTTTTGCTCTTTTACTTTTATATAGTTTAAACTTTAACTACTTAATACAATCTGAGTTAATATGCCACCAGAGAATATTAGTTAAGGAGTAGTTTGGATTATTATAATTTGTTCGTTTATTAGCTTACATTAATATAAAAAACTAATGCATAGACCCATGTTGATAAATTTGAAGAGGTTTTTAAAATTCTATTGGACATTTAAGTTTGTTGAATAAGTTAATTTAAGCGCCACAAAATTTCTGAATTTGATGCTTGCTTAGACCCTGGGATCCATTATTGGGACAATTAACTAAAGCTGCTTAAAACTTATGTGTTTTCAACCAGTTTTGTAATTGCATGGTCTGTATAAAAAGGTATTGTATTGAGTTTGCAGTTGTGGAAGATTTATCATTTTTTTAATACTCGTCAGTTATGCAGGTGAAAAACGGGTTTTGCAAGCAGCATCGTAGAGAGATCGTTTACTCAAATTCTACTACAAATGGTGATTGGGCTGGGAAGATGCTAATTTTTGAAAGTGCTTTTGGGTATTGGCGTTGTTGTATAAAGGGGTGTTTGGATTTTTGTTGATCCTGAACAAGATGCTCTTTACAATTGGGGTTTCAAAAAAGCTATGCGGATGGGGAGAATATATGATTCCATTGTTGTCTTGTTGCACCTGATCCTTATGGTGTTTGTATTTTTTTTGTTAAGTAGATTTCTTTTCACTACTCGTTTTATTTTCAATGGGTTATTTTGGGTTGTATTATGCTTATAACGGGTTAAATGGTCTACACTTAAAAAAACTTGGCTTAAAAGGAAATAGGTTGAGACTCTCAATGAATGATCAATGCTTATAAATTCTAAAACTGTTTTTGGCAAGTAGTTTGACTTTATTTACATGTGGAAGGTTAATACTTAACAAAAGAATTGACAAAAGAAGTATTTCGGTTCAACCAATACCCAAAATTACCCGATGCAATTAGAACCTGTTGCTATAGCCGCTGCTACTTTAATTGCATTAAAATTATTAGCGAATTGAAATTTTTTTCCGAATTTAAATTAACATAATAACTTGTCTAAAAATTTGAGAAAATGCTTAATAAACTTAATGATAAATATGACCACATTAAATTTTTTTAAACTAGATACTCGACAATACAACTTCCAAATTTAATTCATGATTCTTCAGTTGTCCCAATCTTTATATAACTATTTTACAAAACGTTTTCAAGCATACAAATATGATACTCAAACCTGCAACAAAAATTTCTTTTACAATCTCGAATTTATTTTCATCTAAATATGTCTTCTTCAAACAAAAGATCACCAACTAATGCAAAACTTGAAAACGGCCATGCAACTGAACTTAAGTATGTTACACAGTTTTTATTATTTTTTTTAGTTTTTGCATGTGAAATCCATGTATTTCTTTTATCAAGTATTGACCTAATAATTCCTTTGCCATGCCAGGAAACAACATATTGAGATGAATAGAAAATCATTCAAAAACATAACCAAAAGCAGTTTCAAGTAAAGGTATGTGGTTACATTAGATCTATTTCCATTATATCTAATGATGTGTGACAGTTAACGAAACCACATTTTGAATATATCATAGTTGCAAAATTGCAATAATTACATGTTATTCTGTAACATCTAATCATTGCAATTTTTTGACAAGATACAAAACATATAGAAGTTAAAGGAGATGGTTATGCAAAGCTACCCTTATGTACGGGTGATGAGTTGTGGTATCACGAATGGGAGGCTTAGGATAAAAAAATGTGGGAAGAGGAAGAAGAAAGAAACGCCAGAAGGAAAAAGCATGCAGAAGTTGTCAGAGAGCATTAGAAAAAGGTTGCTGCAATTAGAAGATTAGAAGAGCAAGAGTATAGTGAAGCTGGATACGAGGGCAAAGATGACGACATTGAAATGTTCTCATACGATAGTTTGCACTTGGCATATTCTCGCAAGTCTTCACCCAAATTCCCTTTTTAGAGTGTTTATTTTTTTGTAGTTAAGATACTTATGAAGCAACAATGTATGATTTTTGTTAAAAATATTCACTTTTACATGTTATGTGACTGTTTGTAATTGGTTTATCATTCTTTAATGTTTAATATGATATATGAACTTCAAAAACATATACTATACATCGCATATTAGTGTATGTTAGTGTGAAATTTAGTGTAGAAGTTTTATGAGAAAAACCGCAAAATTTATGCTCATGATACCATTAATGGGAAATCATGTAAATTTCGTGTATATGGATAGATAAGTCTCGGCTGACAACATTAACCAAGAACAAGCGGAAGTAATTGACCATATTAAATTTATATAAGTTTCATGTCAATAGGTTTTTTCATGCAATACGTAATTAATCAAAGACCGAAATTATACATCATATATTTTTCGGTTGTTGTTTTTGAAGGCTGTGTAAAGGCTATGTGTTGAAACCTTTGCATAGTTGTTGCTGTTGCGAAGACGTCGTGCCAAATGTGCCAGTTCTATATTAATGACTAACAAATGGGACGAGAGAAGAGTCACGAATTAAGTCGTTACTTTTACACGTTGTTTAAACCAAGCCGATCCCATTTCCTTTCTCTTCACTAATCTCTTCTTCTCCTCCCCTGCTTCCTACCAAAATTTTGGATGCTTATTAATTTTTCCATGCCTCATTTTCATCACGAGTTAACATGCACAAAAGCGAAGTGATTTAGTCATTGTTAATTGTCGATTTTTCATTTATATTAAATCTAAACTTTGAGTAGCATAATTTATGATACAGTTACATAGGTTTGTATTAGCAAGAGTAAACCTGAAAAAGGGCTCACTAGATTTTACTATGCCAATTTGCATCACTACATGATAGACACATCTTTTAGGCCAACATGTCGTGGTTGTTATTATCAAGGGCCAAAAATCTTATGAACATATAGTCATGAGTAGTTTACTGATAACGACATGGGTTAAAACTTGGGGAAAGGCATGTGATCCAGTTTATTCAACTGCCGATTATCTATTTCTATTTTATTTTTTTTACCAGTGGATACACTTATGTTGATTGGAAGTAAGCTAAGTACAAATTGGGATTTCAAAGAGTGGCCTAATAATGTTTAGAAGCCGCTACTTCATAAGCCAAGCCGAAGATATCTCCGCTGAGCTTCATTCTTTCCACTAAAAATTTACTCTTCATATGCATGAAATACTATCGCATACAAACGCTCCGCCGCAACGCGCGGGTTGAAATTTTTGTTATTAAGAGTCTTGATTGAGAGGCCTAAAGATGTGCCTAAATTGATAGCTATGCATGCGTGACATCATCATAATGGCTACAATCAGGGACCAATTTTTTCACAAACTATCAGGATCATAACACACATGTTCAGGTATGAATTTAGGCACATAGTTTAAGCCTCCCAATCAATTTTCTATTATTAAATAATACGGAGTAAATTTGTGTAATTAAAACTTCAGCATATATCATGATTTCTAAAACTTTTACTCTTCATATGCATGAAATACTATCGCATACAAACGCTCCGCCGCAACGCGCGGGTTGAAATTTTTGTTATTAAGAGTCTTGATTGAGAGGCCTAAAGATGTGCCTAAATTGATAGCTATGCATGCGTGACATCATCATAATGGCTACAATCAGGGACCAATTTTTTCACAAACTATCAGGATCATAACACACATGTTCAGGTATGAATTTAGGCACATAGTTTAAGCCTCCCAATCAATTTTCTATTATTAAATAATACGGAGTAAATTTGTGTAATTAAAACTTCAGCATATATCATGATTTCTAAAAGTTTTAATCTTTTGTTATTCCTTCCATAATCAACCACACAACCTCTTGAATTTTCCATCAAATTAATCCTTAAAAAAAATGTCTTTTTACGAAAATATATTTGTACAAATTTATTAATGACAAATGATGCAAAGTGTTAAGTCTATTATGTAAACTAGTTATAATGCCCGCGCACGCGCGGGTTTTTAAATTTTTTTTGAATCATATATTTTTATTTATTAAAAAACTAATAATTTAATCTTTGTTTTGTTTGATTTATGATGTTTAATTATAGTTTTTTATTATTAAAGATAATAGTTATAATGCCCGCGCACGCGCTGGTTTTTAAATTTTTTTTGAATAATATATTTTTATTTATTAAAAAATAAATAATATAATATTTGTTTTGTTTGATTTATGATATTTAATTATAGTTTTTTTTTATTATTTAAGATAATTATTTAAAAATTTTAATCCTATTATTAATTGTATCTTATCTATATTTTTTGTATTTATCTTCTACTTGTGTTAATTGTATCTTATCTATATTTTTTGTATTTATCTTCTACTTGTGTTATGGATAAATATAAAATGTTACCAAATAAGAAAATAATATTTTTTTTTAAAATACAATTATTACTAAATAAGGTATGAATTGATTATTTTGAAATGAAAAATTCCCAATAGGGGTTTTGTTTTATTATATAAAAGATTAACATATTTTTTAGTTATCTCCACATGATTTTTTATGAAAATATATTTGTACAAATTTTCTCACACCGTTTATTAACTAATTGGTAATATAAGCCGTTACCAACCACTTTGACATTCTATCTTCATAATATTACTCACTACCAACTCTAAATTGCCTCAATTCCGCACATGGATATTTTATGAAACATTTAGCCATTTTTTAAAGTTATCTTAACTTGAAAATTTTGTCATATGTAAAGCTAGTGTCATGAAAAACATATAATTAAAAACATTGGTCGCTAAGGTTTTTTAAAGTTATTTTAACTCGATGATGCAACGCACGGGCTCCATGCTAGTGGTTCTCAAATATGTGTACGCAAAAGAATTTAAGCTTATTAAAAAACGATCATAGTCGGGGACGAAATTTAGTGCGGACCAGGATAGGTCGTGGCCTATCTAAAATTTTTAGCTACAAGTACTTTTTTTAACCTAACACTTAGTAGCAATAGGAGTTATTAGTAGGATGTTAAATAAAAATGTAAATTGACTTTTCTAAAACAAATTCATTACAATTTGACTCATTTAATTAAATTTGTCAAGTTTCGTCTATAACCGTCGGATGCTCAACAAATTGTTATGAAATATTTTTTTTAGAGTGACCAAATGAAGTAAAAATGTAGCTGAATTTGACAATAAAGTTCATTTAATGTATTGTGAAGCAGTTAAAGTTGGTCAAAGAATATAGAAAAATGATTTGGTAACCTAAAACCTACACCTAAAATTAGACCTAAAGATGTGATTGGTGCATTTCAAAAATTGATTGGTGGGAAATGATGAAAGAGAAAAAGTATATAACACTTGTCAAAAGATGAATGGAGTAGGTCTATTGTTAGGTCTCATTCTTAGGCTTATATATATCAACTAGATTAACGACCCGCCCATCATTCTTAGGCTTATATATATCAACTAGATTAACGACCCGCCCGATGGGCGGGCTAGTTTCGATATATTATTTACATATATTAAAAATAAGTGTAATTTAATGATATGTTGTTTAATTGAAAACGTTATCAATGAAAGAGTTTTTTTAAATGTAACATATACTTATTCATTCATACAATAAAGATTGGCATTATCGCTTCATATAATTTCCAATTGTTTTTATGTTGTAACCACCGAATTCATTATTAAATACATATCTCACTCAACTTTTCTAAGTTTTTAAGTTACGTTTCGACATCACCATGGTAAATAAAAATGATGTTCAATTAAGGAATGGCATGGCATTAAAGTAGTCAATTTTAATGAAAACAATTGTGGCCAATCACACAACATAGGTAGCTTGCAAATGGAAGGTAAATTTCATTGAGTTCGGGAAACATAAATTAATACCAACAATTTTTAGAACAAAATTAATTTATATGAAAGGGTTACCACACTGATCACTCAGATCATCAATAGTCTATGTTGTGTATTTCTTATAGAGTTCGTCTAAAGTAGAGAAGACTTTTCCCGAAGTCAGTTGGCTAATCTTGTTAGAAGATGACCCAGTTTCATTTTGCAACAATAGTCCACGCTTCTCAAAAACTCAATGGTGTACACAACTGCATAAATGGTAGTAATTTTTATATCAAAAGATAATCAATGATTTTTTAGGGATATTTAAGAATCATGTAAACGGATTGTTGAAACTAAAGGGAATATGATGGTTGCAATTTTTAGTGTGTAGATTGAATGTTTCTTAGTACTTGGATTAGTATCAGTTTTTAGAAAGTGTTTAAAACAAATATTGGTGGTTGAGTAGCCTAAGGTTCAAAGGGGCTTCAAGTTGTTGTTTTGGTCTAGTAATAAGTGAGTTTTATCCTTAGTAGTTAAACGTGAATTGAAATGTAACATTACCTGCTTCGACATGGCCAAACGTGCGCTTCTCTTTGAAATCTTTTATCAGCTGGTCCAACTTAATTTTGAAGACTCTAGTTATGGCATCCGGGCGATCTTGAGTTTTTAGACCTTTTCTTGCATATACCTTTCAATTTCTAGCCAACTTGGGTTACATGAAAATGTTATAAACAGATTAGGGTAACCATAAAACTTTCAAAGTGTCATAGCATGGAGATAGTTCTGTAACATGTATCTTGGACTTTAGGTGCACGTATATGGGTTCACCTTTTTAGATGTGATTTTTGATAGGCCTTCCAATAGGGCGAAGTGCCAATCTGATACAACATTAGAAGATGGAAGTAATTAGAAACTACTTCATGGGTGGAGTTCCTTATTTTGTTGAATGGTAACTTCCTAATTAGATGGTGTTGCTAAGGAGGTTGTGTATGAACTATGAATTATAAGACAATAAGACAATATACAGTATGTTATGGATGATGCATTCAATAAGAATATAGCTTAAATAAAATATATAAAAAAACTTACTATTTGTTATATCAGTTAGTGCTCCGATCAAGAAGGTGAAAGTCAGTCTTTTCTCTTGGATGTGTCAAAGTTTTCAGTCTAGGCTCCTTTGAAATAAGCTGCATTTGCAAAGACAAGCCTTGTGGAGTTGACTGCGCCATTATGAAGGATTTCCTTTATAAGATAGTCGGCCTGATTTTCCGCCCATGAATCACTTCCGTGGCTACCTCAACAGCCTTTACAAATCAATTAATAAAATGTTAGCTATAGCAAATGGAATTGATATATGCCTATGGTGTATCCATATGTGATTTCTGGTTGAAAATTAGAGAACCACAAAAGTTTGTAGGTTTGTGCACAAAAGAACCAATGTTTTGTCAACTTGAATATAATTTTATATCTGTTAAGGGAAATAAATTTCCACTTTACTATTAAATGTGCATAACAGTCATGATAAGCAATATGCTTCTTATTATATCCAACTATTTATCTCTCTATCTTACACGCAACATGGATAAGTCCAACAATTCCTTTAGCCACAACAATATGGGTTATAAACACAGCTTAATCCGTGTTGTATGGGTGTGTCTTGTTGCTGTCAGGGGGTGTTTGGATGGCTGCTTAAGAGGGTTTTTATTGCTGTCAGGGGCTATTTGGATGGCTGTTCTGAGAGGGTGTTTGGTTGCTGACATGGGGTGTCTGGATGGCTGCTGTAAGGGAGTTTTGTTGTTGCTGTAATGGTTCTAATGTGTGACTAAAATAAATAATGTTCAAACTGGCCCTAAACGACTTTTTTGTCTGAACAGCCCCTAAAACTGGTTCTGCCCAAACAACCCATATTGCACCACTAAACATATTTATGTCAATTGCCATACAAAATAACTGGTTTTGACCCATTAAGCTACTTCAATATTATGCATTGTACTTATATCAATACTAACATTTTTTGTATGCAAATTGGTTTATTCATTTTTATTTTTTTTATGTATCCTGTGTATACATATATTACATGAAAACATTTTACGCACAAAGCTTTTTTTTATGCAAATTGATAATTTCCAATTACTCGACATCTTATAGATAAACGAACAATCATAATTTCCAATTACTCGACATCTTATATCACATTAGCACAACGCTAATCAGAAAAAGCACATCCAACCATAATATTGCATATAGCTTATTCTATCGCAAGTGATGACACTGAAATGATTATTAGATTGTCATTGTATTAAATGCTGATTGTTGATATCGCATGATCGCCCCCAAAAACACATCCAAACATCTTTGCAGGAACTATAGTTTAATTTCAGAGACCGTTAATTGAATCTAATTTTCTTTTTGCAAATTAGATACCCGGCCTATATAGCAAGTAGGGGTAAAAGAGAGAGAGGTTACCTGATTGAAGCAAGGCAGCAGAGAAATAAATATGAGCTTCTAAAGCATAAAAATCTCCATCCGGACAAGGATAATGATACATCACCGCTCTTTGCTTCAAAGTTGCCATTCGGGCTGATGCTCCTAAAGTCCAATTCACAGTTACGTAAATCATAATCAATCTTTGGACGGATGGATACATTTCAACCCAGTAACATAAAAACATTAGACTAAATATCACATGTTCAAAAGTTTCAAATACGGGAGTTTTGGACTACGAACTTTTTCTGCCTAACTGTATATCTGTTTATTTTTAACTGATAAGCAGCTTAAAGTGTTAGGGTCATCCAACTACTTGTGTTTATCAGGTTATTTTGGGTTAAAATAAGCAGTTTTAAAAAAGTGGTCATCTGGCTTAAAATAAACAGTTTCTATAATATTCAAAAAGTGGTTAACTTGGAACTGCTTATATTACTAATCTGCTTATTAGGCAACAATGCATTAATGTTGTGTTGGTCATTGATTGAGCCTAATGCCAGGTTATATTAATCAGTAACTGCATACATATAATCATTATAGATTAGAGATTAGTCCAGTATATAGTAAACAGCACCCTCAAAGCCCTCTTTTTGGTATAATCAACAATGTCTTAGTGGTTCACTGACAAGACCTGCAAGGTAATCTCATAGCATACATAGCTGAACTCTTAACTATTATAATTTGTAAGCCAGTAATTGTATAATAACTTTTCATCAATTAATTGCCATCAACAATCGTTACCGAACTAAGTATTGCTCCTTTAATAATGGCACATCAAGTTCGCAAGTAACGGATCATGATGGGTACCCTTGGATTGGCCTGATCGAATAAACCGACAAACATTTTTAAACATTTTGAACAATTATAGACAGTTAAGTGCAAAGACTACATTGCTATAATAATAACAATAATATAGCTTTTGAGTCATAAAGTTTCAAATATTATGCATATCGATACATTTTGGATGACTTTCAGCCCATCTAACCCGCTTCATCCTAAGTTAGAGCTTGTAACTTACTTTATTTGACACATCACAGATATAGTTTAACCCCTATCAACCAAGTGTCACCAACATAGCCACAACTCCCACAAGAACATGATAGAGACAGAAAGATTTAGAATTAAACCTGCTGCCAAAGTCCCTCAAACTTGGGCATATCATCTTTCCTAATAGTACACTGGATATGGTTTCCCTGTTATATTTAAATGATATATCAGTTGATTCATTCAAATTCAAGTAATAAACTACAAATACAGTTACAGTGTCAAGATTTATAACCTGCTCATCCTGAATCACACAGTCCAAACTCCAAACAGGGGTAGGCTTACCGAGAGCGTGAGAACGCCATATGCTTACACATCTCGCTTTCACTTTGATTCGGTCAGACATAGGGTCAACATCGTACAAAGGGGTTAAATTTTCAGCCATCTTGTACACTGCAAAACACAAATAGGAATATATCATTTCATCATCATGATCACTAAAAATATATAATTTCATAAACATTATGTATAATTTCATTATCTTAATCAGATCAATAAACAAACATAATTCAATTTGAATTTGAATAACAAAAATAATAGGCTGAAAGTATGAACTTTTTGTAGTGTAGAAAGAAGCAGTTGTTGTGTCTTGCAAAATGAATGGGTGCTGCATTTATATACAAATGGGATTAGGGTTAACATACATCATCGGTTGTTATTATGCTATAATTAAGGTAATGATATATCACATTTAAATTTTTAAAAACATAGCTGTAATCAAGGGTAATCAACATCTGAATTCCGAATTTCTTGCTACATTCTTATTTAAAAAAATTCATACCATTTGAATTTCAAATCAATGATAACAAAAATTTGAAACAAAAAATCGAACAAAATCATAATTCAAACTAATTAACCATCACAAACATTAAGGGGATATTGATGTGGTAATCAGATAACTGCATAATAGGAAAACTAATCATCATGAAATATATTCAAAATAATAAACAAATACGCAAACCTAATTTGGTATAGACGCCGGAGTTTAATTGGCATAGCAATTCGCCGGATATAGCCCGAATGACACAACCGAAACATGATAACGCATGATGAAATCATTGTTTTTTGATTTTTGTGATACGGATTTACTTGATTTGAAATCGAAAAAAAAAACGGCAAGATCCAAAGTTATTAGGGAGTGTTTTTAGGGAAGTGTTAACAGGTATTGAATATGGGTGAATGGGTCAAACATTTTGTGCCAGCGTGTCTGCCTACATGGCATTTCTCTCACCTCCACCTAATTATTTACTTGTCATGTCATCAATTGGAAACACTCTAATATATAGGTTGGGATACTCAAGAATATAAGTCTTAGGTATACTATAACGTGATATATAATGAAAAATCTGAATTTTCTTTTATTTTGAAGTGACAATAATGACAACTTATTCTAGTTTCCATTTGAAGTGTAAAAAAACAAGTGATTGGTTTTCGACCTATATCATATATTTAGTATTGACAACGACCATACACTAAATAAGGTCAAAGTGATGATATACCAATATAAGAAAGTTTACCCAAATAGAGTTTTATACTTGTGCTTATTATCGCGTCTATGACGTGAATATATCAAATTTAGAGTGATAGCCAGCAAAACGATACCCATGAGGTGATATTTTTTGAAAGTGTTATTGTATTATTGTATGTATGTGAAGAAAACGTGATGTAACTTAAAAAAGTTTATTTAATAATTAAATATGAATTAATCAGAGTAATATGTAGCTGAAATAATTAAAATAGCATAAAAACCTTTTTTCATATTCAGTTACACTTAATTGATCAATTATAATACATAGATAACAATATTTTACATACTTTACGAATCGGATGATGATGCTATCAAGTGCACAGGATCAATTAATTATGTAATCTTTCTATAGCTAACACTAGCACGACTTCACCAGGATGCTAGTACTTGATATCTACTCGTGAACACCACATCAAGAATGATACAAGCTATACGAAAACTAGGGTTTATGTGTGTTGGGTATGATCGGTCGAAAAAACAAATAGGAGAAGAAGAAGATTTTGTGACTTGTTATTCTTTCAAATAATTCTTTTAATATATAATCAAACCCTAATTTAAGAATTTAAGATATATACCAAGAATAAAGATAATCCTCAATTCAAAATACAAGATTTGTTTTAATCTTTATTTTATTCTTTTCTTCCTACCAAAGTAATGGGCTAAGGGTCGACTAAAACATATATCCCAATCCATTTGTTTGGTCTAGTTAAAGCCCATTGCTATTAGTTAGTCCAAATATTGAAGTTTCTTGTTATTGTCTGTGACCCTATAGTTTCAAAATTATCGACACTAACTAACTAGTTATAATACCTTTGCACGCACGGAGTTTTGACATAAAAATTTTATCATGTATTTAATACCTAATATATTGTCTTAAAATGTTTTGAACTTTACATCTGTTAATTTAGTATAAGTCAAATTTATTTTGCAATAACAATGCCTATTAAAAACAGTCGCAACACCCTTGTATTCGACTATTATTAGAGTTCCAAACACTCATAAAATTAGCAGTTGAAATAGTCTCAAACACCCTTGAATTCAGCTATCAAGCCAGTTTCAAGCACCAATCAATCCAGCTATTAAAAACAATCTCAAACACCTTGAATTCTGCAATTAAAACAGTCATAAAAACCCTTTAATAACTATTAAGGCAGTCATTAAAATAATCCTAATCACCACTGAATCTAACTATTAAGACGGTCCCAAAACCCTCAAACTCTAATAACTTAAGCAAGTCCTACTTTAGTAAACCGGCTCATTCTTTTCGCAACAGATTTTCAAGTGAATGAGACATTAGTTACATCTCTTTCTAGATCATCATTATTCTATATTACAACAAATTCAAAAGCAATTAACTCATCAAATACTTGTGAGATTTATTTTTTTGTTGCAACTTTGAAATAAGGTTAATGCAACACATATCAGTGCCTGAGACAAAGGCATTTATATAACGTTAACTTGGGATTATGTGAGTTAGCCGTTTAAGTATATAAAAATTCAAGAGACAACTTGATTTTAAAATTCAACAAACACATATACCATATAAGCAAACTATTATATCAAATATATGTTCTAAGTAACCTTCAAAGTAAATCCGTAGTTGATGCATCAGGTGTAGTTTCGGGGGTTTTTATGGTTCCTACTTTAGCATACTTGGTGATGAACTTGTATTCCCAGTCTCTTAATGTGTCAAGTTCGAATAAACAACGCATAAGGACCAACTGATATATAAAACATCCTGAAAGAGACATCAATCAGCTAATACTCAAACTATTGGCACAAAACGTACATTTTTTTTTTTCATTTCTTTCGAACTTAAGAACGCGCACAATACACT
Organism: Artemisia argyi; assembly: GCA_030686995.1. Taxonomy (NCBI): domain Eukaryota; kingdom Viridiplantae; phylum Streptophyta; class Magnoliopsida; order Asterales; family Asteraceae; genus Artemisia; species Artemisia argyi. Next base: position 33,533,723 of record CM060687.1, read on the forward strand.
TTCTGCTAAAGTAATAAAAAATAGAAGGTGCAGCCTAATAGAGCATATCACTTGTCAAAATGAGTAAATTAGCTTTGTATAACATTTTTAACTGACAGACATGCTAAGGTTGATGTTTCTGCTTTTGTTTAACTTTAACTATTGATATTATGTTGTATAAAATGTGCGAGTTTAATAGCACATAATGAGCGTTAATGAAGTTAAAATATGATCCGTAAAGTTTTTAAAATGTTTTTATGGATATTCATATATAAATTTTAAATAACAATTTCATGAGTCGTTGTTATAAGTAGAATCGCGTATATTTATTTTCATATCACAGTAACTCGTGCTTACCATTTGATATTTATATTCCCGTTACTAATAATTTAGCCGTATTTAATATTCAAACCCCGTGTACGCATAAATTAAACTTTTAAATAGAATAATATGAGTCCTTATTTAAAAAAAATATTCTAATGGATGAAAGTTTAAAACTAACAATATTAAAATCAATTCGCATATTTACCAAATTTTGTAATTTTAATAGATGAAAGTCTAAAAACTAATACTAATACTCATGTAATTTTAAACAAACTTAATATTATAAAGTATAAGAGTATAAAGTGTAAGGGGTTATTTGTCTTTTTTCTAAAGTTATTAAAAACATGAAAACTTGTAATTTTACATTTAGCTCTATATAATTTATTTAAAATTCAGCCACTAAAGTTTTATTAATTATTATTATTATTTTTTTTTAAGTTTTTGTTTTTTTAAATTTGATACCTATATTTTTATGCATTTTTTTAACCAAATTTCTCTATCAAATTTATCAAGTTTGACAAAAATCAATTTAATTTTGACTTTCTATTAATCAAATATATTGCTCGATTTCGCCTACGTGGCAAAATCGAGCTTTCCTATTGGTCTATTTTTTTTCAATGAGAAGAATTTTGCAAAAATACTGCGAAATGATGTAATTCTTTTATTATATAAAAGATTATGTTATATCATACAAATAAATTTTACAGTACACTCATGTATTACGAGTAAATCTTTGTACTATAATAAATTAAACCATAGGTGTTCACGAGTCAATCAAATGTTGCCCCTATCCGAGTCTTCTATTCTTCTTTCACTTTTAGGCTTAGCCGTATTTATACACCGGTTTAACGGCCGATGAATCGATGATGATGATGCATGTATGGTTTTCAGTTTGCTAATTTTATAGATATCTTGGATGGCAAAACTGATTTAAAACACACCATCAGTATGGATTTTTTTTATTATTTTTTTTGTTATTTTTTTTTTAAACGCAGGTTTTATTGAAACATGTAATTCTTATTATTGGTTTGGGTCTTTGATAAACTCTATCGTAATTTTGGTTTAGGCATCATTGGTGAGCAACAAGTCATATATATAGGAGGCGATGATAACAATGATGTCCTTACTTAGCCATATGTAAAACGTTCAATGTTTTTGCAATGGAGTGTAACAAGATAGATGAATAGGCTCGAGAATTGGCATAAGTTGAGTTCCCTACAAAATTTGTTTGGAAAAGTGATAAACGAGTATGAGAGAGCTCCTTACAGAATTCCCCCCCCCCCCCCCCCCCCCCCCCCTTTTTTTTTTTTTTTTTTTTTTTTTTTTTTTTTTTTTAATATTGTTGAACATAGTTGGAGGTGATAGAAAACAATGTAACAAATAGCAATTTTAAAAATTTATTTAACCATTAAATAAACAATTAATCAGATTAAGATGCACAATGAAAGACTCAATTAAAATCATATTTTTTACACAAAAAGTTTTTCCCCATGAACCCTTATGCACCATCTATTTAGTTAACCTGACAGTAATCATAAATTACATGACCTTTAGCTGACGAACAATAATAGATTTTTGAACAAGAGAATGATAAACTTCATATCAATAGTGTGATATGACCGATTGATAGTTTGACACTACACCAAATCAATCAGATGCTAGGCTAGATTATCCTTCACAATAGCTACACTCTATTGATCAAATAAAAAACACAAACACCAAGGGATGTTTGGTTGTGTTCGGCCGACGTCAAGAAGGACATTTTATCTTTATTTGTCTTAGAAAGACATTTTATCTTAAGTAATAAGATAAAGAGAAATGATTGACATGCCTAAAAAATATAACTTTTCTCCCACAACAAGTCAAACAAAGTCAAGCCCAAACACCCCTTGAGGTGTTCGGCCAACCGTGGGCTCCATTAGGGATTCCTCAGCTTTTGTCGAGTCCTATCCAATTAAATGTTCATTTACTTGGTAATTGAATTAATTACACCAAATTGCTATTTAAGCCTAATAAATAAATTATCCATTTATCTCTCTTTTGTAATAATCAAGAGTCCTTGTTATTGTGTGTGACCCTATAGTATCATAAATAATTGCTAATATAAGCTTATGTTATATTATGCACACATAAACCAACAAACTCTCACTTGTGCACGGTAGTAACATTACCAAAAACTTATATAGACAAAGGAAATCGTCTAGCAACAATGCCACCGCCACACGACAAATACGAGTGTTTGTTTCTTAGTGAAAACGAACTATCATTACTTGCTAATGATCTTATGGTTGATATGTGAGTCATCACTTTAGTCAATACTTGTTGACAAAGACATGGATAAAATCTTCCTTGTGTTAACGCTTAGTTTCTCGATGTAGAAATGATGCGATCACCAAAATAATATGTCACATAGTCAGACTTTATCTTGGCGTGGCCACGCAAATATCCATCCATTTCAACGAGTGGTTTCAAAAGTATTAAACCCTATCCGAATAGAGGAACAAATTCCTTTGACTATATTTACCTCATAATGTGTCCTTCGTAATACCCAAAATGACCTTCTGTAACTACTGAGTTAACGCCAGCGTTTTCATCAAATTTAAGTAAAACTAATTACCCATTAATACAGTATCTCGGGTTTAAAGATATAAAGACTTGACCATGTAAGAAGCACACAATTCGATAAAAATCATGTGACATTTCCGGTTAGGTCGATCAATCCATTATTCGTCCAACTATGATATCAAATGCTACTCGCAAATATAACAGAAAAAAATCAAAATTTTTTGAAAATAAATACTTATATGTGTCCAAAGTTGACAAAAATTAAAGGTGCGTTTGGTTTACTATCCGGAATCACAATCGGTATGACATTGATTAGAGGGTAGTATGGGATATGATTGAAAATACCGATTCTATTTCTATTTTTTGGTGTGAACTTTAGGGTATGATTATCATATGTTTTTTTTAGAAAGGCATATGGTTTTCATATGTTAGTGGTGGGTCACACGGGAATGAGTTAGACCAGGTGCCTACTCCCCTTCCTAGAGTCTATGGGTATCAAATGATAGTTTCATTCCCCAACATAGTAACCAAACATTTGCAATGATAATCATTGTGATTGATGTATACCGATATTGGTATACCAAATGCACCCAATTTATCAACAACTTTTCCAATAATGATAGCTTTTACACCCCGTAATGTTAAGTGTATACTATTTTTCTGTAAATATAGACAAAAAGAGACGACCAAGTCATATACAGGAACCATCATATATATCAACATTTCAACTCCATGTGGTTAAGGTTTTATTAAGATTTGTAAATCATGAGGCCTTTTTGTAGTGTTATAGTAGGATTAGATCAATATTATAAGTTCTATAAATTCAACAATTTAAATAAAAGTTGCTTTAATAAGCTTTTGGAATTAGCGTTAGCTTTAGCTCGTCCATGTTAATACTGTTGTGCAACTAAAAGAGCGTTGATAGTTTAGATTAACCACTACAAATTATTAAAAAAAAAAAAAAAAAAAAAAAAAAAAAAAGGAGCAAAATACTAAAGAAGGTTAGCATGCAGGAGTATATGTATAATCACTTTAGAACATAGCTCAAGTATCTAATAAAGAATGACAAATTAAGAAACATTAGATTATATGTATCTGAGAATTTGTTGCAATCATAGACTGCCCCAATATGGAGTGTCTACTCCAAACGTCGTCTCTTATATGCTCCACATTTTGCGACGTTGTCATTATCTTCATGATCAAGCAAAAGTAGTGTTTCTATGTAAGAACTCGCAAAGACTGACCTGAAGTCTCCAACAATCCCAGTATAACTGATCTGTTTTGTGTTGGGTTCATAAACAATAATTTGTCTCTCATTCTTATAATTTATCATTTCAATTATAGGTTCGCCACTCTTTCTAAATCCACGTACATATAAAGTCTTTGCATTTGGTATGTCAATTGTGTATGTAGGTGTAAACGAATTTGGATAGCCACTCTTCATAATCCATACACATATATCGCCATCATTGTCTTCAAGCACAACAAGAGACTCTCCTAGTTTTGATAAAGACAAAAGAATATCGTAACTTGATAAACGATCAGGGAGGTATACTTCTGTAAATACCTCACTTGCTAAATCGAATGATATAATCAGAGGAGAGCCAGTAACTGTATCCCGAGCAAGCCAATAAATAAACCCATCCACATCTACCGAATTAATGAACAAAAGTGATTTCGGAGGTAAATTGAATGCGAGAATTCTCCAAACCCGTGAGCTCAATGTATAAACTTCAATTTTGATAACGCTAATATTACTTGTAAACTGAATCCCCCCTTTACGTGTAATCTTGACAAGCTTAGCGTCAAGAGTGTTTGGACAAACCCCAAAACCAATAGCAGTTGAATGATCAGTCGATTTATATAACTCATTAGTAGGCAAATCAATAGCAACTGATTTTTTTATCGTAGGATTCCAAAGAACGAATTGAGAATTATGCGAATTGTAGAAACAAAATAATCCTTGAGAGCTACCTAATAGTCTTGGTCTCTTAGGTTTTTTAATGGATATAGGAATGGTCAAGGAGAACTTGTGCTCGGGGAAAGTATCATCGTCTACAATCGAGACATATTTATCCTCAGAGTCATCTTCTCTATCAACATACCTTATTAGTAGAGGATTATGCGCCTGGGTGCGTTGGATAACATGATAATCACCAATGAACTTAGAGCTTCGTATGAGAGATTTCCATGGTTTGGAAACTGAATTAAATCGAATCAATGATTTGATCGGAAGCCTTTGTATGATTTGAGCTTGGATATCGAAAGGCATGTAGCTGTGTTCCATCTTGGATTCTTACGTTGATTATAGCTTAGGGTTTGTAGGGTTTTTGGTGTTCACATTTTCTTCACCGAATAGTATTGTTTATAATATTTCGTTTCGCGAAAAACTCGTAAGAAGCCAATAGAATTGGCCCATTGAGCTTTAATTACCATTGGTCATGGATTGATCCAGCTAAAGACCATTCGGCCCATTAATTTAGAAAGAGTGAACAAAAAAGATGTTGTTTGTAAAACGAATTACATATATTTTTGAAGTTTATTGAGCATACGTAACACGTAAATGAACATACTAGCTGCCTCGATTTGCTTGTACTTTCTTTGTCTAAGTAATACCAGGATAAACGACATAAGTTAGTTGCTTGATGAGCTGGTTTCGCTTGGTATGCACAAGTTCCTAATAAATTGTTAGTGGCCTTATTTGTATAGTACGGAGTATTTGTATTGTTTGAGCTATGAAGTTCCCTCTAAGGCTCTAAATGCTTGTTATATAATTTATGCTATGAACTATATAAAACCATTTATGATGATATTGTTAGTGGATTTATTTGTGTTAGACTAGTATTTGTATTGTGAGCTAGAGATGCAAATGTTCAACCGGTTTTTTTTTTTTTTAACCGGTGGTTTAACTGGAACCGGTTTTTGACAAAACCGGTTATATTAAAACCGGAACCGGTTTTTTCAAACCGAACCGGTTAGACCGGTTATAGGTTTTTACCCCATACCGGTTTTAAACCCGGTTAAAAAAAAAACCGGTTTTAACCGGTTTTATTAAAAAAAAAAAAGTTACCGTTAAAAAAAAAACCGATTTTAAGCGGTTTCTTTTTAAAAATATATCCGTTTTTAAAAAAAATAAAATAAAATATATATATATATATATATATATATATATATATATATATATATATATATATATATATATATATATATATATATAGCCGTTAACCGGTTTTGACCGGTTTTAACCAGTTTTTTTCGGTTTTTTTTAAAGTTTACCGAGCCAAACGGCTAGTAACCAACATGACCGTTTTTTTTGAATTTTTTGAGGGTTTTGGAGAGTTTTAAGGCACTATAAATAGAGGTAATGAGTTGGGGTTGAAAACACATAAAAAACAATCTCATTTCTTTCTCTAATCTCTAAAAAACGCTCAAAAATCGCTATTTCGCTATAATGGAAAACTCACAATCACAATCACAATCACAACAAGCTTCCACTACTCCCTCCGTTGCTACTAGCAATGACCGAAAACAACATTACACAAACGATGATGTTGAACATGTTAGACCAACCACCCGAAAATGTGATGTGTGGGCTAATTTCGATATGTGTGTTATGAAAGATGGTAATGTAAAAGCGCGTTGCCACAAATGTGGGCATTTTTATAGCACCGGATCTAACTCTACACTTAGGAGTCATATTGGTAGTTGTAAGTTGGTTCGAAATGATAGTTCGCAAGGTACTATCGGTTCGGATGGTCAAGTTTTTATATATGATGCAGATGCGCTTCGACTTGATTTTACGAAGTTTGTCATTCAACAAGGGCTTCCATTCAACCACTTCGACAACATCAAGCTTACGGAGATCATCAAAACGAGGCTACAACCGCGGTATCAACATGTAAGTCGTACTACTCTTAGAAGTGATGCTTTAAAATTATGGAAAGCGGCTAAAAAAGAAATAATTGAAGGTTTTCGTCAATATAAATATGGTGTTTCTATAACTACGGATACTTGGACCGCACCACATGGTACGACAAATTCTTATCTCGCCGTTACGGCTCATTGGTTTAATCCCGAATCTTGGTTATTAATGAAACGGACAATCGCTTTTAAATTATTTGGTTATCCTCATACGGATGTAATTTAAGAAAAAATTTGCATGACACTTTAATTGAATATAATTTAGATGATAAAGTTTTTACGATTTCACTAGATAATGCATCAAATAATACTAGAGCTATGGACTTGTTAAAATTACGTGTAAAACCTATTTTAGATGGTGCTTTTTTTCATTCTCATTGTGTTGCTCATGTTATAAATTTATCCGTACAAGCGGCATTAAAAATATGTGATAGTTTATATACGAAATTTAGGGGTTTATTAGTATTGATATATAAATCGAGCAACGAACGACAAATAAACTATAAACGTTTTCGTAAAATGTGTAATGAAGAACCCCTAGGACCTTGCCTTGATAATAATACTAGATGGAATTCTACTTGCATAATGTTTGAAAATATATTACGACAACGTGCGACTTTACAAGCTTTTAATCAAAGACTTATTAATAAAAATATGTCCAACATAATACCAAACGACCAAGATTGGGATCGACTAAATGAATTAACTATGTTTTTACAAGTTTTTAAAGAGGCAACAACTATATTATCGGGTGTTTATTACCCAACTAGCCCATTAGTTTTAAAACAAATTTATGCTATGACGGAAAAATTATATGATTTAAAAAACTCACCTTCACGAATTGAGTAATGTCTAATACGTATATCACTTACAAAATAAGTTTACATGAAACTACTTTTTAAATATGACAAGTTTTAGTATTTGGTTTATCAATAAAAAACCATGGTAACATTACCATTAATTTAAAAAATAAACACACTATCAAAAGGGAATCTCTTATTAATGACAACCAATCATACAGGCTGAATGTGAACTTATAAAAAAAATAAAAAATAAAATAAAAAAAGAAGCCGATTTACGCGTGTATTCGTCTAAGCTAGGTCACACGGTTGCAAGTGATTGCATCAATTTTAGAAAATAAACACACAAGAAAAACCACACGGTTGCCTGAAGGGTCACACGAGAGCCACAAGTTTGCAAGTATAGTTATTTGTCGCTATACACCATTATTTTACACGTGTATTCGTAGTATATAAATAAAGAAGGAACCATCATATCATCATTTCAACTCCCATACGGTTAATGTTTTATTAAGATTTGTAAATCATGGGCTTTTTGTAGTGTTAAAGCGGGGATTCGATCAAATATGATATGAAAAGAATATAGGTTTTATAAATTCAATAATTCAAGTAAAAGTTGTTTCAATAACCTTTTGGAAAAGGTTAAAAAAGTCCACTGGAAAGGCCTCCAATGTACTAGTGTATAGCATAAGTATCTAATTAAGAATGACAAAGAAACAATAGAGGTCGAGTCGTTCAGAATTACCAGCATGGATGGACGGTGTTATTGGCTTTAAAAGCAGACATAAGATTATATAAGTATCTGAGAATTTGTTGCAATCATATACTGCCCCAATATGGTCTTGTTTTCCTACTCCAAACGTCGTCTCTTATATGCTCCACATTTTGCGACGTTGTCATTATCTTCATGATCAAGCAAAAGTAGTGTTTCTATGTAAGAACTCGCAAAGACTGACCTGAAGTCTCCAACAATCCCAGTATAACTGATCTGTTTTGTGTTGGGTTCATAAACAATAATTTGACTCTCATTCTTATAATTTATCATTTCAATTATAGGTTCGCCACTCTTTCTAAATCCACGTACATATAAAATCTTTGCATTTGGTATGTCAATTGTGTATATAGGTGTAAACGAATTTGGATAGCCACTCTTCATAATCCATACACATATGTCGCCATCATTGTCTTCAAGCACAACAAGAGACTCTCCTAGTTTTGATAAAGACAAAAGAATATCGTAACTTGATAAACGATCAGGGAGGTATACTTCTGTAAATACCTCACTTGCTAAATCGAATGATATAATCAGAGGAGAGCCAGTAACTGTATCCCGAGCAAGCCAATAAATAAACCCATCCACATCTACCGAATTAATGAACAAAAGTGATTTCGGAGGTAAATTGAATGCGAGAATTCTCCAAACCCGTGAGCTCAATGTATAAACTTCAATTTTGATAATGCTAATATTACTTGTAAACTGAATCCCCCATTTACGTGTAATCTTGACAAGCTTAGCGTCAAGAGTGTTTGGACAAACCCCAAAACCAATAGCAGTTGAATATTCAGTCGATTTATATAACTCATTAGTAGGCAAATCAATAGCAACTGATTTTTTTATCGTAGGGTTCCAAAGAACGAATTGAGAATTATTTTAAGTGTAAAGGGTGAATTATATTAATACTCAAAATATTTACATCATAAGTCTACTAACTGTTTTGGACAGACCCAAAAACAGATACAAAGACAGAAATATACTCAAACCAGATATCAACAATGAACAAGAAGAAATCTGAATAACTGTTCTATCACACAAACAACACAACTATTTCTTAGCTTTCACCAGGCACCAAGAAATAGGATTCACCCTTAATACACCTTACCATCTAGCTACATTTCCATCCATTTTCCTATTTAGAGCACTCATCCTGCCACCACAGTACTCAAAACAGAGAAAATAGATGGCATCACTAGGAACCATATCGCCTCCAAGTCAAGGGCTATACCAGACATTCTACATTTTCATCTCTAAAATGGCTTCAAATGTCTAGGAACACACACCTTGAGGGAGTAACCAACCAGTCCTCCTGTGGGAGTGTAATGAGAAGACCATGAAGTATCATCTTTCACCACTCTCAATTCAACTCAACTTACACCCCCCTCCTAGATCAGCTACCCTTCTTGATTGGAAACCTACTTTATGGCTAGAAAAGATACCCAAAAACTATATTTATTCTAACTATAAGAATCAATTTCTATCCCAGACCAATTGATCTTATACCAGAAATAACAAGCTTGGGACCTCAAAAAGCCAAGATACAAGGCCATCAATCAAGCTGATCTGAAATTTTCTATGCTTTTCAAATGTTGAAAAGTAAAGAAACATGGTTAAAACCATATCAATTGCAGGAAACAAATCACCCCTGCTATTCCAAGAAGTGCTTAGAACAAAATGACCCAATATCTAAAACCACATACTGTTTTTTAGACATCTGCCAAACACTTCCTTAAAATCCTGTTATCATACCATCCACAACAAATACTTTGCTTCACAATCCAACACCTTCTATACTTTTCAAAATGTAGTTAGCAGGCTAGAAAATCTCCATTACTGGTCCAATTCAAGCCCCATTTATCTGCCAACAATTGAGCTTTCATAGACTTTTTGACTTTCAATGATAATAACTTTGACTTAACACTGTCTTTAATACTTTTAACCACTACTTCCACATATCTCTTCTCATCCTTGAATAACCTCCAATTTCTTTCTTGCCATATGAAATATATAGTAGCAGCTAAAATGATTTTGTCAACAGTCCAACCAAAATTGTTTTTGACTTGTTTTGTAGCAATGGTAGTACAGTTATCATATAAACCATCAGTCATGTTAAGATTAGCAGCCATCTTCACCATTTCTACCCAAACCTTGTTAGCATATGAGCATTGAAAGAATAAATGCTCATGTGAATCACTTCTACTTTTGCACAGGCTGCATAGAACATTACTACTCACATTCCATTTCTCCATTCTATCCTGTGTTAGGAGTTTACCTTGGATAGCTAACCACAGAATAACACTATGCTTTGGAATGAATTGTTTGAACCATACAACATCAAACCAATTAACTTTAGGCCAATTATCTCTCATATCTGCCCATGCTTGTGCAGTAGTAAATTTAACTTTGTGCCTTGCATTAGTTACCCAAACCACTTTATCCATCTTGTTATCTTGAATGTCAGGCACAACAATATTTTGCAACTCAGGGAACTTTTCAATCAAACTATTAGGCCAATTCCAACCATTAGCATTAATCAAATCTGCCACCACAACATCTTTATTAAGCCTGGCATCATAAATGTCTCTTGACAAAATAATCCTTGAGAGCTACCGAGTAGTCTTGGTCTCTTAGGTTTTTTAATGGATATAGGAACGGTCAAGGAAAACTTGTGTTCGGGGAAAGTATCATCGTCTACAATCGAGACATATTTATCCTCAGAGTCATCTTCTCTATCACCATACCTTATTAGTAGAGGATTATGCGCCTGGGTGCGTTTGATGACGTGATAATCACTGATGAACTTAGGGCTTCGTATGAGAGAGTTCCATGGTTTGGAAATTGAATTAAATCGAATCAATGATTTGATCGGAAGCCTTTGTATGATTTGAGCTTGGATATCGAAAGGCATGTAGCTGTGTTCCATCTTGGATTCTTACGTTGATTATAGCTCAGGGTTTGTAGGGTTTTTGTTTACGTTTTTATCACCGAATAGTATTATTTATAATATTTCTTTTTCGCCAAAAACTCGTAAGAAACCAATAGAATTGGCCCATTGAGCTTTAATTACCATTGGTCATGGATTGATCCCGCTAAAGACTATTCGGCCCATTAATTTAGAAAGAGAAAACAAAAAAGAAGTTATTTGTAAAACAAATTATATATATTTTTTAGGAAAATGATTGAGAGGCCTAATTGTATGTCTAATTTTATGACTAAATGGATGTGGAAGTTGTTTAGGGGGGTGGCAACCCTTCGGCAAATGGGGTTCGGCAAGTTTTACCGATCGGCAAAACCCACTGCCACCCAATCGGCAAGGTGATTTCGGCAAGCCTTGCGGTTCATGCTACCGAATCGGTATGGTGCATATCAAGAAGGAATGTAGCCGTTGGTAATTAATGGGGGGGGGGGGGGAGCGTGTGTTTGATTGAAAAAAAAAAAAAAAATTCCCTATAAATATACAACATATTATTTCAAACACACAAACCAAATCAAACTCACAAAACAAATCACAAATCGAATCAAAAAAACAATACACAAATTATTTAACCATGTCAATGTCTTCTTCCTCATCGGACGAGATCATTATTCCCCCGGATTCGTCCGAAGAATGGTTATCCGGAAGTACGTTTGAAACCTTTTTAGCCGCAATCGAAGGTCTTGAAGATACGGCTACCTCTACCGACACCCGTGGTTATGTCCAACGTTTTCGTGAAAAAGCTTTAGAAACTCTTTTGAATGATTATTTTGTTGAACAACCAAAGTTTAACGAAAGCGTTTTTCGTGATCGTTTTCGTATGAGTAAAAATTTGTTTTTAAAAATTGTTGATGATATTGAAGCCCAATTCGAATGGTTTCAACCGGGTCAAGATGCGATGGGCCAAAATAGTTTTACGGCATTACAAAAATGTACATCCGCAATTCGACAACTCGCAACGGGTGAACCTCCGGATAGATTTGATGACTATCTAAACATGGCACGAAGAACGTCAGGTTGTTATTTTAATTAAATTATTTCGTTTTTAAATTTTTTAATATTTCATTTTTATTATTATTTTTTTAAATTATTTCGTTATTATTTTTTTTATAATAGTTTAGTTATTACTTTTTCATTATATATTTCGTTATTATTTTAGGAGAATGCCTTGATAAATTTTGCGATGCGATTATAAAGTTATATGGTCGAGAGTTCTTACGTAGGCTTACAAGCCATGACGTAGCATGCTTATTCAATGTACATGAAGAAAAACATCATATTCCGGGAATGCTTGGTAGCATTGATTGTACGCATTTTGTTTGGCGCAATTGTCCTAGACACTTAAGAGGCCAATATAAGAGAGGTGATCACCAATACCCGACTATTATGCTTGAAGCGACTGCTTCATATGATTTGTGGATTTGGCATTCGTTTTTTGGTCCTCCCGGTTCGAACAACGATATAAATGTTTTGAATCAGTCTCCATTGTATGTTAATGAACAAAATGGAACAGCACAAAACAGTTCATTTTTATTGGGTGGAAGGCTTTACAAACGTGGATACTATCTTACCGATGGAATCTATCCAAAGTATTCAACATTTGTTAAAGCATATCCGTATCCAACTGACCAAATGGAAAAAAGATTCAAGAAATTACAAGAGTCTGCAAGAAAGGATGTTGAGCGAGCATTTGGTCGTCTAAAAGGAAAATGGATGATTCTCAGTCGACCTCTTCGAGCTATGTCGGTTCAAAAGATTCGGCAAGTAGTTTATACGTGCATTATATTGTGCAATATGATTTTGAAAAACGATGGTATGGCAATATCACCGGTTCATATAATGGATCCTCCGGTAACTCCAGTTTACGATGATACTGTGCTACATGAGTTACTCGACGAAGATATCCATAATCGTCTTCGATATGATCTTACGGAGCACGTAGCGGCTCAAGACTTGTCATACCTAGATGATTAGTGGTTTCCTATTTTTTGTTGAATTTATGTTTTTTAATGTAATAAGTATTGAATTATTATTAATAAAAAAGTTGTTTTTTATTTATGTTTTTTTAATTTAAATTTTGTTATGTAATTAATGCTTGACTAGGCAAAAACTTAGGCAAGATTGCCACTAAAAATGAAGGTTTAAGCAAGGTTAGGCAAAAAATGTGTTGGACAAGCTTGATTGGTTGTTTGGTTTAAAAGAGGAGGCAAATTGAGGCAAGGTTGCCACCCCTTTATTGGTTTGTGAAAATGTGGGTCTCTTTGCTGTCACCAATAGGATACTGCCACATAAGATTAGACATATATTTAGACACACCAATTAAGCATCACAATCAATGCTTTATTTTTTATTAGTTAGGATCAAATAAAAGAAAAATTAAAATAAGAATTGATAGAAGAAATTACAACCATTCATTTCACATGCACCTACAAAAATAGATGCATCTCCCGTTAAAATTCTTTCTCATATTTGAAATGTATGACTATAAATTTTTCTTATTCTTCCTATTTTAGTTTTTCTTATTACTAGATCTATTCACATTTTTTATAAGATGAGATCTATATAGATAGATAAATAATCACAACTTCTCTAAAGATCTGCTCGATTTATTTTTCTTGTGTTCTCATTGAAAACCATTGATGGACACTTTCTAGGCTTCTACAACCCAACCAGTATAAATGAGATAGCTATAATATGAAGTTTTTAACTAAACAACTCATCATATGGTTTAATTTCAATTATAATTGCCCAAAAGAAAATACTATTTAAGAAAATTCTCATCAGTAACTTACAAACAGATACCTTTCAAATATAATTGTCAAAAAAATTTGGAAGTTAGTTCATCAGCCGGCTTTTGATGCTACTTTAAAATTTTTATAAATAAAAGTTTTAATACTTTAATCAAATTAATTAACAGAAAATTTAGAGCATAACTCAAAAACCCCTTTACGCCATTCAAACACTTCTTAAACATTTCCACATTTCAAATAATTTCTGTGCATGGCAACACAATGACTTATATATTGTTACGAGTACTATTTTTCTTGTGCTCGATTTACTCAAGCAGTGGGCAAGCATTTTACGACCCAACATCTTGTAGCGAAGATGTTGACTCTACAGGCACAAGGTACACTTGCACCAACACAACATTACCCAATGTATCGTGTCAAACATTCTTGGTTTATCGAGCAAATAGTCAGTTTCCAACCATATCTGTGATCTCAACTTTATTTGGCTTGTTTCCGCGCACTTTGCTTGAGTTAAACCATATTAATTCACCTTCAGATACTCTCTTAGCCGATAGAGAAGTATTTGTTCCCGTTAGTTGTTCTTGTTCGGGTGACTTTTTTCTAACGAGATTTAATTACACGGTGTCAAAAAATACAACATTTTCTGACACCGCTTGTGGGGTCTATGAAGGATTGGTGAAAAAGATTACCACTTGTTGAGGACAATCAGCATTTAAATCAGAATGAAGTTATTAAGGTTGGTTCTATTCTTAATGTTCCTTTAAAATGTTCTTGTCCTAATAATAGTGATTATAAATATTTGGTCACATACCCTTTGGTTTCAGGGGATTCTGTTAAGAAAGTAAGTAGAAAGTTTAATATTTCTATAGATGATATTTTAGTTGTGAACAATTTACGTTCCGATACGACAGTGTACCCCGAAACAACTATTTTAGTCCCATTGGAGTCAGAACCTGTGATTGATTTTGATGTCCCGAATTTTCCACCACCAACTCCAGGATTTCTATTGACAAACCCTGTTAAAGAAAATGTCAAATCCACCAAACTAAGGAAAGTGTACATTGTTGTTTCGATTATTGGGGCTGGTTTGGTGCTAGCGATATTTATTGTGACTGGTTTGTATCTACAAGCGTTAAATAGATGCAAACGTGACATTTTTGTCATACCTATGACTCGTAGAAGCTCTTTTAACTCATTTTCAACACCTCGAGCTAGCTCCCCACGATCAAGGCCTAGCCCGGCCACAAGAAGCTCACCAAGCTCGTGTTTGTCACCGGATCTCCTAGCTAGCATAAAATACTCTTTGTATAATTTCACAATTGACGAAATTAGAAGCGCCACAAGGGATTTTAGTGAAGATAATAAAGTGAGTGAAAATACTTATAGAGGATCTACAAATGATGTTCAAGTGCTAATTAGAGAGATTGAATTTTCTGAAATCCGTCATTTAATTGATCTTCATTCCAAGATTAACCATGTTAATATTGTGAAATTGATCGGGGTATGTTACAATGAGTCTTCGTGGTCATATCTTGTGTTAGAGCACCCCGCAAATGGTAGTTTAAGGGATTGCTTGACTAATTCTTCGAGTTTAAATTGGCATAGAAGAACACAAATTGCATTTGATATCGCAATGGGGTTACACTACCTACATTACTGTATAGTCCCGCCCTATATGCAAACAGGATTAAATAGTGGAAATATTTTCGTGACGTCAAAGTGGAGGGCAAAAATGGCGGTTTTGTCGCGAAATATGAGTAATGTGATAACCGGATCATCTACTTTTGAGTATGAGAACTTTGATGCTTTAAAGACGTTAGAGAAAGAAGACATTTTAGAATTTGGGACGGTTTTGCTCGAGATTTTATCAGGGGAAGTGAAGATCGAGAGTACATTGTTACGTGAATCAATTGGTTTTTTGGGTGGAGAGGGCGGTGAAGGAGGATGTTTCGAAAATCTGAGAAGCTTTATGGACCCTTGTTTGAAAGAGGATTACCCTTTGGCTGAGGCATTATGTTTAGGAGTATTGGCTAAAGCTTGTGTGGAAAATGATCCTTTGCATAGACCATCTATGGATGATATCCTTAAAGTCCTTGCTAGAATGGTGTAACTTGAAAGAGACGGTGGATGGTCAGCTTTGCCATTTATCAACATTATTTTTTTATTTTATTTTTATTTTTATTTTTTTTGGTGAAGGGTATCAATATCCGATGATCGAATACTCATTACCTTTTATTAGTATAGGTAATATGTTACTATGTATGTATTAAAGTATGTATGCATGTGAATATATGATTGAATATCTCATTTTAAGCATGAAAAAGGTTTCAATTTTTTATTTTTTATTTATTTATTTTTTTTAAAGTTACCCGGTAAAATATTACTGTATTACATACAGTGCTTAAGACCTAAACTATTAACAAGAGGTTCTTATGAATTTCGTTCTATTTATATTGTTCTTTCTAATTTAATGTAATACAAATGACTGCTTTTACGTTAGAAACACATCTCTGACATGACGTTATTAGTTATGAACACGCTTGAGAGAAATCCTGACTCCGTCCTTGCGCCCAATAATTTCTTACCAATAGGTAGATGTGAGTTAAACTAAGCAAAACTTTTATTCCAACAAACTAACTAAAACTATACGAATGATTATCAATTTATTTATTTCTATTATTTTTATTATTTATTTCTATTTTTGTAAATTATTGAGATTGTGATTAAAGTATATAATAACTTTTTTGTGGCGTCTTCTTTCTGTCCCTTTTAGAATGATTCCTTTGGAGACCTCACTCATGGAGAAAAAGGACAACTAACAATATGATGCTATTTTTATAGGGAAAAATATTTAATAATGTATCATACTTGTCACAAAAATTACTTTCGTGCAGCGTACAAAAAAAATAGCTTTTTGATGTACTGAATTTTCATTTTTGTCATTTTTTATGTATTTTCGTGACAAAAATGTCCTTGGATTTTCAATATTTTGAGGGGCAAAAATGTCAATAGTACATAAAAAAAGCCAAAAAATAAAAGTTCAGTACATCAAAAAAACTATTTTTTTTGTTCGCTACACGAAAGTAATTTTTGTAACAAGTATAGTACATTATTAAAGATTTTTCCCATTTTTATACATAAAATCCATAAGCAAACACATCATGTTTTTGTTGCTAATTGCATATGGTTAAATCTATAAATGTTTATTCGATAACAGCCTGGCGGCTAGGAAGACTAAGTTGGCTGCTTATGTTAGACATATGTTAAAAACAACTTGAAATATTACAAATCTTAATTTATGAGGTTAGGTTTGTCTTGATATTGTCGTGTTGTAATTAAAAAACAAAAGAACACGCATGCGAATCTTCTTAACCATAAAAGTTGCATATTTCATATATCACGTAAACGAATAACAACAAGTTGATTTATATACATAAAAAAATCAAAAATGATCACACCGAATGAATTGAATCATATACTCCTTGCGACATCGTGCTGAAAATTGTTGAAATTCGATTAATTACAACAATTGAACGTGTGCTTAGTTATTTTGTTGTACGTCAGGTCTATAAAGCTTCAACCAACGGTTATTCAGAGGTTGAACCGGCCTTGAATTAACTTCGGCATCCTGTTAAATCATCACGTATTATTAACATGCATACTTTAGGTCTATCAATCATTTTTCTGTATAAAAAAAATATATAAATATGTAAAAACTAAAACTTACATCATGAACTGCTTCACGGATTGCGTGTAGTTGTTCTCGAGAAACCGTCCTTACCTAAAGTTTCAACAAATAAAAGATATTCGTTTCAAATAACTTATGATCATGTGATATATAATGTGTATAAAGAATGAAATTAAGTATTACCTTGTTAACAATGGTCCAAATAACATTTTGGGTACATGGGGGAGTTGTAAGTGAGCCAATATATCGATAATATTTTCTACTTCCAATTTTTATTTCTCGTGGATCGATTAGCCCCACGCTTTTCTCGACATCTTTTGTAGAAGCCAATGCTTTAAAATATGGCTCCATCTGATCACATATTAAAAAATACGAATATCAAGATTATAATGTTGATCAAAAACTATTTGTGTAAATCAATAAATTTTTTAACTAGCTTACCACTGATAAAAGAGAATCGGGTCGACCAATTTTGTACATGATACCCACCACTGCAATTTTTCCGTCAGTACTTTGATGAACCAAGTGTAGCTCGAGATTGAATCTGTACATGTAACACGATTAATGTTTTTTGGTAGAAACTTTGTTTTGATTTGAACTAACTTAAATGAGCTTTCTATGTGTATTTACTTATTTTTTTGGTAATGTACCTTCGACCATTGATGGTGTGTTCGGTTGGAGCATGCCAATGAAGTTGGTTAAGCTGATACTCAGTTCCGTTAATATTAAGATGTCCTGCTCCCCCAATCCATCTCAACTATTGTACACATTAATTTATTGGTATGGTTAAAGATTGATCATTGTATTTAACAATAGTGAGACAATATATACTTAAAAAAAATAATGATACGTACCATCATATCATGGCCTCGGTTAACAAGAGTTGAGTTTGCAGGCTTATAATCTCTATCAAGCCTACCAAGACTCGAAGTAGTTTCAACCCTTTTGTGTAAAAGATCAACTGGAGACTGCAAGTCTCCTTGATTACATATGCTCCACTCGGGATGGATTTCTCCCCAATGATGCGGTCCATTCGGACTGTTCACATCATATGTGAACTCGTGTTCATCATCTACACAAACATAAACAACATGTTATCAAGAACATGAAGTACCTATATTAAACAATCATGATGTTAAAGTTGTGGCATCATAAAAACTCACCAACTTCTTGAGATGTAACAAAAGGTACACAAAAGACGATGAAAAGAGCAATCAAGATTGAAGAAAACCGTAAACTTTTGTTATCCATGAAGTCTTTTGGGTTTGACTTGTATAAGTTATCAATATTAGTGTTTGTGTATATCACACACTTTGCATACGAGTATATATGTAAGGAGACAGAGAGATCTAGAAAGAGATTTAGAGGTCAAGGAGAAAGTGTGAATAAAGTTGATATTTGACCAAAGACCATGCTTTTTTTTTGTTTTTTTTGTTTTTTTTTTTTAGCAAGACCAAAGACCATGTTTAAAGTTGCAATAAAAAGACTTGTATGTCTTCATTTTCCCATAAGCATTTTTTATGCAAATAATTTATGGTTTCAGGCAGGTAAAGTTTGAAATTTGGAACACCAAAAGAATTGTCAATTTTGGTGATCATACTATGTTTACAACTCTTAAAGCTATTGATCTATTTGGTACAAGTCTACTACGTGTCTATATGTGTGAAAATATATTTAAACAAGAGTTTCTATTACTTTTTTCTTCTATAAATGGAATACTTCTATTCTGTTCCATTACCAAAAGTGCATTTATTATTATTTGTTAATTGTTATATCAGGTTAATTATATCAATCCAAACCTATACTTTTAATTTAGATTCATGTTTGTTACAACTAATATATAGTTAATGTAATGGCTGTTTCATGTGATACTATAAAGTCTTGACGTCTAATTAGAAAAGAATGCATCAAATTATCTATCTATATATAATCTACGTGTAGAAATATGCAATAACGTGTAGGTTAAGATTTTAACAATAAATTCAAGGTTTCTCAATTGCTAGTTAAAATTCAGACACACAGGTACATATAAAACTACTTTAGCTATACGCGTTTCAAATCATAATATAATGTTGCTTTAATCTTTATTTGATGTATTAATGGAGCCAGTGAAAGTTGTGTTTGATTGGAGTTTTTGATGTTTATCGGGTGCTAGGGTTTGCAGTTTTTAGTCTGATTCACACAGTTTATCTACGCTGTCATAAAGACTTAAACTGGGCAAAGCCTTATTTCATAAAGTTTTGAGAAACTGACTTTTTTTTCACTAAACATGGTTCGAACTTGTAATTTCTCACATTTTGATAAAAATAGTAACCGAAAACCCATAATTCAATGTTTAAACTAACACGATCAGTTTAGGTGGTTTATTTACAGAGTGTTTCTAAAACTTTTCATAGCTCATAAACTTTGATTATTACTAACTTTAACAATATTCAATTGATAAAACATGTCTGCATCTTTAACTTTTGTTTAAACGTTCACTAGTAATCTGATTTTCTAAAAGGAGGGTTGTTCTTAACATCTAAATATCATTTTGGAATACATCATCACACTTTTACAAGACAATTAAACAAATGCTTATTTTGATTTAATTTAACATTATCTTATATAATTGTTGGTGCATGATCGGCAACGTAATATAATTGTTGGTGCATGATCGGCAAGTTACTGTGTAATATTTTTATGATTGTCTTGATTTATTTAGATTTATTTTTCGATTCTAATAACAGGTAGTATAGTTAAGCTAATTATCCTTTTATACAAGTGGACAATTTTCTTTGTGTTTCTTCTAAAGGGTTGGTCTCATGTCTTTTCGTCAAGTTAATTTCTTCCACTATGGGATTTTTTTTCTTTCTTTAGTATTGTCCAATGGTGCCTTTAAATAAACATTTAAGTATTTTCTTGGCAGCTAACCATGTCATTTTCATTCTACCTATTTCTTAAGGTTTCGATTAACATCAAGTTGTAAACTCGTATTTAATAAGTAACGACATTGTCAAAAATGCCAACGTACAACAACATTTAATTATTCCGAACCTGTAACTAGTTGTTACTTGTTAGCAATCAATTTTTAGTTAGTTGCTTCAAACTTGTTCAAAGAAACAACTCTTTCTAACACTATTAATTCGAGATGAGGAAATCGAATTATAGGCTTAACTAATAGATCAAGTTATCCTTAACAATTAACAATGTAGTTGAGATATATTATATTGGTGAAAACTAGAAAATGAATTTAAGGCGATCGTAAAGATACAAATGAATTAAGTTTGTTATTAAATCAATTTATCAGTCCTATTTATCACTGCTCAATGTATAATTAGTGAAAAATATGACCGTTGAGGCTAGGGAAAGAGGCTCAATGGTTTCGTAACAACTAAAAGTACATTATTTAATCTAAATCCTGACATATAGGCATTCAATGAGACAACTTAACCTGACCAAATATATTAAACTTGCATTAAATTTGATATACTTAGATCATGATCCCATATTTCCATAATCAACTCATAAAAGCCATCGTCTAGTCATCTCCGCTTACATATAATGAATTGAAGTTTTATTTGATATACTTTGCTAAACAATGACCACTGGGCAATGTTTAATACAAATATAAAATGTAATTTGAACTTTGTTAAATTAAAAATGACATATATTTAATTTGGTTTTTATGTTCATTTAATTTGCATTAAATGCATAATTACTTTAAATATAGAAACGACGGATTGTTTAATATGGTTTAAACATTGCCCAAACCATTTAATTAAATCTACGTGAGTGATTATATATAGAAACAAAACTTTTTATCTTGATTTACTTAGTAATAATTTAGAAGATGTTAAAGATTTATTCTTTCTTTAATAAGTTTTCATGTCATCTATTTTTGTCTATTTTAATGATTCCCTTGGAGACACCATTAGAAAAGGACAACTAACAGCTTCCAAAAATATCATGGGACACAAATTTATACAGCCAAACAAACCAGGTTTGTAAGGAGGATTTTCTACTTGCGCTGTTGTGGAGAGTTTGGTTTTACGTCGAAAATTTTACGTATAAGATCTATTTAAATCGGGTTCTATTTTTTACTCATAACACGTTTTAAGCATAAAAAAATAATTTTTAAATTTTAAACTTACAGATAATTTTCGAGATGTCAGGGACAATTTATTTATTTTCTGTTACAAAAGTAGTCTTTCGGGACGAATTACGTAATTTGTTCCTAAATGTAAGGAGTGTTTAAGTAAACATTTATTTTCACAAAAAATAAAAGTTTAGGGATGCTTTAGCAAAGTCAGGTAAACTATATGGACCAATTATGTAGATTACCGTTACATGGTTGGTCTTTACTCTCTAGGGGTGAATTTTATAACGATCGTTAAATGGCATTGACTATTTATGTAATTCAAATAGGAATAATTTTTTCAATAGGAATAATTTTTTCAATAAAGGTAGTTAGAAAGGATGGTTTATGTGAATATTTGTTACGCTTTTGGTCCCTAAGAACTGATTTTTGTTATATCGGTAGTCCTTGAGGACCTGTTATGCAACAATAGTTAAAACACAGAGATTGGTTTGTAAGATCCAAACAAGACAAAAAAAATCATGTTACACGTTTGGTCCCTAGAAACTGATTTCTGCTACATCATTAGTCTCCAAGGACCTTATTTTTGCAACATTAGTTAAACCAATGGGCTGTTTGTGTAAGTTTTCACAAAAAACAAGAAATTACAGTTTCGTGAACTGTATCGTGCAAGGGATGTGATTTACACACTTTAAATTTTGATTGGCACACCCAAAATATAAGTATAGTATGTATCCTGTGATATATGTATAATTGTTTATAACATGAAATAGAATGTGTCAATCAAAATTTGAAGTGTGTAAATCAACTAACGTTCTGAAAATTATATATTGAAAATAAAATTGCAAAACCAAAGAACATGTATTTCTTCTATAATATTAAAACTATCAACTGTATACTTTATATATAAACATAACATTTTACATCTTTATTTTCTACCAAATATATATTCATTATTGTTCCCATTGAATAAATGAAATCATATCATATCCTGTATGAAAATATATACTACAAATTCAATTACAATGTATAGTCGAGCTCCTAGTTATTTTGTTGGTCGTCTGGTCTGTAAAGTTTCAACCAACGGTTATTAAGAGCTTGTACCGGCCTTGCATTAGCTTCCGCTTCCTGTTACATCAACCCGTAAAATTTATATGTATGTTGTATTCTATAGATAGTTCCTAATGAAAATAAAATGTGTAGTAACTTACATCATGGACAGCGTCGCGAATTGCATATAGTTGTTCACGTGAAACCGTTCTCACCTAATAAGAGCATGAATGTCATTATAGTTATGTATGATGAGTACTTACAAAAATTAATATATATGATAGAAAGTTTATTACCTTATTAACAATGGTCCAAGTAACATTTTGGGTGCATGGAGGAGTTGTAAGTGAACCAATATATCGATAATATTTTCTGCTTCCAACTTTTATTTCTCGTGGATCAATCATTCCCACGCTTTTTTCGACATCTTTTGTAGAAGCCAGTGCTTTAAAATATGGTTCCATCTGATCATATGTCAAAATTTGAATATAAAGATTAATTAGTATGTTGGACAAAAGCTTGAGGTTAAAATGGATACTATCAAACAAATTAAAACGTATATGACGTACCAACGATAGAAGAGGATCAGCGCGACCAATTTTGTACATGATTCCGACCACAGCAATTTTACCGTCACTACTTTCATGGACCAAGTGTAGCTCTAGATTGAACCTGTATGTGTAACAAAGTTTTGTAAAAAACATTTTTTGAATTTGATTCACTGAATTAATAGATAACAATATTTTCTTTTTGG
Organism: Artemisia argyi; assembly: GCA_030686995.1. Lineage (NCBI taxonomy): Eukaryota > Viridiplantae > Streptophyta > Magnoliopsida > Asterales > Asteraceae > Artemisia > Artemisia argyi. Next base: position 33,557,381 of record CM060687.1, read on the forward strand.
TAAATTTACATATAACGCCTTATATGGTACCTTCGACCATTAATGGTGTGTTCGGTTGGAGTGTGCCAATGAAGTTGGTTAAGTTGATACTCAGTTCCGTTTATATGCATATGTCCTGCTCCACCGATCCATCTCAACTGTTATTCACACCAATTATTGTTAGACCGAGGGTATTCGGATTTGATACCTTAACGATAAAACTAGGAAAATAATCATGCATACCATCATATCATGACCTCTATTAACAAGAGTTGAGTTTGCAGGCTTATAATCTCTATCAAGCCTTCCAAGATGTGAAGTGGTTTGAACCCTTTCATGTGTGAGATCAATAGGAGATTGCAAGTCTCCTTGATTACACATACTCCACTCGGGATGTATCTCTCCCCAATGATGCGGTCCGTTTGGACTGTTTACATCATACGTGAACTCATGTTCATCCTCTACACGACCATAGACAACATATTGCATCAATATAGGTTATATATAATTAATTAAAGAATGAAAAATCTATTATAATGTCGAAGTTATAGCTTCATATGTAAAACTAACCAACTTCTTGAGATATAGCAAAAGGTACACAAAAGATGATGTACAGAGCAATCAAGATTGAAGAAAACCGTATGCTTTTGTTCTCCATTTGTAAAGGTTGTATGAAATCTTCTAGGGTTTTTGTATAAGCTATCGATGATTGTTTTTGAATATATCACAAACATTACACACAAGTATATATATATAGAGTTGGACAAAGATCTAGAATGAGATGAAAGGGGTCAAGATCAAGGACCGTGTAATTGTGTGAATGTGATAAAAAGATAGTTTGATATTTGACCAAATACCTTGTATAAAGTGACATTAAAAACAACACTATTTATCGTTTACTAATGAACCTTTCGTAATAAATTCAAGGATTTGGCAGGTAAAGGTTTGAACTTTTGAAACACTAAAAGACATGTCAAATTGGTACAATGCTAGCTATATATATTACATGTGTGAACATAATATTTAAAACAAGAACTTCCTTTATTACTTATTCGAATGCTTCTATTTTGTATTTTTGTTTTCTGACATGTGTACTAATTTTGACTTGTGTACTTGTATATCAAGTAATCAGCATATAGCTCACATTATACCAAAATATTCCTTTCTTTTCAACATATTTATTTGCATGCAAGATAACGTAAGGTTCGTTCTTATAATGTATGCATGCTATTAGTTTATAAACATACACAAATTGAATTTTGATGTATGTTACTTGGAGTTCAAGAAGGAGTTGGTGATAGTTGTTGTGTTTGATAGAGAAATTGAAGTAGCCGCGTTTTAAAAAATCAACATCGCTACAATGAAAACGTAATATAAAAATGTAAAATATTTTTTTGGGTCTGTTATTTTAGTCAGAAAATTTGACATTTTTACCAACTTTAAACTTTTGTTAATTGTTTTCAATTTTGCCATGGAAGGTTCTAAATATGAATCAAATACATTATCATTTCGAATCAAGCTTTAGTCTTTTTAAAATGATAAACGCCGTATAGATTAACAAATATTGAAAACGCTAGCAGGGTATCTGGTCGACGACTTGGCTGGGGCAGATCTTCACTCATTATTCTTCTTCGAACCTTTTGGTATGTATTGCCCCTAAGAAAATTCCGCACTGCTGCTGAGTCGTCGGACTTATCCACTAAGGGATTCGTGCAATTTCTGCGGATTGCGTTGGGGGAAATCTACCAAAGCTAGTCAGATAGATAGACTCCTTTCCCGCTGCTAAGGGAGAGCAAGAAAGAGAAAAATTATTGTTTTTTTAACCAGCGCCCCCTTTCGGGTATGCAGGTACTAAGAGTCCTCTCACTACCAACCAGCAGACATCATCTGGCTGGGTCGTGCCAGTATCAACAATGAGAAAAAAACTACCAAATGGAAACAGCAACTAACTATGGCTCTTGGTGGGCCCAGACAACGTCCTAGGTGTAGGGGAGATCAGAGCAACAGGTAACGCCTAGACGATGTTTTTTTTCCCTGGGCTGCAGTAAGTAGATCGAGAGGTTGTTTCGCCCCTTGTCCCCCAATATGGGTCGCGTTACGGCGACGGGTACCTTGTGATTAAAATTCAAACACCAACAAAATAACAGTGACGATCTGATTAACCTGAGAAAAACAATAAGAAAATGATCTCGGTTCAGCCCGATTCATCTGTTTTTTACCAGTTCTAACGATCCTCTCAGGTTCGTTTTCGGACGGCTTTTATTGGCTAGCCGAAAGTGACTCCCTTGTTCAACCGGTTGAACCCGTTGGTCCGGTCAGGTTTTTAAAACCATATGTAACATCAACTTGTTTCTATATAAATTGTATGAAGTTTTATATGTTTTATTAGTTTGTATAATATGCATAATAACATGTTTTTGTCATTGTATGTGTATTTTAAAAATAACATTTATTAGGTATTTATTGAAGGATTGTTACAAGATTACAAATTTAAGACATTAAATTTTTTCAAATGTAATTTTATTTTTTATTATTAGTAAGTGTGTTTTTTTTTAAATTTTAATCTTGTTCATTTTGAGAATATCCCAAATAAGTAGTATAGATATACTTAAATCACACTTAATAATCTTTTTAAATGTTTTTCTGAAACGCAATATATTTTATATAGATAAACTAGCAAGATGCTAAGGTTACAAGGACACAAACATTACAAACCAAGCAAACTACAACAATGAACCGACTCGATGACCAACACCTACATTCGGATCAAGTAAGGACATCATAAAGTGATTATTTGACATCCTAAAATACAATTCCGACACACCAAACCTACCTGACACACTGATACTAAGGGCAAACGCCCAGTAAAAAGTATGATACGAGTTGAAACCGACCACGACACATGACCTCACACATGAAACACAACCTGTAAGAACCGCAAAGCAAGCAATTCAACACACGATCACACAATCTGACCACCTGGTGTCACTCCGAATAGCAAATGCGGTAGATAGAAAAGAATGCCACAAGATGTAAAAATACCACCAAATGAAAACCCCGTACTCAAACGATCGATTCCTCAAATTGTTGCTTCTACGACCCTCAGCTTAAAACACCTGACACTCACCATCTCACGATTTGAATAACAACGTTGACCTAACCATCTGCATCTGCATTTCCATGGTAATACCATCTCACGACCTGACCACCTCATCTCACAACCTCACCATCTCCTAATACCGAACCATTTCCGTTACTTCATTGTACCCATGACCTAGACCTCTCACGACTTCATTATACCCATGACCCTTGCACGACTTCACTATACCCACGACCCTTGCACGACCTTACCATACTCGCGACCAAAACCATCTCATGACCTCACAATACCCACGCCCCAAAACCATATCGTGACCTCACCATAGCTACAATCAAAATCATCTCGCATTCTCACCATACCCACGACCCAAACCATCTCATTACCTCACCAGTGACCTCACAATACCCGTGAACCTTAACCATCTCGTGAACACACCATACCCACGGCCCGAAACCATCTCACGAACACACCATACATAGTTACCCACGACCTAAACCATCCCATGACCTCACAATACCCACGACACAAACCATCTCATGACCTCACCATATTCACGACCTTACTTGCCTCATGACCTTATGTCCTCACCATCTCACCTTCAAACAAGTACCACAAAATGAAGCATCTCATGAACGCATCATCTTCTCAAAATGAACCATCTCAACAACCTCACCATCTCGAACCACCACGACACTTTCCAGAAATTAAAAGGTTGACTAAAATACAAACACCACGACCTATAGATCACAACCGCCACTATCTAAAGCTTTTCTAACTTATAGGAGAAGACGATATAACCGATCGATCACTTGCTTATCTATTATGCAACATGAATACATGATTAATGAGAAAAATAAGATATAAGAGAAAGATGATATGTACTGAAAAGAATGATGGAGGGAACCTCCGGACCGACGGCCGCCTGTGTTTGCCTTTAAGGTTAGGTTATTATTTGTGCAAAGCGTTTTTAGGTGACTAAATTTAAAACTGTATGACGATATATAAGTTTTGAAGAAGTGTGTTATTTTGTTGCTACTAACAAAATGCACATATTCAATTTTAGACACAAAATTAGACATACTAGTCGATCACATTCATTTCTCTAGAAAATATAACCCAAAATCCGAAAATGATCTTTTGGATAGAACTAAATTGTATAAATACAAAAGCTCGAGCAACCCTCGAGTAGTTAACACTGAACTAAATTGTATAAACACCCACTACGTACCAAGTTATTATTATTATTTTTTTTTCATTTTTATTAACATAATAATTATATCAAAAGGTAATCATAAATTATTATTTATTCACTAAAAATTGAAACGCATACATAAAATTATACGGTATTGCTTTGGAAGCCATTTTTTAATAATAAATCTGAAAGTGGATATTAGTAGGTATAGTATATGCATTATTGAGTAAGGATGATAAAATATTAAGGTGTTGAGGGTTTTTTCTTAAGTAAATTAAAAAGATTTAAAATTACTAACTTATTTTCTAAAGAAATAATAACTTAACGGGCAGAAATTCAATGTTCGGATCTTTCCTCCTCTTATCGTTCTTTAAGATTTTTTTTTTTTTTTTTTTTTTTTTTTTTTTTTTTTTTTTTTTGAATATTGTATTTTTTTATTAACTCCAAAAGATTAACAAATATAGAGATTTCACTGTTTTGACAAGTCCAAAGCATGAATTATACAGAAACTCTTATACATCATATATCGGGTACAAAGAAACTATAACTGGCAATACATGCTTGCACTAAAACAGAAACATACTTCAACTCAATTCAATCCAAGAATAGCATTCAGTACCCTTATAATTCACCTTTTAAATGCACCATTACCATCTAGCTATATTCCATAATTCTTTCCCACCAAGACCATTCAACCCACATCCACAATAGTCAAAGTAGGAGAAGAAAATGGCCTCACTAGATACCCATAACCCCTCCAAGTCAAGGGCTATACCAAATATGCTACATTTTCATCTTTACAAATGGCTTCACATATTTGGGAACACACACCTTGAGGGAGGACCATTCATTACCTCCTTTAGCAATGTATTACTAGGACCATGTAGGTTCATCTTTCACTCCTCACAATTCCTAGAATCATACATTGCCACACCAATTCACTTACCCTTCTCAAATGGAAACTCACTTTATGGATAGTAAGTACTAATAAACTGCTTATCCCAAATACCCCTAATTACCTAACAAAGGCCTATTAGGAGGTAGTTAGGGACAGAGAACATGTCATGAGTACCATACTTTCCAAGATACAAAGCCATCATTTAAAGTGAATCATGTGTTCATTTTTCATTATTAACAGATGAAACAGTGAACTCAGGTTAAAACCTTTCATGATAGACTATCAACACATCTCAACAATGCAGTGATCCAAACACACCTTAAAGTAGAAGCACTGGCTGTTAACCAATTACCTTTTTAAAGAAAACAACTTGGATCTTGAAGCAATTCAAACCATTCCAATTCCAAAACCAAGACTACATTCATTGATCTTCAAAAAAACTCCTATTCATTCACCTCTCAAAAACATAATCTTCTCATTCCTTTTTACCATTGAGTCTTTTGCATTTAACCATCCACTTTGCTTCCACACTTCTAACATTAAGACTTTCTTTTATTGTTATACCAAGTAGTTTACTTTTAATGTTTTTCACAACTTTCTTGTATACTTCATGGCTATTATTCTGAACATCTTTAAAAATCCTTGATTGGCTCCAAACGGTCAACCTGAATCAACCAAGTGAATGGTCAACAAAGTCAAACTGCTTAGAATCAATCTCCGTGAAATACAGTGTTACCCCGGGTCGTTATGTCCCAGCGAGGCGTGCAAAGGTATTCAAAACGGATTTGTGATCGGGTGAATGTGGACAGAAAGGGGTTGTGAATGATTATACTACTGATTTATACAAGGAAATAGCTTAAATAAGCTATATTAACAAGACTGTAAAATTGGAAAACCCAAAAACGTTTAAAACCTAAAAACGCGTAAGTCTGATTTAAAGTTACGTAGACGTACGAAATAAAACGCGAGTTTTATAGAAATAAAACACATACGAATATGAAAATTACCTTTTTACAATCCTAATGATAAAATAAAATTTTTGGAAAAAGAAAAATAATTTTTACACTATTTAATTAATTACTATGAATTAATTACTATTTAATAACTAATTAATAATATTTAAAATACAGTAATCATGAATTTAAGCTAGAAAAATGAAAACTTAATTCTGAAAATTCTAAAATAATATAAAAGTAATTTTAAAACTAAAAATATATTTTTCCTATTTTTTTCTCAATTTATTATTAATTAATTAAGATTTAAATACTAATTAAACTAATTAAATTAAAGAAAAATAGCAAATGATTAGTAAAAATTCTAAAAATTTTTCTAAAAATATTTTATGACATTTAAAACCTAGGAAAAATATAAAAACATAGGAGTACTTAATAAAAACTATTTATACTATTTAATTATCTAATGTTAATTAATTATTAATAAAATTAATATTAATTATTAAAAATAGCAAATGAAAAGAGAAAAATCTAGAAAAATTCCTAAAATTGTTTTATGACATATAAAATCTAGAAAAATTATAAAAACTATGGTGTGATTATTAAAAACTAATTAAGCTATTTAATACTTAATTATTAATTAATAATTAATAAAACTAATATTAAATCTAATAAATACTAAATTATAATATAAAATTCTAGAAAAATTACTAAAAATACTTTAATGTAAAAGAAAATTAAGAAAAATATAAAATTGCAAATTACTTCATAAAAACTTAAAAAGGAAAATTAAATACATAAATAATATTAAATAGAAACTATCACTTATTTTTAAATTGGATTTTTCTGTTTTTTCTTTTTCTAAACTATTAAACTACTGAAAATAAATACTTTTTGTGAAGGCACATTGATTGTGTTGGGAATTACAGATTTGATAATTACAAAACCCACGAGAAGAATGAAGAAAAAGAAACAATTAGGACCTAAAATGAAATATTTAGTTAGCTTTCATAGTAAGCTAGGTCTTTATGTAAACCCTAGCCTCTCTATTATATAAAGGGAGGCAGGGCGTTGGTTATTAGTATCTCATTAATTCATAGTCTCTTCAATGAGAGTCTAGCAAACGTATAGAGCGTGTAGTATTAGTTTAGTAGTAGTAGTTTATTTTATGTTCAATAAAGAAAACCTTGAAGTAATGTTGATTATGTTCTTGTTATTGTTCCGTTGTGCAATCAATGTTACTAATCCTAGAAGAGCTTAAACGATCTTAACAAGTGGTATCAGAGCCTCGAGAAAGTCTCTGTCATACTAAGAAACACAAAACTTACACCTTAAGAATCCAAACAAATCAACAACCATGCCTGGATCTGATGATGATGCTGATACAACCCAAAACATTAACACCACTTCTCTTCAACAACTCAACCTCTCCAACAGTAATGCTAAGTTTCCATACTTGAAGAATGCTGAAGAATATCATCTGTGGTCCATGAAGATGCAGAACTGGATCACAAACATAGATTGGAATCTGTGGGTGATTGTTAAAAAGGGGAATAGCCTGAAGAAGCATGTTACAGATGCTGATGGAGTAATTACTATTGTAGGTCCCAGAACTGCTGAAGAGATTCTGGCTGTGCAAAGGGAGAGCAAGGTAAGAACAATTCTGCTCCAAGCTATACCTGATGACCATATGGGTGACTTCCACTTCATGGAGGATGCCAAGGACATCTGGATGGCAATAAAAGCTAGATTTGGTGGGAATGATGAATCAAGAAGGTTGCAGAAGTCTATGTTAAAGCAGAAGTTCCAAGAGTTTCAGATATCTGAAGAAGAGGGAATTCATAAAGGCTATGACAGGTTTCATCGGATCTTAAGTCAGCTTAATCAGCTGAAGGCTAGACCTGACAACGAGGACTGCAATGCTAAGTTTCTGAGATCCTTGCCGCCATCTTGGTTGCAAGTCTGTATTGCTCTCAAGACCAAGGGTGGGTTGGACATAATGTCCTTTGATGACCTCTACAACAGGCTTAAATCACTTGAGCCTGATGTTAGAAGTCCTATTCATCCGTCTACTCACTCTGCATTTGTTGGTGCCTCTACAAAACCTGTGCATCAAGCCTCAAGTTCTTATTCATCAGGAGCATCCTCTCAAACTCATACTCAATCTGCTCCTAAGTCCAGTAGTGTGTTGGACGATATTGTTCATTCATTTGTGGCTGAATATGAACATCAGAAGTTTCTTGCTTATGAGGATTTTGAACAGGTGGATCCATTGGAGATGGAGGAGATGCACTTAAAATGGCAGCTTGCAATGATCTCCATGAACATTAAGAGGTTTGAAACCAAGTCTGGTAGGAAGTTTGACTTTAATGGAAGAGAGGCAGCAAGGTTTGATAGAAGGAAGGTTAAATGTTACACTTGTGGTCAAGTGGGACATTTTTCAAGAGAATGCAAGGAGAGAAAGTCTGGAGATGAAGTTAGATATGGCTCTTATCCAGTGGAAGCAGGGACTACTAAGGCTGCACCTTCAAAGGCAATGGTGACTCTGGATCACCAAATTGATTGGGCTGAACATGAACCTGCTGGAGAGGAAGCTTCTACTTCTTCACAAGTGAATCTGCTGGCATACTCACCATCAGAGGACAAGAAGGAGCAAGTCTCCTTGATGGGAATCTCTCAGGTACACAACTGTGTGTTTGGATGTAGTGTAAGATACAATGAGCTAAAACAAGAATTTGATGAATTGAAACCAAAGTACAATGAGTGTTATGTTGAAGTAGAGTCCTATAAAATGGCTTTAAAAACTTTAGAGAAACAAAAAGTATGGTTTCAAAAGAATCAAGTTAAATATGATGAAAAGATAAGAGTTCTAGAGAGTGATTTAGAAGTTGCTAAGATAGACTTAAAACGTACTGAAAAAGAGAAGTCTGACTTAGAAAAAGAAAAACAAGAATTACAAGCTAAATTAGATAAAGAGATAGCTGGTCGTATGAAATGGCAGGAAGGGGCATCTAATTTGAGTAAATTAATTGATGGTCGCCAATCTGTTAGGTCTAGAAGGGCATTAGGATATGAAAAATATATAGACCCTGAAGAGTTAACATATCCTGATATGTCTAGTGTTTTTGACCCTGAACCAGCCTTAGCTTATCAAACACCTGTTAAATATGTTAAGGAAGGGGGAATGAATGCTGTCCCTGGACCTATAAGAGGGGAACACATGCCTATAGACCTATCCATACCTAGTGACTTTGATGGATCACACCATCTCTACGGCAAAAAGTCAACTGACTTGCCAGACCCTCTTATGAAAACTAATGACTTTGTCTCTTGTTGTGACAGTGACAAGTCTTCTGATGAAGGGTCTACCTCATTTGCTAGCTGTGATTCAAGTGAGAAGTCTGACTTGCTCAAGACCACTCCCAAGACCACTCCCAAGACCTCTCCCAAGACCATACCAAAGACATCACCCAAGTCTCCCAACAAGCCTTCTAGAGTTGCTGCTGATAAAAAGACAGTTTCTACTGAAGACTTGTTTTTTAAATTCTTTGCAAAATAATTCTTTTAGTTATGTTAAAAACAATTCTGTTTATCATGGTGGTTTGAATACTTTTTCTTGTTATGGAACTTCTTTTGGTATGAATAAATCTTCTAAAAAGAAGAAGTGTTTTGTGTGTGGAAGTAAATCTCACTTGATTAAGGATTGTACATTTCATGAGCAAAGAATGGGTGCTTGTTTTAGTCAAAGGAAACCTAGGCAAATGTGGAAGAATGTTAGTGAAATACCCTCTTTTGTTCCACATCAGCAGAAATCCAATTCTGCTGAACCACATTCTTCATGGAGAAGAACCAGTACTAGACCATATGTTCGACCCACTAGTTCTTTCTTTTCTAATGGTTATTGGCCTAATAACTTTGACTCAATGTATTATGGTGGTGGGTGTTGGGATACTGCTGTGAAGCCCTCAGCAGGTTGTTCTTGGATAAAGAAGGGACCTAATATGCAATACAGGCCCAAGAACAATGGTGGATCTAAAACATCTACATGGTCTATCACTATTGATCCACAAGGCAGGCTCAAGTCAGCAATGACTTGAGTCTCCAATGTGTACTAACTTTTTGTATAATTTTTGTTGTTGTTGTAGGATCATCCTTTAAAGAGTACTGAAGTAGGGATAGTTGACAGTGGTTGTTCTAGAAGTATGTCAGGGAACAAGGACAAGATGCATGACTTTGTACCCATAGATGGAGGAGGCACTGTTACTTTTGGTGGAGGAGATGGCAAAATTACTGGGAAAGGGACTACTAAGACACCCTTGTTAGACTTTGAAAATGTTTATTATGTGAAGGAACTAGAGCATTTTAATCTATTCTCTGTATCACAAATTTGTGACACTAAGAATAAGGTTTTCTTCTCTGAGGATGAATGTCTTGTACTCTCCAAGGACTTCAAACTTCCAGAAGACACAACTGTTTTGCTAAGAGTTCCTAGAACCTTCAACTTGTACACATTCAATCTGAATGATGTCAAGCCAGAAGGTGATCTAACATGTTTGGTGGCCAAAGCTTCCCAGGATGAATCTACCAAGTGGCATAGGAGAATGGCTCATGTGAATTACAAGACAATCAACAAGTTGTCTAAACTTGGTCTTGTTAAGGGTCTACCTTCTAAACTCTTCACCAATGAACACAATTGTATTGCTTGCAACAAGGGAAAGCAACACAGAGCCTCTTACCAAGCAGTCAAAGCTGTGAGTACCATTTCAGAACCACTTCAGCTGTTGCACATGGATCTCTTTGGTCCAACTCCTATCAGAAGTATTGATCACAAGTATTTCTGCCTGGTTATCACAGATGATTTTAGCAGGTTTTGCTGGGTATTCTTTCTTAAAACTAAAGATGAAACAACTCCTATTTTGAAAGAATTCATCATTTTAATTGAAAACCAGCTTAATAAAAAGGTTAAAGGGATTAGGTGTGACAATGGGACAGAATTCAAAAATGTTGTTTTCATAGAATTCTGTAAGTCAAAGGGGATTAGAAGGGACTATAGTACTCCAAGAACCCCACAACAAAATGGGGTTGCTGAAAGAAAAAATAGAACCCTCATTGAGGCAGCAAGATCAATGCTTGCAGACTCCAAATTACCCACAATGTTTTGGACTGAAGCAGTCAGTACTGCTTGTTATGTTTTGAACAGGGTATCCATCACTAGACACCATGTTAAGACACCTTATGAACTTCTCACTGGGAAAGTTCCAGACATACATTACCTTAAGACTTTTGGATGCAAAGTGACCATTTTAAATACTGCTGATATACTGGGTAAGTTTGATGGGAAAGCTGATGAGGGATATATAGTTGGTTATTCAGCTCATAGCAAGGCCTATAGGGTTTATAATCTGAACACCAAAAGGATAGAAGAGACCCTTAATCTAAGATTTCTAGAAGATCAGCCTAATATTCAGGGACAAGGCCATTCTTGGTATTTTGACCTAGATTATTTGACTGACTATTTGGGTTATACTAGACATGCTTCTAATCCTAATGCAGGTACCAAAGATCCAAACTCTAACCCTGCAGGTTCCATGGATGATGACTCAGACTGTGAATCTGAGCCAGATGAACAAACCATTGTTGTACCATCTTTTCCACAACCATTTTGTAGGTAATCATTCTGCTGCTGAACAAGATGATGAGTCACATTATGCAGAGGATCTTGCAAGACTGATGAAGCAAGAACATGCTGCTACTAAGGAAGCTCAGATACTCAATGAAAAGGTTACACAAGAGACTGAAGCAATCCTACATCAATCAGCACAAGCAGTCAGTGGAAACAAGGATACTGCTGATGGTTCTGCTGAAGGCATCTCTATTCCCACTGATAAGGTCTCAGATGCTGATACTTCTGATGCTCACTCTCCCATTTCTACTGAAGTCTCTACAGACTTTGAGAAGCCCTTTACAAGATTTCCAAGTCCTTCTGATCTTGGGAATTATCAGCCAAAGCCTGGCCTATTTCACTCAGCTTCTTATGATACTGAGTTTGGGCCTACAGTTAACAACCTTGATGCCAAAATTGATGTTCCACCTACTGCAACAAAAAGGGTTCATAATGCTCATCCCCTATCAAAGATTATTGGAGATCCTAAAGATCCTGTTAGAACTAGAAGCACTATAAAGAATACAAAATATGGTGAAGTTGCTTTCATCTCTTATGTCTACAATCAAAAGAGGAACAATCACACAGACTTCAAACATTGTCTGTTTGCATGCTTTCTTTCTCAGATAGAACCAACTAGTGTTCCTCAAGCACTGGCTAATTCAAGTTGGCTTAAGGCAATGCAAGAAGAGATGCTGCAATTTAAAAATCAGCAGGTTTGGATTTTGATTCCTCTTCCTGATGGTAAATATGCCATTGGGACAAAATGGATTCTGAAGAATAAAAGAGATGCAAGGGGGATTGTGGTGAAGAACAAAGCAAGACTAGTGGCTCAAGGGTATAGACAAGAGGAAGGCATTGACTATGATGAAGTCTTTGCACCAGTGGCCAGAGTTGAAGCTATAAGGATATTTTTGGCCTATGCCTCTTATATGGGCTTCATGGTTTATCAGATGGATGTTAAAGGTGCTTTCTTATATGGTGAGATTGAAGAGGAAGTATATGTGACTCAACCCAAAGGATTTGAAGACCCTGATCATCCTAAGTATGTGTACAAGGTTGTCAAAGCTCTCTATGGACTTCATCAAGCTCCCAGAGCTTGGTATGCTAGACTTTCCACATTTCTGCTGCAGCATGGCTACAGAAGAGGTGCCATTGACAAGACTCTATTCCTTAAGAAAGATTCAAGGGATATTATTCTTGTTCAGGAGTATGTGGATGATATTATCTTTGGTTCAACCAAAGAAGCATGGTGTAGAGAATTTGAGGATCTGATGAAGGGTGAATTTAAAATGAGTGCCATGGGAGAACTCACTTTCTTTTTGGGATTACAGGTTCAGCAGAAACCTGATGGTATTTTCATACATCAGGAGAAATATGTAAAAGATATGTTGTCCAAGTTTGCTATGGAGAATGTCAGGACTGCCACTACTCCCTATGAGGCTCCCAAACCAAAGAACAATATTGATCCTGATCTCCCTGTGAATGTTCATTTATACAGGTCAATGATTGGTTCTTTGATGTATTTGACTGCCTCAAGACCTGATATTACATTTGCTGTGAGTGCATGTTCAAGGCACCAAGTCACTCCACTTACTTCTCACATGAATGCTGTCAAAAAGATTTTTAAGTACCTAAAAGGCCAACCCAAACTAGGTCTTTGGTATCCCAAAGAATCTCCATTTCAGCTAGCAGCTTATAGTGATAGTGACTATGCTGGTGCAAATTTGGATAGAAGATCCACAACTGGAGGTTGCCAATTCCTTGGAAGAAGACTGATTTCTTGGCAATGCAAGAAACAGATCATTGTTGCTACCTCTACTACTGAAGCAGAGTATGTTGCTGCTGCAAATTGTTGTGGACAGGTTCTATGGATTTAGAATCAATTGCTGGATTATGGGTATAACTTTATGAATACAACTATTTTCATTGACAATCAAAGTACAATTTGTATTGTTAAAAATCCGGTTTTTCTTAATAGAACCAAACATATTTAAATCAGGCACCACTTTATAAGGGATGCTTATGAAAAACATTTGGTTAAAGTGGTAAAAATTCACACAGATGAGAATGTGGCAGATTTGTTAACTAAAGCATTTGATGGACCAAGGTTTCAATATTTGGTGGTCCATATTGGAATGCTTAACCCTTAACTGCAAAGTTTAAGGGGAGGCATAAGCCTCAAGGGAGGCATATGCCTCAGGGGAGGATTGTGAGTGTAAACTTTGTAGATTTGTATAAGTTGTATAATTTCTGTGTTTTAACACTAACCCACTAATATGTTTGCAAGTTGTTTGGTGTATTTGCATGTTTTATGTCTGTTTTGCAGATGTTCTGAGATTGTAAGTTGTATGATAAAGTCACCAAGAGCAGAAGTCAAAGGAATGTGGTCAAAAGTGCTGAACATGGTTTCTACTGATGAGTTAATTATGCTGAAGGTCTTATACAGTTGATAAATTAAGAAGATCTTTTCATTCATTCAAAGAAACAAGTTACAGCTTACATTCAAAGTTCCAACTGAATTACAATGACCATTCCTAAACATTTGGCTAATTAAGTACTACTACTAGCTCCTATCACTTATTACAAAATACTTGAGGCTATGACAAGTACAATGATGAAGCTGAAGATGAAAATGGAAAAAGAAGAGAAGGAAGACTGTGAAGATGCTCAAGTAACAAAGTCAAGATAATACTCAAGAACTTTGTTCCATGGCAACATTCCTCAATCATCTACTTTAGCTTCTCCTTTCCCTTACGTATGATCTCAGCCTTCTTGCTCTGTCCAATATGTTCTTGATAAGGAAGACCAGGTCCTGGAGCAGGAAGATCCAACACCAAATTTTGTGATGTTGGAAGAGATGGATCCCTTTTATTTGATCTTGGTTGGGATCTCTCTGGTGTGGAAGGAGGAAGAAAGGTTGGATCTTCATTTTCTTCCTCTGAGGAGTCTTCATCAGAGGTATAGATGAAGGGAGAGACAATTTCTCTCTCAGCAGGAATGGGTACTTGGCTTGGTTCACCCTTCCTATGAGCATTCCATTGTCTTTCTTGTGCATCCCATCGTTTCTCCAGTGCTCTTTCAAAGTCAGAACCGTCAAGCTCCCAAGGATATGGTGGTAAATCTTCTTCTGATGATGGAGAAGAGGAATTTGGATCTGAGATTTCTGGGTGTGATGACATGGTTTTGGTGAAGAATTGGGTTTAATTGGAAAATTAGGGTTTGAAAGATGATTTGGGGTAAATTGGTGACTGAGATGTGATTTGGGGGTGATTAAATAAGTAAAGTTTAGGCGTTACGATAATTAATGCGAGTTGGGTGGCACAGTAAAACCAAGATATCGACTGAAGATATTTTTACTTTTGGGTGGTTTTTGCTGATGTTGACCATTCTTCAGCAGATTTGACTTTCATTTCTGCTGAAGGGTAAATTTTCAAATTGGAAGTTTTTGAACTACACGACAGACTCGGTCAATAATTATTTCCGATAATTTTGACCACGATTGGGGAACTTCTAAATTTAACCCACTTTGCATATCTATTCCTAAAAAAAATTATTCGCATATCACTCCACTTAAACCCATTATTCTCTGTGTAATTCATAACCGTCTCACGCACGATTATTCCAATGGCACAACTCGAATTGAAAGGCGACCATAACAAGTATGCTATTCTGAAAAAGGCAAAGGGACATAAAGAATTCGATTTAATGGTGGAGTTTCTACAAAGGTCGAAGATTCATTATGCTCTGACATATAGTCCCAATTTGGTGTGTGAATCATTGGTGAAGCAATTTTGGGCATCTGCTGCTAAGAGATCTGCTACAGAGATTGTAGCTGAGATTGATGGTGTAGAGTATGTGGTGACAGAAGGATTGATTAGGACCAAACTTCAGTTGGATGATGAGAATGGTGTGTATCATTCCAACACTGCAGAGATTCTTTCTGGGCTAAGGGAAGTTGGATATCAAAGTACTGATCCATCCAAGTGGCACAAGAATCAATTTTGTCCTAAGTGGAGATATTTGGTGCATCTACTGCTTCAATGTATAAGCAACAAGTGTGGTGGATGGAACCAATTCTCTCTGCAATTGGGTTGTGGTATTGTTTGTCTTTCTAAGGGTCAAACTTATAATTTCTCTAAGTTTATCTTTGATAATATGCTAGAAAACATTGATAAACAACAGCATAAGTTTTTAATGTACCCTAGGTTCTTACAAATAATTTTAGACATAACCACTGAAGATAGAACCCATGTGCCTATTAAAAGTCTTGGTTCTAAGTTGTTTGCCTCCATGAAAACTAATTATACTGGGGAACATCACCCAATGTTAGAAGCTATGTTGCCACATGGCAATGTAGTTGAGGGTGATGATGCTGGTAATGTGCCTGCTCCTAATGCTGCTGATGATGGTAATCCATCATCTTCTGGTGTTGCTGCTGATGGTAATCCTTCAGTGGTAATGGAGGAAGAGCCAGCTACAACTGCTGAACCATTACCTGATTCTACTGACTTACCACCACCTACCCTTGTACATATGTCACCTAGTCCTACCATTTCACCAGCTCAGGATGCTCCAGCTGAGCAAATTCATGAGTTTGAAGATAACTTTCAGCCTCATGAACCTGAGATCACTAGAATGCATACACCTAGTCCTATAAGAGAGCCAAGTTATGAAGGCTTTCCTAATGTTGTAAATGAGTCTGTTTCTCCTTCAGGGTTCAATGAAGCTCATGTTACCGCTGAGCAATCAGCTGGTAGAGCAGAGGACCCTATTACTCTCACTTTTGTATATGATTCTCTTACCAGGTACATGAAAATGACTGAGGATCTCCAAAAGGAGCTTGCTGATACCAAGACTACTCTTGGTAATGAAATTGAAAGTTTGAAAAGTAAGGTTCAAGATTTGGAGGCACAGCTGAATCAGCAGAAGAAAAGTAAGGATGGATTGGATACTACTG
This sequence comes from Artemisia argyi, assembly GCA_030686995.1. Taxonomy (NCBI): domain Eukaryota; kingdom Viridiplantae; phylum Streptophyta; class Magnoliopsida; order Asterales; family Asteraceae; genus Artemisia; species Artemisia argyi. The sequence goes on from CM060687.1 coordinate 33,574,125, forward strand.
AAGTTGCTCAGGAGGCAAATTTGGATTCACTGGAGATTCTAGCTGAAGTTGCTAGACAATCTCATGTTGTTCCTCCTAAAGTTGCTGAAGTACCTCAATCTAAACCAAAAATCTTATATGGTAGAATAAGAAGTACAAGACAGTATTTGGCAAGGAAAGCTGCTGAAACTTCAAAAGTGTTTGGTGGTGATGATGATGTGCTCATGACTGAAGCTGTAGATATACTTCAGGAGAAACAATCACTAAGTGGTGCTGCTGCTGACAAATCTGCTGATAAAGGGAATACATCAGGAGAAGTATATTTTGTAGCAGGGAAAGAGTATTTGAATTCCCCTGTTCATCATTCATATGAGAATCAACAAGTTTCTCCTAATAGAGAGGTTCAAGAAGTACATGATGAACCTATGGCAGATGTGAATGTTCTTCATGATGATATTGCTGAAGGAACAGATGATGATTTGGATGAGCTTGTTACAGCTGAAGACAGAGCTGGACAAGAAAAACTGTTCCAAGAATGGGAAGATTATAAGAAGAGTACTAATATGACTGAGGAACAGCAAGCAAAGTTGGATGCAACATATGAGTCAGTCAATCAAAGATATGTTTCTACTTTGCCCATTGAAAGACAAAGATAATTGGATGCGGCTGTTCAAGATTTTGATGAGTCAGATTGGCAGCAGATTGGACAACAAATGCTTAATAATCCTGATGTAGCTGCAGAAATTATTGGTAAAAAGGTAGAGAAGCAAGACTGGCCTTCTGAAATTGTGAAATTGATGAAGTTGAGAAAGAAGGTAGCAGATGAGTTAAAAGCTAAAGCTAAAAGAGAAAAACCTATGACTCAAGCACATCAGAGGGATTATATGAGAACATATGTGAAAAGTCAAAGCAGCTCATTATTTAATAATGCTTGGTCTAAGAAAAAGGTGTGGGGACTTCCATTTGACAAACTGGTTGAGATTTATAACAGAATCAAGGCTAGGAATGACAAAGATGGAATGGGTGCTTCCAAGAATATTCCTCTCCTCAATGCTGATGCTGATGCTGCTGAAAAAGTATCTTTACCTGATACTTCTGCTGATGTACCACATGTTGCTGCTTCATCTTATGTGGATAAAGGTAAAGCAAAAGTGATGACATCAGATCCTCCAACTAGAAAGAGAACTAGGAGACAATTGGAGCAGGAAAGATTAGGTGAAGAGGTTGCTAGGAAGTTAGATGAGGAACAAAAAGCTGAAGAAAAAGCTGAATTTGCAAGATTTCATGAGCTGAAGGTAAGAGAAGTTGAAATTCAAGCTGCTAGAAATAAACAAATAAGGAAGGCTATGGATGAACAATATGCCTCTGCTGCACTTGAATCTTCTCAAGATTCTACTGATGAACACTTGGATACTCCATTAGTGGAAATTCATGATGCAGAAGTTGAATCTGCTGAAGCTGAAGTTCATGATGCTATTTATGTTCCTGGAAGAAGAGGCAAAAGAATGGCTAAAGTCAGATCTTCACATTCAAAACAAAGTTTAATCAATGTGAATGCTTCTGATGCTTCATTTATAAGGGAAGGATCCCCTGATGATTGGCCTGAGGGAACAAGAGATGTTTTGGTTCACTGGGAGTTAAGTAAAAATGGTCAAATTAATACCATTTACATATTGGATAAAACTTTCATATCCTTTACATTTCTTCAACAGATTCTATATCTTGTGGATCATCAGGATTTGGTCACTCTATATGAGTTAGTTCTTAAGTATTATGCAACTCATACTCCTGAAGGGTCTGGATTGTATTTGTTGGGTGATCTTCAAGTGTTGTTTGATTCTTCTACTCCTACTGGTACAAGCTATGACATATGGAAGAACAATCAGAGATGGAAAGTTCAGAGTTGGAAGTTCTATCCTATGCCTTTTGTTCATGTTTTGGAAACTACAACTGGTCTAAGGCTGATTATGGATCTTACCAAAAGATATCCTATGAAAGTGTCTCTGATGGAGAAAATGCTACAACAAAAGTTGGAGATTCCTCCTGATCAAGCAGGGAATACACGGTTGTTTGCTGAATCTTTGGTGAAGGTTTTCAAACAAAGGATTAAGACTTCCAGAGCTGCATCTGATTAGGGATATCATGTTGTATATTTGTTTTTATTTCTTATTTTATTAGTTAAAAAAAAAAAAAAAAAACTAACTTGTTGTTGTATAGTATTGTATGCAGGTTTGGTTATCAACTTACCTGATGTTGACTATTCCATCATAAAGTTGGCTAGTCCAAAGGGTACAACTTTGGTAAAGACATATCAAATCTGTTGATAGCTGTAATGGTTTGCTCAAAACCATAGGGTTTTCAACTCACCCATGCTTTATTGCTGAATAGTTGAAATGGTTGTCAATTGACCATGGCTTTTTCCTTTATGGATTCCAAATAATTGGCTAGCCCACATGTATATGGCTTGTGGTAAAGGCAGTGAAAAACCATATTTGGTAATCAGTTGACCAAGATGATTTTCATCAAAATAATTGGCTAGTCCTGAGCAAACGGCTACAGGTAAAGACATCTCAAATCCGTTTATAGCTGATGATTTGCTAAAAATCATGTGGTTATCAGTGTACATTTGAACACTTGGCTACTCCAGTAGTGATGGCTATTGGTAAAGAGACATCAAATCCATTATTTTCAATGATTCACCTCTCAGAGGAGTTAACACATCTGGAAGTGATGAGAATAGTATGAAACTAATTTGTTTTGATGTGCATTTAGTCATTTGTTGCTGCAAAGAATGGAGCTTTCAAGTATTTGCTGATCATCGAGATTCTGCTGAAGATGATTCTTTGCTGGTGCTATCTTATTACAATCCTCTTGGTATGTTATTTTGAAGATCTATCAAGAATCTTGAACTTAACCAGGTCAAATTCAAGATTAGGGGAGGATTGTTGGGAATTCTGTTAAGTAAGAATTCTGCTGCTGTTTCTGCTGAAGGTTCCTGCTGAAGAGTTGGTTTATGCTGAAGCAGTGTATCTGCTGAAGACTAGTTTCAGCATTATTAGTTTCTGCGGATATAGTATTTCCGTATTTTATGTATTATAGTTTGGATATGCATGAGTTTATTTAGGAAGTGATAATGCATATCTTTTAGAAGTTTTAGAATATACGTTTCTTGTGAAACGGTTTAGGGTTCCTTGTGTATAAAAGGAACACACGATTATGTATTAAAAGACAGTTTTTTTAGAAAACACTCTTATTATTATTAAAAGATCCATAGAGGATCAAGAGTTCTTAGTATCACGCTTGTGTTTTGTTTCCGCTTTAAAAATACAAGTTGCAGAGATTGTCTATTAGTGTGTTTTTGATTACAGTGACATAACTAAAGATTCTAGAGTGCTCAAGAAGATCTATCAAGGTCTAACAGTCTCAAAACCATAGGGTTTGTTGTATACTTTTTCTTTTGGTCGGTGTTGGTTCCTACTAATCATGTGAGATTACTAATGGTTAGGGAGGACGGAGTTATCAACCATCATCATTTCATTGAGAAGATTACTTGACGAAGACATTTGATTATCGCTTGTTTGATGTTGTAATTGATTTTCCCAAGTATTGTGTTCTTATCATATCTTAAAGGGATCACCAGCTTTTTAAGATAACTTGCTTGGTTTGTATGGTGACGAAAACTTGACGACTCTAGTGAAGAGGTATGATCCATCTTATTGTGCTTAATGCATACATTTGCTATCACTTGAAGGAGTTACGTTATTTGTGCTCAGTGTCTCATTGGATAAGTCAATGAGGAGTTTGTCAAGAGGTCGTCATGTGGATAGTGCAAGACATAAGATGCAAGGTTGGGAGATTCCATTTCTTCATCAAATCAGTTATATTTGATTTTCTTCGTCAGTGATCACTCCATGGAGCCTACTAGAGATGGCAAGTATATATTTTTAAGGGGAAGCTTATTGTTAGTATACTTGACCATTTTTCATGCTGTTCGATACTGCTGATGATCGTTACTGCTGCTGCTCGTTACTGCTGCTTATTAGTTAAAAAAAATTGTTAGTTGGTTTCTACATGCATCACTTGAGGGGAAGCGTCTACGAGTTGCACAAGACCCCTATTAGATGATTCCAAAAAGGGGAAGAATAGTTATGATGTGCAGCTTAGCTTATTTGGGATGACATTGTTTCTTCATGCAGATTGTTTTGTAATATCAAATAGGGGAAGATTGTTGGGAATTACAGATTTGATAATTACAAAACCCACGAGAAGAATGAAGAAAAAAGAAACAATGAGGACCTAAAATGAAATATTTAGTTAGCTTTCATAGTAAGCTAGGTCTTTATGTAAACCCTAGCCTCTCTATTATATAAAGGGAGGCAGCGCGTTGGTTATTAGCATCTCATTAATTCATAGTCTCTTCAATGAGAGTCTAGCAAACGCATAGAGCGTGTAGTATTAGTTTAGTAGTAGTAGTAGTTTATTTTATGTTCAATAAAGAAAACCTTGAAGTAATGTTGATTATGTTCCGCTGTGCAATCAATGTTACTAATCCTAGAAGAGCTTAAACGATCTTAACAGATTGGAACTTAATAATAACCGTTGTGCTCACTAATAAGCCAAACAGTGAGTTTTTGGCTTATTAATGGGGAATTTAAGCTCAAATAAGTTGCATATTAAGAACCAATGCCCAAATAAGCTACAAGGAGTAAAAGTAACTTGGAATAAGCAAATATACTAGAAAAGAAACACTGAATAAGCTTTGTTAAGCAAATAGGCAAATCTAAACCCACCTGTGGAACAAGCAGGCCTACAAGGAATTTAAAGGCTTGAATAAGCTAGGGGCAAAAGCTCCCAAGCTCAAAACAAGCACTGACCTATCAAGCTTGTACACCAGGCTCTCTAAAAAGCCATTAAGCTCTGAGTGGGACCCACTGAGAAGCTTGAAATGAGCTTATGAATTGGGGGAGTTGGACATGGTGCAAGGCAGAATAGTCCAAAGATGATGCAAGTAGCAGGCTTAATAAGCTATCCAATAAGCCATAACACACCTAGGTAAGCTGAAATTTAGGGATGCTATACTACAAACTAACAATAGAAACCAAAATCCAAGCCTAAATCTAACTTAACCCTAACTGAATTGAAACTCAAAAAGAGGCAGCAAGGTCTGATGTAGCAGGGCAAGAACAGCCTGTGGGGGCTAGTTCAAGAGCTACCAAATAGCAGGAAATGAGAACTGCAACAATGATGATCAACTACACAACCAAGTAAGCATTAAACATACCAAACTCCACAAGTAGAATCATACGCTAAACCAAGCTAAAATGCTTACTGATGTGAATCAGTGAGCACAGGTCCTAAGGGGGAAATTATAAGCTACCTAAAGCTGGCAATAAGCTAACATTAGGGGAAATTAAGCTAAGGAATTACTATGGGATCTTAAATAAGCACTAATGGTGACAAAAATAAGCAGTTAACATAAGCTATAAAGCACATAATGAGCACAAACTATCCTAGGCTGCATAAGGATAAAACAGTGGTTAATAGGCAAGTTTGAGCTTATTAATGAGCTGTAGAAAAAATTCACAAAAATAAATTGAAAATAGGTTCATGTAAACAAGCTAGGGGGTGAACTAAGAACCAAAATTAAAGTCAAATGGGCAAGTAATGAACAGGTTAATAATACTTGACCAATGGGTTGTGGGACTGCAGGCTGCTAATGGCAGTTGGGTCAAATGGGTAGAAACAAGCAATTTTGACCAGGGAAAGTTAAACACAGATGTATCATAACTTGTATTATCCTATTAGTGATTGAAGTGAATAAATAACAATAACTTAAGTGCCAAAAATAGGAGTCTGATGTGCCTATCACAAGAAAACAGTTGAGCATAAAAAATTTAGAGACTAGCTATCAAACTTTTAAAACTGCCTAGAACTAACAAATATTACTTGGAAATGGTTACTAATTATCAATTAAGACTATTTTAAGTTAAAAAGAATGGATGAAACAGTTTTTACTTTTTAGCACTCACAATCCCTTGTGCCAAATAGGTCTTTAAGGGAGACTGGGTTGAATTTTACACCAGAAATGATGTTTTTAAAGCTAGAACTTAAAAAGAAATGAGTGCACAAGCTATAATTAGCCTAAAGGAGCATAGGCAAACAGGGAACAAGCATTAAAACAAGTAAACTAGAAGATGGCAATTCAAGATTAATGATAAATAAATTTGACAACTTAAAATAAAAGAACACTTGAAATGGTATTAACTGAATTTTTTAGAAGTACAGAAGCTTGAAAATGATTTAAAAACTTAAACTAAGTTAAATTACACTAACTATTTCTACTCTAAAATCCTACTACCTACTGCCTTTAAAATGGCATACAAGCAAATTATTTATACTAAAAGTGTGACAAGGGATTTCTTGCTTTGTCATCTTCTTTTGTGTTTCCTGTGAGAGTGAGAAGACAGCTGGAGCACTTGTGCTTTCTCTTGGCCACTTTGAGCCGTTTGATTTCCCTGGTCCCAAAGTCTTTCAATCTCAGCTGTTGGATGGCTTTTGGAGGCTTGGATTGCCAACGTGGCACTTGGAGGGGGTATCATGTGAATTGATTTCTTGGAGGTTGTAGGGTGGCTGATAGGTGTTGGGAAGAGGAGGGGAGACAATCTTGTCTTGTGATGGCAGGGGTTGTGTTTGGTTTGGCGGCAAAAGGGAGGTGAAGGAGAGGGGTTGACTATTTGTTGACCCCTGTTATTATTAAAACAGGGTGTGGGGTGTTGGATGGGGCTTGGTTGTAGTTATTTGGATTGGGCTTAGGGGTTTATGGATCAGGAAAGTGGATCAGGGGTGAGTGTTGGGTGGTTTAGTAAACATGGGATCCATTTGGTTTAGTAGTATTAAAGCCCAACGATCATTGATGTAATTTTCTGAATTTGAAGGGTGTGTTTTGCAGATTTCCCAAAGTTACCATAAGGACCGTAATTGCCAAGTTCCAATAACCCAAAGACCATAAATGTAAATTTTCCAATTTTTCACATCCAGGGGTATTTTCTGCCAATTTGAAAACTTCAGGGACTAAACTTGTAAATTCTCAAAACTTTTCACCCAAAGACCATTTTTGATAACTTTTGATTTTTAAAGGACTTGGGTTGACTTTTCGTTCAAAAATATTTTACCCGGGATCAATTTTGTCAATTTGTGAAAGTTCAGGGACTAATTTGGACAGCTTTTGAAAGTTGGGGGACTGAAACTGCCAATTATGCAAACTTTGTTCGTTTTTCATCTGTTTTTACTCATTTTGCATCTGAAACATATAAAACACAATTTTGGGATATTTTCTGTATTTTGATGCATTTCTGAGTGTTTTTTTAAATGTTTTTGCAGTTCAGATTGACCAAAAATGATGAGTGTTTGAGCACTCATTAATCCTCCCATTTCTTTCTTGCCAAAGAAAATATACGCAAGCTACAAGAACAAGTCTTCTAACAACCCACCCAATATTCTTATGGACACATTCATCTGCAAAACTCTTTATCAAATCCTGCCAGTTACTTTTATCACACTTGATATCATCAATTTCCTTAGCTTTGTTCCAAACATCTGATGAGTAGGGAAACTTGAAGAACAAATGTTGCAAGTCTTCATTATCACTAAGACATAAAGGACATCTATTGACTGTATGTAGACCCCATTTATTCATCTTATCTTGAGTACACATTTTATCTGATGAGCACTTTTAAGATTCTAAAATTTTAATAATCTAACAAGTTAAAAAATGTTATTCCCATATTAAGACTTCAGATCTGTAGAACATTCTCACGTACGTATAAATGTATAATGCCTTTAAGGGTATATTTTAGTGAGATAAACTCTTCCCTAATTACCTATCTCAATTTATACATTTTTTATTTGTGGCCATTTTTTTATTCTTTTTTATTTTGTTTATTTATCTATTTGTTTTACGGTGAGAGTTCATGAACTTTAATGCATTCACTCTCTTGAAACTAACAAAATCGTGAAGCGTTTAAAGCCTATGACTATCGTTGCAAACTGCTAATTGATCAGAGAACAATGAAAAATATATATTTGATGTCACCGCTAATACAAGTACTAGTAAATGTATACAAGATATGAGTGAAACGGTTCATATGATGGTTTCCGTTTTGAGTACTGCAATATAAGCATTGAACGATACAAGCTAATGTAACCAATTATTTTTAGCTTGTATTAAAAATGACTTCCTTATGATCATGAACCCGGCCATTTATAGCAAGTTAATTAGTCAACTTATAGGCCATCATCTTGTCATCTTTGTTTATATATAGATAGTGAGTTTAAGCTATATTGAACTAAATCCACATGAGTGATTATAAATAGAAACAACACTTTTGTCTTGATTTAGCCTATCAGTACCCAAGTACAACATACAGGAACAACAAACACATACAAACCACTAATATTAACGTATCATTAATATTCAATTTTGACTTTATAGAAGTCAACTCATCCTTCAAATCCTAAAGCATAACCATCTGCTTGTTTGACTCATTCTACATAACCATCTGGGTATTTGAATCAATCACCATCTGCTTGTTACAATCATCCGTAGCTCTTGATCTATTGTACATGTTCTTCAAAGCTTTGTTCTCCTCATGCAAATCATAAACAACTGTTTGTAGTAATCACTAGGAAGTTCAGGATCATGAAAATCGTACACTTCACACTTCTTCCTTTATCTTGTATTGGGCAGCCCTTGAAACGTCTTCCTGCCCTTGAAACATCTTCCTGGATTATAAAGTGTCCATGCTACCTGAATTGGAATAGGATATGGACAGTCACAATGTGTCTTATTCGACACATCTTGGTTGTAATAGTGGTAAGATGTTGAGGAAGATGAAGATCAATGGTTAGGGTTAGGGTTAGGGTTTGGAAGTGATTTGGTACAAAAGGTGTGGTGGGGATAAGATTATTATATAGGGGATAAGGTAACGGTCAAATATTAGGAAAAAATAAACGAATTGGAAAAACCACATGGAACGGGCAGATGACATGGCATGGGCAGCGTAACACTGCACAGAATAGCGCCGAAATTAGAAAGTTTAATACTTTATTAGAAGAAAAAAAATCACTACACAAGATTACAAAAGGTGATAAGTTTAATGTATTTTGGTGGTATTAACCCAATAATTTATGACTTGTTAAGAGTTACTAGCAGGGTCCCCGTGCGATGTAGCTGCGGGCACCCTGTAATTTAATTTTTTCGGTTAATAATTTATTTTATTTGTACGTTTTTTGGCAATAGTTTTACTGATTAGTTTTTTATGGCAAAAGTTTGATGAAATTTTGCTTAGTTTGTATTATTCTATTTATTATTTATTTTGTGTTTTTGTTTAGTAGTTTGCTTGGTTTGTACAATATGTGAACATATTTTAGTTTATTATATTTTTTTTGACAATAAATTTATGGATATAAAAAATTTCGTTTAGCTCATGTCCGTTCGGGCTCGAGCCGTTGGCTCGTGTCCGTTCGGGCTCGAGCCCGTTTGACCCGTGCTCGTTCGAGCTCGAGCCCATTGGCCCATTACCCGTTTGGACTTAAAAATTTGTATAATATGCTTTATTATTTGTATTAGTGACATTAAATGCAGGAATTGTGTTTAAGTTGGTTGTACAATATGCTTGATAATTTGTATTTGTTATGTAATGGGTGTTTTAATAAGTGTATTAATTGTATTTATTGACTATTTAATTAATTGTATTTAATGTACATAATTCAATTTTAAGTCATTAATTTTAAACTTTAATGGCAAAGACAAAGTGGTTTGTACATGAAGCTACTAAACTTGTACATGTCTAATTATATCTCATTTATTGTATTAAATGTCTAATTGTCTTGAATCACTTGTACTTTTAGCAGTGAAATATGTAATGCTTAATTTTAAGTATTTTATTAATAGTAGTCATTCATGCTTTATAATATAGTATGATGATTAGAGTATATTCTTTTATTTGATAAGTTTTTCATTTTGCAACTTATTTGTCCTTCTTAATGATGCCCTTGGAGCCACCAATAGAAAAGGACAACCAAACATGTAAACCATGTTTCTCTTATTGTCATGTACTAATTGGAAAACCAAAAGTAATATTTTTACATATATATTATGAGTTCATATACTATCTACCATACAACAAATCATTATTGATTGCATTGAATAAATTAAATCATATCATGTACCCTGTATGACAATACGCTAAAAATTCAATTACAAGTAGCGTAAGCTCTTAATTATTTTGTTGATCATCAGGTCTGTAAAGCTTCAACCAACGGTTATTCAAAGCTTGTACCGGCCTCGCATTAGCTTCCGCTTCCTGTTACATCAACACGTAAGATTAGCATGCATGTTGTATTATATAAATAGTTCGTATTGAAAATAAACTGTTTAGAAACTTACGTCATGCACAGCGTCACTGATTGCATATAGTTGTTCTCGTGAAACCGTTCTCACCTAATATAAATTGAAATATAAAAGGTATTAATCTCACATATGTTGTGATGCAAACACATATAATTTTATATAGACAGTAAAAACATTATCATACCTTGTTAACAATGGTCCAAATAACATTTTGGGTACATGGCGGAGTTGTAAGTGAGCCAATATATCGATAATATTTTCTGCTTCCGACTTTTATTTCTCGTGGATCAATTACTCCCACGCTTTTTTCGACATCTTTTGTAGAAGCCAATGCTTTGAAATATGGTTCCATCTGATAACACATTTCAAAAAAATGATTTTATAACATTATTACATCAAACAAAAAAGATTAATATCATTATAGAAAAGCATATGAAGAAGTACCAATGATAGAAGAGAATCGGGGCGACCAATTTTGTACATGATTCCAACCACTGCAATTTTTCCGTCGGTACTTTGATGAACCAAGTGTAGCTCTAGATTGAATCTGTACGTGTAGCAAAAGAAAAAAAAAATGGTAAAAACATTGTTCGGATTTAGCTAACTGAATTAATAGATGCAATGTTTATTATTATTATTATTATTATTATTATTATTATTATTATTATTTTATTATAATCACTTTTATTAACAATAAATAGGATTTTTACAAGAAATTGGTGGGGAGCCGAGAAACCAGCTGAGCCCCCACACCTCTAGCAATAGCGAAACCAATCCTATTAAAAATATGAACGGCAGCCCGCGCTCCAATGTCTTGAGTCGTAGAGAACCGTCGAATTATTATTTTCTTTTGTTAATAAAATTGTTTATAACGCGCTATATATGGTACCTCCGACCGTTGATGCTGTGTTCGGTTGGAGTGTGCCAATGAAGTTGGTTAAGTTGATATTCAGTTCCGTTTATATGCATATGTCCCGCTCCTCCGATCCATCTCAGCTGTTATTGATACAAATATATTATAAGATCAAGCATAAATAATTATGCCCCTTGATAGATATTATAAACTTTATAGCTTAAAAAAATGTTAAACTTCAGGCAATAATATTTCTTTTCTTTCGTTTACAACACATACAATAAATACTTAAAAAACAATTATACATACCATACAATAAATACTTAAAAAACAATTATACATACCATCATATCGTGGCCACGGTTAACAAGAGTTGTGTTTGCAGGCTTATAATCTCTATCAAGCCTTCCAAGATGTGAAGTGGTTTGAACCCTTTTATGCGTGAGATCAATAGGAGATTGCAAGTCTCCTTGATTACACATGCTCCACTCGGGATGTATCTCTCCCCAATGATGCGGCCCATTTGGACTGTTCACGTCATACGTGAATTCATGTTCATCCTCTACACGAGACCATAAACGATATATTGCATCAATATAGGTTATATATTATCAAAGAACAATAAAGCATGCAATAATATACTAGAAGTAGTTATAGCATCATATCTAGAACTCACCAACTTCTTGAGATGTAGCAAAAGGTACACAAAAGATGATGAAAAGAACAATCAAGATTGAAGAAAACCGTAAGCTTTTGTTATCCATTTCTTTTTTGTTATATGAAAATTTTTCGCGTTTTTGTATTAGTTAACGATGTTTGTTTTCGAATGTATCACAAACATTACACACAAGTGTATATATATATAGAGAGAGATGGAAAAAGATCTAGAATGAGATGAAAGGGGTCAAGAGGACCGTGTGATTGTGTGAAACTGTGAATGCGATAAAAAGATAGTTTGATATTTGACCAAATACCTCGTATAAAGTGACATTAAAAAGACAAGACTTTTTATCGTTTAGTAATGAGCGTTTCGTAAGAAATTCAAGGATTTTGGCTGGTAAGGTTTGAAGCGTTGCAACACAAGAATATTTGTCAATTAGATACCACACTATACGACTTTTGGTTCAATACTGTATTAGTATATTACGTACATGTGTGAACAAAAATGCTTGAAACAAAAAGTTCCTTTGCTTCTTATTCCTTCTATGTAATCTTTGTATTTTGTATTTTTGTTTTAAACTAGCCACCTAGACTTATATATCCTAACAATTTATAGGTGTTTTTCATTCCAGGCCTAGTTTTTGTTTTGGAGTTCTAAATTGCTTTAAGGTTTGAATTGCTGATAGTTGTCGTGTGCTTGTGTTTGATAGGAATTTTTCAATTTTGACGTTCACAAATCGAAATTGAAGTACTCGTGTTTAAATAATCAATACCATTACTTTGAAAGCGTAATATAAAATTGTAAAATATATTTTTGGGTAAGTTTTAGTCACACAATTAGACATATCTTTTTACCAACTAACGATGACATATCTAAGACAACTTAATTTAAGCTTTGGTAACGGAATGTTCTAAATAACGGTAGTTTTTTTTTTATTATTATTATTATTATTATTATTTACCAACCGTTGATGACCTAGCTTCAACAACTTTAAACTTTGAATTTATTTTATTTTATTTATTTTTATTCAATGTTTATGTATTCCATGTAATTGGACAATATTTTGTTTAATGGGAACAACACTTTGTTTTCTTCGGTTGGCTATAGTGTCTTTTTTGCATTTTCATTATCTATGGGATATGTTTCTAAATATATATTTTTTATCTAATTATTCTTGCCTTGGCAGCCAAGTCAATAATTTCCATTATACGTACACTCTTCGTTTAAGAATTTTTATTTAAAATTTGATAACTGGTAATGCTAATTAATTTAGATTCATTGTTCAAAGACAATACCTTTGAGGGCACCTTCGGGTAATTATTATTCTTTTTATTTATAAATAAGCTTAGGGTGTGTTTGGTTTTTTTTAAAAAAAAATCTTATTAGCTCTCTTATTCATACTCTTACTCTTACTAGTAAGAGGTGGACAGACGTTTTGTTTGTTTATTTTTTTCTTTTGAGTCTTAACCAGTTTAACATATAACATCTTACTCAATAAGAGATGAGAGAATTGTCTTACTCCATCTTACTCGAAAAGAGATTGAAAACTTGTATTAATTTAATATATTTGATAGTTTATTAACTATGTTATATTTATGATAAAAAGTCTTGTAATATAATTACATAAGTTACTTAAATAATTTACATAAACGAACACTTAAAATCATTCGGATAATTACAAAAACAAACAATATTATTTCGTTTAGATTTAGACTTTCTAGCAACCTCTTGCTGGTAAAATGTGGCTGTTAGATTCAGACCTAAAACATGTTAATTGGACAAACACACCCTAGCTTAGACTATTTTCACATGCTTATATATTCAAACTGTAAATAATATTTTTTTGGAGTACATGCATGTTTGTTATGATGAGATGATGAACAACTTTTATATCAACTTCGATGATCATGTCTATATTGGTAGATGTATCAAGATAACAGTCAAGGATTCATATGAAGTTGGTTTTCGTTTTACACTATAGTATTACAATTTGGTCGATATCGTTATATTTTTAAGCAAAAGATATACATATGTCTTCCTTTTTTCCCGATTAGACAATTAGGTTATTGGCTCAAGCTCAATTGTGAGCTTGAGGTCCATTAAATTAAGGTTTTGATTCTTTTGCTTATTTTTAAAATTATGTAATGGAAAGACTACAAAAATATCACGTGAGATTACAAAGATATAGGTGAGACCTACTAACATATACCGTTGATATAGTGTTTACTCTCAAATGTGTATATAAAAAGGTTTTAAAAGATAAATAAAGTACAGTGTAAGGGATTTTGAGATCGTAATCATTTGAGGGGCTAATATATTTTGGATTGAGATTCTTTCACGTTTAGATGAATATTATTGGTCATGTTTCCTCACAAACAAAAAAAAAATCGGGTCCCACAGTAGACCTCACAGTTTTGTATGTGAGAGAACATGATCGGTTATGTTCATGCCAACTTAAGAGAATTTCAATTCATATTTTTTTCTTTTAAGGATAATGGTATATGATATTGATATTTTTTGTATTGTGTTGTGACATGTAAAATAAATTTTGCATGAAATAACATACTGATGGACAAAAAATTATTACTTCGTCGTTATGTGCAAGTTTTCTAGCTAGTTTATTGTAAATACTAAATACGCATGTTATTTTATATATTTAAGGCATTCAAAAATAATCCTCCGCTTTTTATTTATTTATTCTTAGTATTATTTTTTATTTATTTTTTATTTTTTGATATTCGAGCTTTAGGTAAGATTCATCAACAAAAACTTTCTATCATCCGGTCATTGACTACTCGCCAGTGATCTATAGGAATTCTAGTTCTTTTAGCTTATTGTTTTTGATTAATTAGTCTTTTTAATACCAAACTCATAGACCTTGCTAACAAAGCCCTAACCATCAATCCATCATAATACACCCCCTATGTATATTGATAAATCAATCATCTAAATTTGTTTCCATTCACAATTTTTTTTTTTAATTGTCAGGGATTATTGTTGTCGGACAAACTAGTTGAAAGAAAAATTCACCTAAAGGCAAAGCAAATTATGACTTGAAAAAAACGTCACAAAAAATAGGAAGTCGTCAATCAATAAACAACTTTGTCGGTGAATATAGTCGGGCTCCATTCAAAGAAACAACAAAGGTGATGACGAATAGAAGAAAAGAATAAGCGGCTCTCAACATGCACTATGTTTAGAATACTTCCGTTCAAACTGCGGGGAGTGTTATATGATTAGGTTATGGGTTATGTTTGACACAAAGCTTTTTGGAGCTTTTTTGGGTAATGAGCGGTGAACAATGAACTTTTTGATTTTTAGTATTTGTTTGGCATGAGAGGTGTGAGTTTTGCTAATTTTTAGGAAAACTCATTTTCCCAATGCTTCTTTATGAATATGTGAGCTTTTTTGGCTACTGCTCACAGCTCACTGCTACTGCCCACTGCTACTGCTCACAGCTACTTTTGCCAAACATAGCCATTGTCCCAAACTTAATTGTTGGCTTGAGGTTCATTAGCTTTAAGATTTTTATTATGTTGCTTATTATCAAAACTATGTCTAAATTAATAAATTATAATACATATGCTATCTCATATAATTATACTCTCTTTGCTATTTTACAATTTTATTGTTAATGATTATTAAATTAACATGATTATCATTCCAAAAGTTAATATAAAACTAGGAACATTGGAAAGTGAAATTTCAAAAGTATAGAGAGAAATCAAAATCTTTACCAACTTTGTTGAATTAAATGTAAACGGCTAAGTTTTGTTGATAACAAGACCAAGTTTTGTAGCTTTTGTGTCACCATAATAATTATGTATCTTTTTTCTCACTTATCACTGTTGATGGCGTTGATTTTCATTTTTATTTGTTATGGATGATGAAGTAGGTTTTGATGAATGAAGAGGTCCAATATGTTACTAACTTTTGCCTTTTTCAACCATGATCGTCATGTGAGACCTCATTCTCAACTTTGCTTTTTTACCTTATGATGACCTCTTCAACTAGTATGGCTTTTCTTGTACATGATAAAGAATAAATGAAACATTGCGTTAAGTTGGAGCGTTGAATAAAAATGAGTGATTTACTGACAGATGAATTAAAGATGCAATGAATCAAACATATTTAATGAATATGATTTGGTGACGAAATTATTATTTGATTACTTCTATAAATGGAGAAAAAGCTTTCACCTGTATCCTTTCATAACAACAAGGAATTTTTACCCGTGCCTCGTTGTGGGACGTGCAAGTTTACGTGACAAGAGTTTAGATTATTTAAGACCACATTTAAATTTGTGGACGTATGGTCCGGACCGGCCAGAAATAGGTCAGACCCGGCAGACAGCGGCCCACTCTACGCCTAAACCCTAATGCATGCCGTATAAATACATGGCTGGAACTCCCTTCTACAACATAATACAATATAACAGGTTACCCTAAACCTAACTTTTATACGCGCTACGCACCGATACTAACTTGACCGTCGGAGGTGGATCCCGGGGCTACGGCCTCGGGTCCACTCCTAACGGGTTCTCTTTGTTGACAGGTCTACTCAGGGCTCGAGAAGACGACTAACGGCCCAAGGAGAGTCGTCAAATCCAGTCCGCGCCAGATTATGCATCAACAGATTGGCGCCATCCGTGGGACATGATTACGACAAGTTTTGTGTTCTCACATTACCGGAAAGCAACCATCAAGTTCAAAAGCCGGTAACTTTAAAACTTTGTATTGTACACGACACATATAAACCAAAAAGTGATTCGGTTCATGACTGAGCTTTATATTCCTTCTACAATACAATATCACATACTGATAAGGCGAAAAATGAACCACTTTTGGGGGTCATTTAAGCCCGCAATTGAATTTATTTGATCAAATATTGCCCTAAATCGTTCCTTTTGTGATTTTAGGTACTTTGGGAGTGAAATCTGGAAAAGGAAGCAATTCGGACGTTTTTGGAGCATAAAAGTGAAGAAAACGCCAAAGACTTAATTTTCCAAGCTGGGAACAGTAGGTGACGGCGTCAAGAGTACTATCCTGACGGCGTCAAGAGTAATTTTCATGACGGCCCAGTACAGAAATGAAGGCGTCACAAGGAAGAGCGTCAAGAGTAAAATACGTGACGGCCTGGAAAAAGTTAATACATGACGGCGTCAGATGTAGATCAAGGCAGTCCGAGAATTCTTTTGGCGGGGAGATGACAGCGTCACCCATTTGGTCTTGACGCCGTCAGCCTCAGTTTTCTATATATAGTTTTCTAATTTTCATTCATTAAAGAGGAACAAGTTTGGAGAAACCCTAAGGCCGAACCATATACGATTTTTACAGGATTTTCAAGGGTTTTCAGCCCTTGAACCCTTACATGTGTAATTGAGATAAGTGTCCTTCTAATTCAATCAATATGTCTATGTAGGACCTTAGATATATCAACTTTATCACAAATATAAGCACTAGATGAAGTAAAGATGGTGACTTGATGACATATATGTGTGGCGTTAACAATAGTAAAGAGATGTAAGAGATGAAGAGAACTTTTACTAAAAACACACACAATACACACACAAGCACACCTTACAAATGAGAGGTAAGGTGCCTTATATAGTTAGAGAGAAAGGCCTCATGGGCTTTCTAATGGACTTGGGCTTGGACTTGGTTACATGGTTGGATAACAAGGC
The DNA here is from genome assembly GCA_030686995.1 of Artemisia argyi. NCBI lineage: Eukaryota > Viridiplantae > Streptophyta > Magnoliopsida > Asterales > Asteraceae > Artemisia > Artemisia argyi. The sequence continues at coordinate 33,591,712 of CM060687.1, forward strand.
TTATGAAACATAGCACATGACATATTAGCTTGCCAAGTCCAAGGCCCAATGACTAAACTATTACTAATCTTAACAAACGACACAAAGTTACAATATGAGAATGACCATCACTTCTATATATAAATATTTTAATGCTAACAATCTCCCCCTAAGGGGTGGTCATTCGAATGATGCTCCACGTGAGTGGGTCTTCCGTGTTCTTTGTCTTTAACTTTGTGTGTCGTTGTAGAATAGTCTTTGTCTTTGTTCCTTCATGCATTATGATCTTTGATTACTGACTTTTCATCGTTCTTTGTTCTTTTGTGATGTGGAGTTATCTGCCTTTCGTCACTTCTGCGTCTGTGGTGGTTGTTTGCCATTCCAACATGCTCATACATCTTTGGACTTAGATATTCATATGCACGTAGTTCCCTTTTCTTTCACTTTGATTTTTAGTCTTTATACTTTGTAGATTCTTCTTTTTGGCGTAGAATCTTTCTTTGAACTTTGTGTTGTATAGATCTTTGAGGGAGCTTTCTTTAACTTCCAGATGTATGTATGAGCATGCGGAATCTGTCGCCATGGAGATGAAGTGTCCCTGCATATAAACAGTTAGCAATAAAACATCCGGTACTTACAGATAAGAATTAGAGATCGTCAACAGCATAGTGTGAAGACTCCTTCTAACCCTTACCAAGGCCGTTCCCATGTCAGATACTCTCGAGAGAGCTTACAAGACCTACTAAGTAGCTCAATGACTGGGTGAGTCGCTGGGGATCACTCCACGACTGTAGACCATTTGAAACCACCGCTAACACTAAGCGTAACCCATAAAGAATTACCGAAGTGACCTGCTGTCAGGGCTGTTCGATGTTGACCCTGGCAGGAATTTCCATTCAATCATTTAGAAACACTTGTGTGAATTCTCTCATAAATGTTCTGGCAGATTGCTAAGATCTGCGTAGGACTCTTAAGTTTACATCTGGCGTCCTTAATGATGAACAACCAGTGTAGAAATATCATGTGTTCCTATGAGATCTTTTGATGAATCTCAGGGCTCTAGACTCGATAAGTGCACATTTGGTTTCCTATGCGGAGATTAGGGAGAGCTCTCCTGCTTCAATATCAACCATCTCTAAGAGAAAGGTCGATAGATTACACCGGTTCCCCGTGAGAATGAAACAAGCTCTTTAAAGAGAACTTGAGTGGTTAAGAAGGTTTAGTGCAGTGCGTCACTGGGTCCATGACGTCTTGTCTTCAATACCGGTGTCACCTTAGTAACAACCAGTAGCATACGAATTGTACCCGGTGTCTGCCCTAAGGTTGAACATATGGAGGGCTATTTCTTTTCACCCTTTTTCATAACTTTTCTTTTTAATTCTTCAACCCCTTCTTTCTCCTTTCTCATTTTCTCCTTTTTTCAATCATACCTAAGGACTTCTAATTCTAATCTATTGGATTTGTCCTTGGGTAGATCCCTCCGGCTCTGGTGGATCATAGGACGGTTTTCCCTAACCTTAGTCACCTTATAACTCCATGACTATCCTATCATTGCCATGAAACCGTTTATTGAAAATCTCTCAAAGTGTTTATGAAAATAAAACACATTGTTGTTACCACTTCGATAGTTTTGAAATTTTGAAGGACTCCCCCTTCACATGTGCTCATATAATTTTTAAGAAATTTGCAGATGCTGGAGGAGTTTGCACTTTTTGAATTGATCCACTTTCAGTGAACATGACCGATTCGAGACACGCTTACATCACTAGTTAGACTAGCTTGAAGTTATTACCCGTCCTGGTCAAGTCCAAAGAAAGTCTCTCGATATGGTACATTCTACTCAGACAAGTCCTATTCGAGACACGCTTGCATCACTAGTTAGACTAGCTTGAAATTATTACCCGTCCAGGACAAGTCTTTTCGATTACTGACATTTTAAGCTTTGTCAATTCATTAGTACTTTCTGAGTCGAGCTCTTTTGAGATTCAGCCACAATCTTTAAACTTCTTTGATCACATTTTAATCATGTCTTCTCCCCCTCAAAAATAGCATAACGTGATATTTTTGATATCAACTGATTAAGAAAAAATCTTTTGGAGAGAAAGACAGATTTGATTATGCACGAAATCAGAACATTTTAGTTTTTTATACTCCCCCTTAATGATAGCTCATTTTAAAATCAATTTTAAGGGTTTAGAGGGAGTTTTCTTGAGCACTAATTTTGAGAGATTTTGAGAAATCTTTTGAACAATCTTGAAAAAGTGTTCAAGAATTTTGTTTTGAAAACGAGTTTATGCTTGAAATCTTTTTCGTTTATTTAGACTCGAACTTTTTTGAAAAAGATTTCGTCTTTGAACGTACGAGTCCTTGATTTGAAAATAATCAGGAGTCATCATTTAACGTACGGGTTTCGTACTGATGTATACGAAAGCCATTGTGAAGATAATTTTGAGAAACAACATGTTTTAGAAAAACATTATAAGGAACTCCCGCTCAAGCATCTGTACATGTCCGTATCATTGTTGAATGATATTTCTAGAGACGTACAGAATATTGATTTATACGAGAGACATGTCGTGAGAAGAATATTTTTGTATTTTTTGATTTTATATTGTTTTTGTATTTTTTTGAAAATTTTATATTTTTGTATTTTGTTTTTGTTGGTTTTTCAAATTTTGTATTTTGTTTTTTTCAAAAATATTTACAGCGAAGCGATTTTGAAAACATTTTTCAAGAAGATTCGAGAAGACGTTCTAGCTCCTCAGGAGTTAAGCTTCGCATGCCAATTCGTCGAACTAAATAGTCAAACCTTTCTTTTGGAAGGGCTTTAGTAAATAGATCGGCGAGTTGATAATCAGTTTTAACGAAAAATAATTCAACAGTACCCTCTTCCACGTGTTCTTTGATGAAATGGTAGCGGACTTTGATATGCTTCGTCTTAGAATGATGTACGGGATTGCACGAGATGGCTATGGCACTTTTTGAGTCACAATACATAGGTATTCTGTCAAAAGTAAAGCCATAATATGTGAGCTGTGTCCGCATCCAAAGAACTTGGGCACAACACGCAGATAGAGATACATACTCGGCTTCGGCGGTTGATAGCACAGTACAATCCTGTTTCTTTGACGACCAGCTTACAAGCTTTTCACCCAAAAATTATGCTCCACCTGATGTACTTTTTGCTGTAACTTGATCACCAGCATGGACTGCATCTGAAAATGCTGTTAGATTAAACCCCGAATCCTTCGGATACCAAAGTCCCATGTTAATGGTGCTTCGTAGGTACCGAAAGATCCGTTTAACCTCTTTGAGGTGAAGTTCGGTAGGCTTTGCCTGAAACTGTGCTAACAAACATACAACAAATTGAATATCGGGTCGACTAGCAGTTAGGTACATGAGAGAACCGATCATGCTCCAATATTTTTTCGGATCGATGGGTTTTCCAAACAAATCAGCACCTATTTTTGGTGAAGTGACCATTGGTGTACCAACAGAATCACAGTTTTCCATTCCATGTTTTTTCAAAATCTCTATTGTATATTTAGCTTGATTGATAAAAATACCACGAGGGGATTGATGGATTTGTAAGCCAAGAAAGAATTTTAGTTCCCCCATCATGGACATTTCAAATTTACTTTTCATGAGATTTTCAAAATGTTTTGAATGGTTAGGATTGGTTGATCCAAAAATAATGTCGTCTACGTAAATTTGAACGATCAAAATGTCATTTTTGAATTTTTTGATAAACAAGGTGTCATCAACCGTTCCTGTTGTGAAATTGTTTTTGAGCAAGAAAGATGATAGTTCGTCATACCATGCTCTTGGAGCTTGTTTTAAACCATAAATTGCTTTCTTAAGCTTGTAGACGTAGTCTGGATGATCTTTGTCGATGAATCCCTCTGGCTGACTCACATACACTTCTTCTTTCAGAGTTTCATTCAAGAAAGCAGTCTTAATATCCATCTGATAGACTGTGATGTTTTTGTGAGCGGCATAGGCTAAGAAAATCCGGACTGCTGCAAGTCTAGCTACAGGCGCGAATGATTCCTCGAAATCTATCCCTTCTTCTTGTGGATAACCTTTAGCCACGAGACGAGCTTTGTTGCGAATTACAGTCATTTCCTCATCCAGTTTGTTCTTCCACAACCACTTGAGATCAAGAACTCGTTTATCAAGTGGTCGTTCAACAAGTTCCCAACTATCTTGTAACAGGTATTGAAGAAATTCCTCCTGCATCGCTTCAATCCAAGGGTTTTCTGCAATTGCTTCCCGAATGTTCTTTGGTTCTTTGAGGCTGATTGAGCAAATGTAGATGCATAATTCGAGATCGGTGGCAAGTTGTCTCCTTGTCTGAACTGGCTTTGAAGGTTCACCAATAACATGTTCTATTGGATGGTCTTTTGTCCATTGAAACGTAGAAGGGTACCTTGGGTAAAACATATGTGTGTTAGATGGTTCTTGTAACCTTGAAGAAGATTCAGCAGAGTCTGTTGCAAATGGGTTTTCAAATACTTCTTCATCTTCTAACGTAACATCGTTTGAATTATTTGTAGGTTCTTCTTGAAAAATTGTGTTTTGGTTTTGCTCATCAACTCTTGGTAGAACAGTTTCAAGTACTGGAGTTGCTTGAGTAGATGTAGATGATGTTGATGTAGTTGGTGCTTCAGCTTCGATTGTGGTAGATGCATCCTGTGGTGGTGGTGGTGGTGGTTGATGGTTTTGAGCGGGTGCAGCGGAATGTTGTGGAGATGCATTTGTCGAAGTTCCACCATAATATTCATCAAACATTAACTCGAAGAAATTTTACAGTTCTTGTACTGAAGGTTTATCCGTGTTTGTTGACTGAGCCCCTTGAGGTACGAGTCCTGAACTGATGTGTCCAGAAGTCTGTATGTTAGGTTCGGGTCCTAATCCGTTTTGATTAGAAGCCATTGGATTAAGCGCGAGTTCTAGAGCGTATCTCTCAGAAGCCATCTGTGAAATCTCGTCAAACTTCACATTCATCGTCTCCATTATCTTTTTCGTTATTCTATTATACACCCTGAATGCCCTCGAGTTTTCTGAATATCCAATGAAGATTCTAATATCACCCTTAGCTTTTAACTTTCCTAGATCTTCTCTATCATTCGTCGGATAGCACAAAGCGCCAAATACGTGAAGGTAAGAGATGTCAGGTTTACGGTTGTTCACTAGCTCATATGGGGTTTTATTGAATCTTGGATGTACTAGGGATCGGTTTTGAGTAAAATAAGCAGTGGCTACGGCATCAGCCCATAAGAATAGAGGTGCACTAGAGAAAATCAACATTGTGCGAGCAGCTTCCACAAGAGTTCTATTTCTTCTTTCAACTACCCCATTTTGCTGCGGAGTTCTAACAACTGATGTTTGATGTGTAATTCCAACATCTTCGAGGTAAGTTCTTAACTCCTGATTTGTGAATTCTGTGCCATTATCTGTTCTTATAATCCTTACTGGAGCTTGAAGTAGAACTTGAATACGCTTCAGAAAGGTGATGATGATGCCTGGTGCTTCGTCTTTTGATCTCAAAAACTTTACCCAAGTATATCTTGAGTAATCATCAACAATAACAAGAATATACTTCTTCCCATTAAAGCTTTCAACTCTCATTGGGCCACATAAGTCCATGTGCAACATATGTAACCTTGCTTCCGAACTAGGTACGGTTTTGGGTTTATATGATGCTCTTTTACTTTTTCCTTGTTCGCATGATGGACATAGGTGTTCCTTGGTGTATTTGAACTTAGGAAGTCCGGTGACGGTGTTGTCTTTGGCTAACTTGTTGATCGTGTCGAAATTGAGATGGGATAATCTTCTATGCCACAGCCAGGACTTAGTTTCGGTTGCCCTTGTCATAAGACAAATTGGTGATGTAGAAGCCATTTGGTTGATGTCGATAGCATATAAGTTTGTACCACGATTACCAGTTAAGAGATCATCACCAACCAAATTTCTAATAAAAACCGTGTTTCTCCTGAATGCAACTTCTAAATCTGCATCACAAAACTGCCCAACTGAAAACAAGTTGTGTCCTAACCCTTCGACGTAGTAAACTCGAGTGATTAAAAAATTCCCAAACTGAAGATCTCCATAACCCTGAATAGCTGCTACATGATCATTTCCAAAGCGTACAGTTCCCATGAATTTCCAGATGAAATTGATCAGCAGCTTTAAATTCCCGGTCATGTGCTTGGAGCAACCCGAGTCGACGATCCAAAGACATATTTCGATAACCTCAGATGGTGCATTGGTGTCATAAACAGGAAGTGTATCAGGATCCGTGTCATACTTAGCTTCCTGAAGATTCGCCTTGAATATGCAGTTCGCATCGATATCCTCTCTATCTTCCATGTCATCCATAAGAGCCATAAAATCATTCTCCTCTGCGTTCAACTGAAACCCTGCCTGAACCTTTTGTGCCAACATCACTGCTTTCTGCAAGTACTCTAGATCTTTCTTGTTCGGCTTAGTATGACAGTTCCTTGCCATATGACCTACACCCTGACAGTTGAAACACTTAACCGGATTAACCTGATTCACATTTCCCAAATTCCCAACTACTGGAGCTGCAACATTTCTATTCTGATTTCCCATTGCCTGATTACCAACATTTTGACCCCTCTGATTTCCAACAAACTGACCCATCTGATTCCCTGCATACTGACCATGCTGATTCCCTGCATACTGACCTGCATTCTGCATATTCTGATTACCCATTTGAAATCCAGTAGCATATCCTTGCTGATTCCCATAAACTCCAACCATTTAGCCTCCATTACCCATATTGAAACTCGGCTGAGCAATCTGCTTGTTGCGAGTGTTCGATGAAATCCTTTGGTTGTTGTTAGTTGGTGTAGAATAGCGTCCTTGGAATGCCTTTGACAGAAAAGCAAACGCTTGGGTCAATGCTGCAGTAGCTTCATCATTTTTAGTGAATTCTGGTTCTTAGAATTGTTGGTATTGCTGTTGTGGAATAACATGTTGTTGTTGCTGTGGGTAGAACTGTTGTTGGTAGACCGGTGTTGGTTGTTGAATGTATGATGGTTGCATGTAGTTGTGAGTGGAAGATAATAATGGTTGTTGTGTGTTCACTGGTAGCGGTGTTGATGTAGTAGCAATTAATGCAAGAGGATCATTATTCTTTGCCAATCTTTCTTTCCTTACTTCATTAGCCTCAGCTTGGTTTTGTTTCAGAAAATCATAGAGTTGATCATAATTCACCTTATGTAAATCCTTTGTTTGATTGACAATTGTAACATAACGACCCCATTCTTCAGGAAGGTTATTGATGAATTTGATATATGTTGCAATTGTTCGAGGTGTCAACTTGTTTCTGATTAACTCATTCATCAAAGTGCAAAACCTTGTGTAGTAAGATTCAATCTGCTCACTTTAGTGGATGTAAAGTTCTCCCATTCAGTAAGAAGTTTGTTCTCAACGTCTTGTTGTCCAATCTCTGTTCCATGACATATCCTTCTAACACGTTCCCACATAGCATAAGCAGTTTCACAGCTGTCGACTGCAGCAAAGATCGCCCGTGGTAATCCAAGTTGGATTAAATGCATTGCCATATCATCTGCGGCGATCTGCTTCTTGTCTTCCTCTGTGTAATCTGCTTCTGTTTGTTCACGCACGAATGGTTGAGTAGGAGGTGTTGTATTTTTATTACCTTCAATTTGAACCTGTCTTGGCTTGAATGGACCATTTGTAATGGAGTTGATCATTAATTTACCATCAGGCTTTGTTTTGATGTAACGAAGCATGCGACTTGTCCATGGGAGATATCCACCTTTTTCAAGCATTGGAGGTCGGTTTTCCGCACCGGCTGCATGAATGTCTTGCTGAGTTGCCATTGATGAAGTGTAGATTGATAAAGTTGAGTCTTGGATCGTTCCAACGAAGTAGGAGTTGTGATTAGTGTAAGTTGATGCAAGTTTTTATAGTGAAAAATTTGATCTAAAACCTTAAAACCTCAATAACTTCTTCTCGGAGCGTTTTTAGGCCTCGAAACTTCGCCTAAATCGATAAATCTTTAAGGAACTCCCTTACAGCTGCCAAATATCATTCTCCTTCCTTGGTTGCCTTTTTAAATTGTGTTGCTGATAATAAGGGTTGTATTTCGCTTCGCTTCTTTTGGCTCATAGTCTGAGCTACTTCGCCATCAAGGATGACCAGTGATAAGGCGAAAAATGAACCATTTTTAGGGGGTCATTTAAGTCCAAATTCGAATTTATTTGATCAAATATTGCCCTAAATCGTTCCTTTTGTCATTTTAGGTACTTTTGGAGAGAAATCTGGAAAAGGAAGCATTTTGGACGTTTTTGGAGCATAAAAGTGAAGAAAACGGCAAAGTCTCAATTTTCCTTGCTGGGAACAGTACCAGACGTCGTCAAGAGATTCAACATGATGGCGTCAAGAGTAACAAAAGAGGTGGAAGTGGAAGATACACGTGACGGTCCAGAGTATTTTGTGCATTGGAGATGACGGCGTCACCCAAGGCCATCATGGTCCAAGTATTAGTGACGGCCCAGAAGAAATTTACACATGACAGCGTCACAACTGGATCTAGGCAATACGATTTCATTATAGGCGGCGAGTTGACGACGTCACAAATTCCTTCTTGACGCCGTCACCCTGTAAAATCTATATATAGTTTTCCAAATTTCATTCATTAGTGTGCAACTTTGAGGGAAAAACCCTAGGCCAATTTTTATAGCTTTTTCAAGGGTTTCAACCCTTTGAAACTTTCATGTTCAATTTGAGATAAGTACTCTTTCAATTCAATCAATATGTCTATGTGTTGTTTGAATATATCTTACGCTTGTCTTCAATTTAACATGCTAGGCTAGATTTCTTTTGTGTTTGCTTAGATGTAGTGAAACCCAGATGTTAATTATGGGTTGATTGTTTGTTTATAGTTGTTACGGATGATTGTATTCGATGTTAGGCTTAAGAAAACTGGCAGACTTCCATTGGTAACATGCTTGAACGTCTTAAGAAACATGATAAGAGGTGTACTATGATTTTTGGTTGTATTTAATGCGTAAGAGAATTCTAATGATCCCATGTTAGGAGCTTCTAACGGCTCGACATAGGAGTGAAGTAGGATCCTATAGAGTTAGGGAATATTGTACACGGCCCTACGACTAGTATTAAGGAATATGACCCGTCATCCATGCAATTGTAACAAGCTATCAACCTGTAAAAGATATCTAGGGAGTAATGAAACCTAAGTAAACACAACTTTCCTCATTATTGTCACCACCAAATTAGTATAATTAGCTTTATTTTCATTTCTGTTATTTTATTTTGATTGCATCTTAGTTATTTGGGTTAGTTGGCTAGCAACTAATTCCGCTCACTCTTCTAAAACCCTAGATTTTAATTGCTTTTATAAAATATAAAAATACAAAAAGAATCATCCCTCACCTCTAGACTTAGTTTAAGAGACTTTCTAATCCTAGCGACACTATTCCTGAGTTGAACGATCAATCCCCCGGTACTTGTCACTATACTATACTACAACGATCAGGTACACTGCCTGGTGGGGGTTGTAAGCTTCTCGAGATCTCTCCACAAGGCGAACCATTGACCAATCGGCCGGTGGCAAGCTACGTGATCTAAGTGCGGAAGAATCATGGGAACTCATAGAAGATCTTGCTCTCCATGACAACGAAAGTTAGAATGATCCCCGTGATTTGAACAAAATGGTCAAGGCAATATCGTTACCTTCGAACAATTCTAGCACTCCCGACCGTAGGATCATGGAACTTTATGACCAAGTCAAGTTTCTCATGAAATCTTACGAAGCTACTAAGCCTTCAAGCCAAGTGAACAAAATCACTTCTTCATGTGTGACAACTGGCAAAATAGGGAGCTGTTTTAAAAACCCGCATTACATTAAAATTATGATTTTAGAATTTTTGAAAAGTTTATTGTGACGAGATGTTTTATGAACGTTGGTACGTGATTTTTGACCGTACGTTATTTATGGGATTTGATTATTTATTTATGGTTTGATTTGATTCGTTCGTGATGATTTATTTTTGAGATCGTTATTTTGGCACTACATTGACTCTGGCACTAGGTTGACCTAACAATTTTAATTATATTTTAATATGGGTTCGGATATTATTATTTTTGGAACGGGTTCGGTTGGAGAAAGTTGTTTGATTATTTAAGTTTCGGGTTTGGTCCGTGTATTCACATCGGGCTACTTAACCCCCTACACCCTCATTATTATTATTATTATTATCAAAAGGTTTTTTTATATAATAAGAGTAAATTACACAAAATCGTCCCTGTGGTCTCAACACAACACAACACCCTCACCAACTTTTCATTCTCTCTCTCTCTTCAAACACAACCAACCACCGCCGTCGCTTATTACCACCATAGCACCACCACCACCACTCCAACATAAAAAATAACACCATAATCTTAACCATCTTTTCACGATCTATCTTTTGGTACAAACCACGCGCGATTTGGACCACCCTAACACCTCATACGAATCAAAATCACCACGTTATCACCACATACACCATCTTTTCTCTTGGGTTTTTGAAGGAATCGGATTTTTGGGAGCTTGTTTGGAGGTGAGTGGCCACGAAATATATTCGTGCGCCCCGATGTGTACCCAAATCGTGGGTATCTTGTCGTTTTAATGTTGGGTTTTGATGAAATAATGATGGGAAATGATGTTTTTGACCATAAAAGTCCGTTTGGTATCTTGGGTTGGGTGTGACGCGAGTTTGGTACTCGTTGCGTGACATTTGGGTCGCATTTGGTTTTGTTGATGGCTCGAATGGAGCTCGACCGAGACATTAAGTCTCGAGGTGACCACTCCTTGGCTCGTTTGGGAGTCTTGGATGTTGTGTTGGTCCGAATATTCATGATTCTTGGTGTTCGATTATTGCTATTTGATGTTTTGGCCGGATTGTTTTCTTGACTTGTTGTTGTTGTTGTCTTGGTTCTCGGCCGACACCCCTCGTGGGCTGTTTTGGGTCGAGTGGCTCGAATTAGAGCTAGCCGAGACCAAATGGTCTCGGGTGAGGCTATATCATGTGTTTTGTGGTCTCATTGTTGACCCGGGTTTGACTTGGTAAGTCGACCCGTATATATGGTATATATTGTTGTGGTTGATATTGTGTTATTATTTTTATGTTGTGGCATACTTTGGACCGAAGCTTTTGGACTTGGGTTACTTGTGTTTTGATATGGAGATGTGTTGTCGAATGTGGAATTGGGGACCGATTGTGAGACGGTCGATTAGATGACGGAGATAGGTTAGTTGGGTGCCGCAGTCGGACTCTCATGTTGTAGCACGTGGTTATGGGATTGATTTGGACGGAGTTGATTTATTTATTGTGACTTGATTATTATTGGACTTGGACTATGAGCCGAGAGTGATGACTCGGACATGTGACCAAATTCTATGACTCGATAAATATTTAAAAGTCAAATATTAAAAATAATACTCGTAATACTATTATTAAGAATATAATCATTTATATACGTATATAGACGTGTTAAATATATATATATATATATATATATATATATATATATATATATATATATATATATATATATATATATAAATGCGTATATTAATAATAAGATGATCACGAGTAAACGTATAATAATATAACGATAGTTATTATACCATGCAAATAGTGTAATAAATGTCGGAATATTGTTAATAATAACTATAAATAATAAGTCGGGTGAATAATAATTAAAAACGTGATTTTTATAAATTTGGAAATTTATCGAGTTATACGAGTTGTGGTTCTTTAAAGTCCAAGTGGGCTTTATATTGTGACTTTTGTGTTGTCACGGATATATGACGATTAATATAAATATTTTATATATCAAGTGACTTATTTGATCGACGGATTAGATCGAGTTATTTGACGATATAAAATAAGTATATTAATGGGCATCGTATCCCACGACGCCCATAGGTTGTGGTATATGTTTTAGGGTAATAAATTACTAGGTATCTCGTGGAATTTGGCCGATTCGACGATATATATAGGGAATTTATTGGACTACGATATATACCAAATAGAATTCTTTGTGCTATGTGCTTTAGGTTGGGTATAATTTTGGAACGATATAGTACGTAAATAAATATGGGAGATTACCAAATCGACGAATTTGATAAGCTTCGATAATTATTTAAATAATATGTTGGGCTAATATTAGACCTATAGTTGGTTTATTATTTTGATTGTTGTGGCTTTTTTGTTTGAGTTGTGTCGACCCTCCACCCATATGGATACCAAACGTCGAATTTCAAATTAATATGGAGTTAATTCGAGAAACGGATATTTTTGGAAAGTAAAATGGAATACGTTCGGGAATGAGAATATTTGATTTTGAGGAAATGATTTCTGAACGAGTTTGATATTGTTAGGAAGTGCCGAGTCTGTAGTCGCCGTTACGTGAGTTGCTTGAGTTTGCTTACGTCTTTCTTCTATCGATTTCTTTTGAGGATTTCTGGACTTGAGGTGAGTCATAGCCCCACTTTTTACTCTTGAACTTTGTTTTCAATACTTGGGGTGAGAAACGTGCAAATATTTTATGCGGACTATTATAGCTTTATTTATGTTAAAACTTGCTATGCTTATAGAACTAGGTAGGTTTTAGCGCATGTCGTATCCTTACGAATGCAAGAACATGTCGTATCCTTACGAATGTTAGGCATGTCGCATCCTTGCGAATGCATATTGAATTGATTTGGTTATAGAGCGAGGCCTAGTCAAGTACTAGGTAAGCTATACAACGAGGCCTAGACTAGATCTAGGTAAGTTGAGCATGTCGTATCCTTACGAATGCAGCGCATGTCGTATCCTTACGAATGCAAGAACATGTCGTATCCTTACGAATGTTGGGCATGTCGCATCCTTGCGAATGCATATTGATTTGATTGGTTTTGGACTATAGTGTGCACCTATAGGGATGATTTGATTTGGTTGGATTATATTGGATGGATTATTTTGGTTGGATGTTTGAGGCCTAGTCTAGCTAGCAAGCGTTTTGCGTATATGTCCACTATATTGAATTATGAATTTAAACCTATGATCTCACCAGCGAAAGCTGACTTTTAGCACATTTTCTCAGGTAATTAAGTGATGCTCTATGGATGCTTGGGATTGGAGGCTTGGCAATGGCACCGGTTATGGATCTATCTTTCTAAAACTCTGATAAACTATTGAGGACCTATGTTTATTTCTTTTGGGCCTTACTTTGGATAATTCTTGGGATAAATGTAAACTTTAAAACCCGTTTTGGTTATGTTTTTCTTATGTTTACTTTATCTCGTTCTTTCATGACTTTGAATGGATACAAATCCCCGTAGCACCCCGAAAGCTTGTTGAGTCTTCCGCTGTATCAAATTTTGGGGGTGTTACATCATGCGAATTATGTAGTGGTCCCCATGACCTTAGTGATTGCGTGGAACTCCCCGATCAAGCTTTTGCGGACTACGCATCCTCGCGTACCGACGAAGCGGGAGACAAGTGGTACACTTTCAAACCCAAACCAAACCCTTACGGTGATCCCTACAACCCTTCTTGGAAAAATCACCCGAACCTTAGGTGGAAACTAAACCAAAACATAGCCAAAAACAATTCTTCCAATCCACCTAATCGTTACCAACCAAACGGTCCACCCGCTAACCGTACTTTCAACAACAATCCTTCCAATAACTATGGTAGTACCAATAATATTGAAGGATTGATGTCCAAATTCATGGCATCTCAAGAAGCTCGCATAGCTAAGTTTGAAACCGAATTCAATCAACAACAAACGGAGATGACCAATAAGATTGACAACTTGTTGAAAGCCCTCAACAACCAAGTGCTAACTACACCTAGGAAGAACACTAGGGACACTAATAGCGGAATCTAAATTAAGGACCCCTCATCATCCAAACACGTCCACTTTGTCAATGTTGTCACCATTAAGCCGATAGATAAGAATATGGAAGAAGGTGACAAGGATGAAGTTGGATTAGAAACCGAGACTAGTGATGAGATTAAGGAAGTTGAGGATACTAAGGAAGAAAAGTTAGAGGAAGTAGAAAACGTAGAAGAGTACTTTGATAAGTTGCCCACCAAGGAAGAACGGGAATATCACAAGGATTTATTCGATGATCCCGAGACACCATATATCCTTGGTTCACCCCTTATTAAAGTAGGTGATCCCTCTAACATCAACATACCATGCAACATTGTGCATATGCATATGTGGAAAGCTTATATCAATCCTATGTCTCCTATAAACATCATGACTAGGACAGATCACCATGGCCCCTGATGACCCTTACCAGGTTACCATGCATGCAGCTACCGTGACACCGACAGGTTCTACTTCAGCACCACCTGCTGCATCTACGCAGGGACCCTCATCTTCTCTAGGGCTCCCTGGTACATCGAGGCATGTTACACTTCATCAGGCTTTGGCTCGTGTGGCTCCACGTTTTTCCCACCGAGCTACGACACGTATGTCGGTACGCCCTACTTCACCACCTTTACAGATAGATGCTCACTCTCTTCTGTCGGAGGCGCCACCTGCATCATTGCATCTTCGTCCTAGATTACCTACCCCTTCACCACATGGTTCACCGGTTAGGAGACGACGATTGATGATGTACTCTTCCGATGAGGAGGAGGAGGAGTACGAGGGTGAGGATGAGGCTGATGACCCTCAGGAGGCTGAGCAGGGTGATGATGATGACCCTGAGGAGGAGGATGACCCTCAGGAGGAGGAGATGCCTGATGATGATGATTTGTTAGTGCCGCCAGCTCAGGCTGAGGAGCCTGATTCACCTATACATCCGATTGAGCCTGATTCACCTGATCATCCGTTTTTGGTTGAGTTGCCACCTGGTAGTCCCGTTGAGTCGGATGCACCTTCTGAGGTTTCTGCTGAGCATGCAGAGTTAGGTGATATTGGTAGGATGTGGGCTCAGATTACTGATCTTGGTGAGAGAGTTACACGTATATCTGATCGACTTGAGAGGGTTATTGGAGAGTTCATAGCGGATCTGAGAGTTGATATGACTGTGGTTGTGGGCAGGACTACTGAGATGAGGAGAGTTTTGATGGAGGTTCACGAGCATATCGAGAGTTTACAGCGAGGTTTTATTACAGCTCGAGAGGCCGACCGCAAGTTATGGCAAAGGAATGCCGAGCTAGAGAAGGAGGTGGCTGACCTCAAGAGAGACAGAGACACCCATAGTGTGGAGTTGGGATCATTATGGAGAGATCTCGATGGCTTGAGGCAGGAGTTGAGGAACCTCCGCCAGCAGCGTGGCTAGATGTTTGAGCTATGTTATCTTGTTGCTTTCTTAACCGAGGAGTGTTCGGTTAGAAAAGCTAGTTATCTTATTTTGATGTACCTTCCTTTGATTACTCGTCTTGTTGGAACGATTATTATCTTTGGGTTTTCTGTAGTTGGAACGATGTTGGATTTTTATTGTATGGTTGATGGTTATTATTATATGGTATTATGTGGTTTTTGGATATTATGGAAATTGAGTTCCTGTGCGCCTTATTGATGTCTTGTGGTGTACTGTTGATATTCTTTCCATGACTTGGCTTCGTTGATTTAATTCTTGTTGAGCGTATGATAAGTTCTATCGGAGACTCATGAACTTGTATGATGTTTCAGATCAATGGCCCCACGACGAAACCCTGTTAGAGCTACCAGAACTGGACCTGCAACGACTACCCCTGGTCGTCGAGGACGTCGTCCTACTCGAAATGTTGAGACCCCTACTCCTGATAACCTGGACACTACTAACCGCAACAACAGGAACCAAAATGTTGATGTTCAGGGAGACAATGACCATGTTCCACTTAATGCACCTACTGTGGATCAAGCAATGATCAATCAACTTGTGGAGCAATGAGTTGCTGAGCTACTAGCTAAGTCAAATCATTCCAACAATTCTGCTGGAACATTTCCACCTGTTCGTGCTAACGGATGTCACTACAAGGAGTTTAAGATTTGTGGACCCATTGAGTTTGATGGAACTGAAGGAGTGGTTTACTTGGTCAGGTGGATTGAGAAGACTGAGTCAGTGTTTAATGTCAGTGGTTGTGCGGAGAATGCGAAGGTAAAGTTTGCTTCTTTTACTTTCAAGGATGAAGCTTTAACTTGGTGGAACAATTACCGAAATTCGGTTGGGAGTGATGTGGCTTATGCTATGACTTGGGAGCAATTTAAGTCTTTGCTGATTCAGACTTACTGCCCAAGGAATGAGATTAAGAAGCTGGAGATTGAGTTCTAGAACCACAAGGTGAAAGGTACCGATATGGCAACTTACAATCGCCGTTATCGAGAGTTAGCCTTACTGTGCCCCGACATGGTTAGGACTGAGACTCAAAGGATTGAGAGGTATACCGATGGGTTGCCGGTAGCTACAAGGAACGATGTGATTTCTGCTAAGCCTGCAAACATACATGAGGCTATCACTATCGCTCAACAATTGATGGACTCGTTTTCATTGGAAGAAGCAGAGAAAGACAAGAATGGAAAGAGGAAGAGGGATAATCATTCTAAGGGTAATGATCGTCGAAACAAACGGCAAACAACTACTAGAGCTTATGCTATGGGAGATGGAGATAAGAAGAGCTACAATGGAAATGCACCTAAGTGTAACCGATGTTATGGGAATCATTCTGGATGATGTACTGTGGTGTGCAAGAGTTGCTCTAGGATGGGACACATAGCTAAGGATTGTAGAGCTCGACCACTTGCTATGGTTCAAGCTACTCCTGAAGCTATGAGTAAGGCAAATGTTACTTGCTATGGATGTGGAAAGAAGGGACATTATAGGAAAGAGTGTAGGGAATCGTGGAACCGAGGTAATCAAGGATCGGGTGGTAATGGGTACAATAATGGAAACCGTGGAGCTGGAGGAAATCGTGGACGACAAGATAATGGGGACCAACGTGTAGAAGCTGGAGCTGCTCATGGGAGAGTGTATGCACTTGGGAACGAGAGAGGAGAAGATCCGAACGTCGTTACTGGTATGTTCCTTCTCAATAATCGTTATGCTTCCATACTATTTGATATTGGTGCCGATAAGAGTTTTGTGCCCACTAAGTTTGCACCCTTACTAGAGAAACTCCCGATGGCCTTAGGAATTGGTTATGATGTAGAGTTAGCTAATGGGAACATAGAGAGGATTAGGACTATCATTCGCGGTTGTACGTTAAACTTTCTGAATCGTCCTTTCAACATAGATCTTCTACCCGTCACATTAGGGAGTTTTGATGTTATTATTGGTATGGATTGGTTGTCGAAATATCGTGCTCATATAATTTGCAATGAGAAGATCGTGCGTGTGCCATACGGCAAGGAGATTCTGAACATACCAGGAGATAGAAAAGATTTGAGAGGCCCATCTAGATTAGCGGTCATATCTTGCACTAAGTTGCCTAAGCTAATGGAAAAAGGAAATTGCCTTTTCTTAGCTCAAATTTCTGAGAAAGGAGGGAAGGAGAAAAAGGAAAGGTGCATTGGAGATGTACCTATAGTTCGTGATTTTTCAGATGTGTCTCCCGATGATTTGTCGGGAATTCCGCCTACTAGACAAGTGGAATTTCAGATTGAGTTGATACCTGGTGCTGCACCTGTAGCACGAGCGCCTTATCGTCTTGCACCTACTGAATTGGAGGAGTTGTCGAAACAATTAGCGGAGTTAGCCGAAAAGGGATTCATAAGACCAAGTTCTTCGCCTTGGGGAGCCCCGGTCTTATTTGTGAAGAAGAAGGATGGATCGTTTCGCATGTGTATTGACTATCGAGAGTTGAACAAGTTAACGGTGAAGAATAGATACCCGTTACCGAGGATCGACGATTTGTTCGATCAGCTTCAAGGATCGAGTGTGTATTCGAAAATCGATTTGAGATCGGGATATCATCAGCTTCGAGTTCGCGAGGAGGATATTCCGAAAACGGCTTTCAGAACCCGTTACGGGCATTACGAGTTTCAGGTGATGTCATTGGGTTGACTAATGCACCAGCGGTATTCATGGATCTCATGAATCGGGTGTGTAAGCCTTACTTAGATAAGTTTGTGATTGTGTTCATCGATGACATTCTAATTTATTCGAAGAATGAAAAGGAGCATGAGGAGCATCTAAGACTTATCTTAGAATTGCTCAGGAAGGAGAAACTGTATGCTAAGTTTTCGAAATGTGAATTTTGGATTCCGACGGTACAATTTCTGGGTCATGTGATTGATAGACAAGGAGTTCATGTGGATCCTGCTAAGATTGAAGCGATTAAAGATTGGGCTGCACCAACGACCCCAACAGAAGTTCGTCAATTTTTGGGATTAGCCGGTTATTACCGAAGATTCATTGAGGGATTTTCGAAGATAGCAAAACTGTTGACCAAATTGACTCAAAAGAGTGTTAAGTATGAATGGGGAGATAAGGAAGAGGAAGCATTTCAATTACTTAAGGAAATGTTGTGTAGTGCTCCTATCTTGGCGTTACCCGAAGGTAACGAGGATTTCGTCGTCTATTGTGACGCTTCTCATAAAGGTTATGATTGTGAAATTCGCTACCATCCTGGTAAAGCAAACGTTGTTGCTGATGCTCTTAGTCGAAAGGAGAGAATTCCACCATTACGAGTTAGGTCATTAGGAATGACTATCGTATCGCCATTACCGTCTCAAATATTAGAAGCTCAAACGGAAGCGTTGAAAGCAGAAAATCGATCTGCTGAGAACATATTTGGGATGGCAGAAAATGAGAAGGGATTTGTTAAGCGTTCTGATGGAGTATTATGTTTTGGAGAGCGAAGTTGGGTACCATTGTATGGAGGAATTCGAGAGTTGATTATGCATGAGTCGCATAAATCAAGATACTCTATTCATCCTGGGTCGGAAAAGATGTACCAGGATTTGAAAAAGTTATATTGATGGCTAAATATAAAGGCAGATATAGCGTTGTATGATAGTAAGTGTTTGACTTGCTCTAAGGTTAAAGCCGAACATCAAAGACCGTCAGGATTGTTGACGCAGCCAGAACTCCCAGTTTGGAAGTGGGAGCATATTACGATGGACTTTATTACCAAATTACCCAAGACAGCTAGCGGTTGTGACGCTATATGGGTAATTGTGGATCGATTGACTAAGTCTGCTCATTTCCTGGCAATTAGTGAAGATGATAGTGTTGATAAACTTGCGAGGTTGTATGTGAAGGAGATCGTTTCTCGTCATGGAGTTCCGATATCGATTATTTCTGATCGCGACAGCCGTTTTACGTCCGCATTGTGGCGATCACTTCAAACCGCTTTGGGGACGAGACTTGATATGAGTACTGCATATCACCCCCAAACCGATGGTCAAAGTGAGAGAACTATTCAGACTTTGGAGGATATGCTTCGTGCATGCATAATAGACTTTGGTAAAGGCTGGGAGAAATATCTACCCCTTGCAGAGTTCTCCTACAACAATAGCTACCACACAAGTCTTAAGGCTGCACCATTTGAAGCTTTGTATGGTCGTAAATGTCGTTCACCTATTGGTTGGGCAGAAGTTGGAGATAGCCAACTCACAGGCCCTGAGCTTATTTTGGAAACTACTGAGAAAGTAACGCAAATTCGAGATCGACTTCAAGCAGCTAGAGATAGGCAGAAAAGCTACGCCGATCAGAGGCGTAAACCCCTAGAATTCCAGGTTGGAGACAAAGTGATGCTGAAAGTCTCGCCTTGGAAGGGTGTGATACGTTTTGGGAAACGTGGGAAACTAAATCCCCGCTACATTGGACCATTTCTTATTTTGGAAAGAATTGGGCCCGTAGCTTATCGATTGGTATTGCCAATGGAATTGAATAAAGTTCATGATGTGTTTCATGTTAGCAATCTGAAGAAATGTCTTTCGGAGGAAACGCCAGTTATACCAATCAAGGATATTCGTGTGGATGAGAGTTTGAATTTTGTGGAAGAGCCGATTGAAATATTGGATAGAGAGATCAAACGACTTAAGAGAAGTCGTATTCTGGTCATCAAAGTTCGTTGGAATTCGCGGCATGGACCGGAATTCACGTGGGAACGTGAGGATGAGTTTCGAAAGAGATATCCGAAGCTTTTTACTTCGTAGATGGGTTGTTCCGAGAGAAACCCGGGACGAGTGATTGGCTCCAAACGGTCAACCTAAATTGACCAGGTGAATGGTCAATAAGGTCAGACTGCTCAGAGTCAATGCTCCGCGGAAGTATAAGGTTTCCCCGGGTCGTTAAGTCCCGACGAGGTGTGGATGGTTAACAAACGGTTTCGTGATCGGGTGAATTTGGATGGAAAAAGGTTTGTGAGTGATTGAACTAAGGAATCTACAATGAAATAGCTTAAACAAGCTATATGAATAAGATGGGAAAGAAGGAAAAACCAGAAACGTTTAAAACTTAAAAACGCGTACGTTACGTTTAAATAAAACGTAAACGTACAAAACAAAACGTGAAAACGAAAATCTGAAAACACCCAGGGGGTGAAAATGACTTTTTTACAAACTAAAAGATAAAAAAAATTTTTAGAAAAAGAAAATAAATTTTATAACTAATTAATTATTTAATATTACTTAATTACTAATTATTACTAATTATTAATATTTAAAACACTTAAATACAATATAATATTAATTAAGTACTAGAAAAATAAAAATAAAATTTCTAAAATTATAAAATAACTAAAAATAAGTTTTAAAATTAAAAATAAGTATTTTTGTCTTTTTGTGATTTTTCTATTAATTAATAACTAATTAATTACTAATTACCTAATTAAACTATTTTAAATTAAGAAAAATAGCAAATGAACAGTAAAAATTCTAATAAAATTTCTAAAATTATTTTATAACATATAAAAGCTATAAAAAAATATAAAAACTAGGTTTCACTTAATAAAAACTAATTATGCTATTTAAAACTAATTATTACTTAATTATTAATAAAACTAAGATTAATTCTAATAAATACTAAAAAATAAAATAAAAAACTGAAAAAAATTATTATAAATACTTTAATATAAAAGGAATTTAATAAAAATATAAAATATCTAAGTACTTAATAAAAATATAAAAATGAAAAATACAATTTAAATAAAATTAAATAGAAACTATCACTTAAAATTACTTTGTTTTTTCTGGATTTTTATTTTTAAAAACTAATTTACAACTAAAAACATGAAATTTTTGTGAAAACAAGTTTTTTGGAAATCAAAAATAAGCAAAACACAAGCTTATTAATGAGACAGTTGACTTTGGTCAACTGTCAAGGGAAATAAGCTAGAATGGCCTAAGTGGGACCCACAATGGGTAAATTCTGATCCAAATAACTTATGTGAACATGTTTAAGCAGAAAGAAGCCAAAAAGCCCGACAAATTAAGCAATAAGCTACCAAATAAGCACTTGGCTTATTGGAACTCAACTGAAAATGGGACAGTCTTTTGTGATGATTTCAAGTGGGTCCCAGTGGGTTCAAAGTCAAACCAGTGGTCAACATAGGAAGCCTGGTGGGAGGTGAGTTGTATGATCCTAAGTTTGGGGTTGTGGGACCACATGGTGGCCAGAAAACCACCACAAAGGTGGTAGTGTGGGACGGATGTGCAGCTGCACAGGGCATAAAGCAGCCCTGCAACTCACTTTGGGGTGGAATGGGGCCCACAGAAAAATTTGTAAAAATGAAAGGAAGTTGGGAACTCAAAGATGAGCTGATAGAGATCAAGTAACAACAAGTTTCATTCCATGAAATCAAACACTAAATTCAATAAAATCCTTTGAAATTTTGTAAAAATCTGTCATGCAAACTTTTGACTTTTTCAGAAACCTACCACAGTTGACCTTTTTGGATTTCTAAAGCTTCTAATCCACTAAATATGTAATGATAACCTTGTATGAGACTGAAATAAACAACTTTAACACCTTATGCAATGATTTAAGTGATCATGGACCTAAAAAAACATAACAGTTGACAGTTATGAAGATTTAAAAGAGACTTTTACTTTTTTCCAAATAGCAACTAGGTTTGATGCTTTTAATATCACATTGGGACCTAAGGTGGTATGTTTGAGTCACAAACAACACTTGGAACACAGGAAACAGTGGTGGAGTTCACTGATCCAAACACTCCCTAAAAAACTGTTTTGATGATTTAAGTAAGCAAATGGGCCATTTAGACCATGAATCTGATTTGGCTAGTTCTAATATGGTATAATGGGTAAAAATGAACAATGAAACAACACTAATAACAACAAATTATCATTAACCCACTAGAAGCTAAAATGGCAGTGTAAATGAGGAAACTTGCAACTAAGGGAAACTAATGAACAATCATGAGATTTTAAACACAAATCTTACTAACCTACACTAAATAAGCAGAAAAATTCTAAAGACAAGAAATTATTAGCACATCTACAGTAAATAGTAAAAAATTGCAAATGAGTCTTACAATTGGTATTCCACTGAGATACAATTGAACAGGGTGCCAATTCACAATCTACTGCCTCCCATGAGACAACTAAACCAACACCATCCAAAAGCCATAAGCTCTTATGCTTCCATTGTCCTCCACACTTATTTTTTTCTTTTTACACTATTTTTCTTGGAATTTTTAGGAATTATGGTAAACTGAGCTAAGTTGGATAAAACACTGTGAGAGCTTATGAAACCTTAGTAATAATCTTAACTGAGTTCCATTTATCAACCAAACACACTCTTCAATGAATTTTATCCAAAATGAGAATTCTACTTGAAATTTGCACAAACTGACTTTAGAGAGAAAACATGGAATTGATGATTCAAAAGTATTAAAATTACAATAATAAACTGAGAATTCACATTAACAACTAATTGGATCAACTAATTTTTGAGAATTACATAATACGAATTTTTAAAACTAAACTATAACTACCCTAGGTTAACTACTCTTCGTTTCTTCTATTTTCTTGACTTATAAGCATCAGTGTGGGTCCCACTCTTTTTCCCACTTCACATTAGAGCCTTTGGATGAGTTAAATTGATCCCCACCGTTTAAATGAAAAATGGCGGGAAATGGAGTTTGGCAGGTTTAGTGGGGTTTGGTGAGGAGGTTGGGGGCATTTAATGAGGAGGGGGGATGTATCAAGGGTTGAGTGGAGTTGGTGAGAAAATGGTGAAAAGTATCATGGAGGAGGGGGAGCAAGGAGCGGGTTTCAAGGGGTTGGGGATGGGTGAACAGTACCCTGGGTTGTTTGGGGGTTTGACCTGGGTCAACGAACCAGGTGTGGGGGTTATTAGTTTTAGGAGTGGGCCGGATTTGGTGGGCTGAGGGGTTTCATGGATCAGGCCAAGGCTTGTTTGGTTTGCTTTTGTTTCAAAAATAATAACAATAGTCCTTTTGGTTTAATAAATTTCACAAGGATCAATTTTGTAATTTTCATAAACTTGAGGGCTGAAAAATGAAACTTTCACAAGGTAACCATAAGGACCTATTTTGACAACATTTGAGAATTACAAGTACAAAGATTTATATTTTCCAAAATTAAAATGCCCGGGGACCAAAATTGCAAATTTCCAAACTCCGGGGACTAAACTTGTAATTTTCTCAAAATTTTCATCCAGGGATTAAAAGTGATTTTTGTGAATTCCCAAGGACCAAAACTGATTTTTCATTCAAAATTATCCCACCAGGGACCAATTCTGTCAATTACTGAAACTCCAGGGACCAAAACTGTAAATTTCCAAAACTTTCCAATTTTTCACCAAAGGACTAAATATGACAATTTATGATTTCAAAAGGACCTTTGGTGATAATTTTCCATATTTTGAATGACCAGGGACTAGTTTTGTCATTTTATGAAAGTTAGGGGACTGAAACTGCCAATTTTGTAAACTTTGTACGTTTTTCATTTGTTTTTGCTCATTTTGCATCTAAAACATATAAAACACAATTTTGAAATATTTTCAGTATTTTGATGCATTTCTAAGTGTTTTTGTATGTTTTGCAGTTCAGATTAGACCAAAAATGATGAGTGTTTGAGCACTCATCAACGGGTTTCTTCTGAGGTTGGGAGGATGTGACAACTCGCAAAATAGGGAGCTATTTTAAAAACCCACATTACATTAAAATTATGATTTTAGAATTTTTGAAAAGTTTATTGTGACGAGATGTTTTATGAACGTTGGTACGTGATTTTTGATCGTACGTTATTTATGGGATTTGATTATTTATTTATGGTTTGATTTGATTCGTTCGTGATGATTTATTTTTGAGATCGTTATTTTGGCACTACATTGACTCCGGCACTAGGTTGACCTAACAATTTTAATTATATTTTAATATCGGTTCGGATATTATTATTTTTGGAACGGGTTCGGTTGGAGAAAGTTGTTTGATTATTTAAGTTTCGGGTTTGGTCCGTGTATTCACACCGGGCTACTTAACCCCTTATACCCTCATTATTATTATTATTATCAAAAGTTTTTTTTATATAATAAGAGTAAATTACACAAAATCGTCCCTGTGGTCTCAACACAACACAACACCCTCACCAACTTTTCATTCTCTCTCTCTTCAAACACAACCAACCACCGACGCCCCTTATTACCACCATAGCACCACCACCGCCACTCTAACATCAAAAATAACACCATAATCTTAACCATCTTTTCACGATCTATCTTTTGGTACAAACCACGCGCGATTTGGACCACCCTAACACCTCATACGAATCAAAATCACCACGTTATCACCACATACACCATCTTTTCTCTTGGGTTTTTGAAGGAATCGGATTTTTGGGAGCTTGTTTGGAGGTGAGTGGCCACGAAATATATTTGTGCGCCCCGATGTGTACCCAAATCGTGGGTATCTTATCGTTTTAATGTTGGGTTTTGATGAAATAATGATGGGAAATGATGTTTTTGACCATAAAAGTCCGTTTGGTATCTTGGGTTGGGTGTGACGCGAGTTTGGTACTCGTTGCGTGACATTTGGGTGGCATTTGGTTTTGTTGATGGCTCGAATGGAGCTCGACCGAGACATTAAGTCTCGAGGTGACCACTCCTTGACTCGTTTGGGAGTCTTGGATGTTGTGTTGGTCCGAATATTCATGATTCTTGGTGTTCGATTATTGCTATTTGATGTTTTGGCCGGATTGTTTTCTTGACTTGTTGTTGTTGTTGTCTTGGTTCTCGGCCGACACCCCCCGTGGGCTGTTTTGGGTCGAGTGGCTCGAATTAGAGCTAGCCGAGACCAAATGGTCTCGGGTGAGGCTATATCATGTGTTTTGTGGTCTCATTGTTGACCCGGGTTTGACTTGGTAAGTCGACCCGTATATATGGTATATATTGTTGTGGTTGATATTGTGTTATTATTTTTATGTTGTGGCATACTTTGGACCGAAGCTTTTGGACTTGGGTTACTTGTGTTTTGATATGGAGATGTGTTGTCGAATGTGGAATTGGGGACCGATTGTGAGACGGTCGATTAGATGACGGAGATAGGTTAGTTGGGTGTCGTAGTCGGACCCTCATGTTGTAGCACGTGGTTATGGGATTGATTTGGATGGAGTTGATTTATTTATTGTGACTTGATTATTATTGGACTTGGACTATGAGCCGAGAGTGATGACTCGGACATGTGACCAAATTCTATGACTCGATAAATATTTAAAAGTCAAATATTAAAAATAATACTCGTAATACTATTATTAAGAATATAATCGTTTATATACGTATATAGACGTGTTAAACGTATATATATATATATATATATATATATATATATATATATATATATATATATATATATATATATATATATATATAAATGCGTATATTAATAATAAGACGATCACGAGTAAACGTATAATAATATAACGATAGTTATTATACCATGCAAATAGTGTAATAAATGTTGGAATATTGTTATAAATAATAACTATAAATAATAAGTCGGGTGAATAATAATTAAAAACGTGATTTTTATAAATTTGGAAATTTATCGAGTTATACGAGTTGTGGTTCTTTAAAGTCCAAGTAGGCTTTATATTGTGACTTTTGTGTTGTCACGGATATATGACGATTAATATAAATATTTTAT
Organism: Artemisia argyi; assembly: GCA_030686995.1. Taxonomy (NCBI): domain Eukaryota; kingdom Viridiplantae; phylum Streptophyta; class Magnoliopsida; order Asterales; family Asteraceae; genus Artemisia; species Artemisia argyi. The sequence goes on from CM060687.1 coordinate 33,617,817, forward strand.
ATATCAAGTGACTTATTTGATCGACGGATTAGATCGAGTTATTTGACGATATAAAATGAGTATATTAATGGGCATCGTATCCCACGACGCTCATAGGTTGTGGTATATGTTTTAGGGTAATAAATTACTAGGTATCTCGTGGAATTTGGCCGATTCGACGATATATATAGGGAATTTATTGGACTACGATATATACCAAATAGAATTCTTTGTGCTATGTGCTTTAGGTTGGGTATAATTTTGGAACGATATAGTACGTAAATAAATATGGGAGTACGTAAATAAATATGGGAGATTACCAAATCGATGGATTTGATAAGCTTCGATAATTATTTAAATAATATGTTGGGCTAATATTAGACCTATAGTTGATTTATTATTTTGCTTGTTGTGGCTTTTTGGTTTGAGTTGTGTCGACCCTCCACCCATATGGATACCAAACGTCGAATTTCAAATTAATATGGAGTTAATTCGAGAAACGGATATTTTTGGAAAGTAAAATGGAATACGTTCGGGAATGGGAATATTTGATTTTGAGGAAATGATTTCTGAACGAGTTTGATATTGTTAGGAAGTGCCGAGTCTGTAGTCGCCGTTACGTGAGTTGCTTGAGTTTGCTTACGTCTTTCTTCTATCGATTTCTTTTAAGGATTTCTGGACTTGAGGTGAGTCATAGCCCCACCTTTTACTCTTGAACTTTGTTTTCAATACTTGGGGTGAGAAACGTGCAAATGTTTTATGTGGACTATTATCGCTTTATTTATGTTAAAACTTGCTATGCTTATAGAACTAGGTAGGTTTTAGCGCATGTCGTATCCTTACGAATGCAAGAACATGTCGTATCCTTACGAATGTTAGGCATGTCGCATCCTTGCGAATGCATATCGAATTGATTTGGTTATAGAGCGAGGCCTAGTCAAGAACTAGGTAAGCTATACAACGAGGCCTAGACTAGATCTAGGTAAGTTGAGCATGTCGTATCCTTACGAATGCAGCGCATGTCATATCCTTGCGAATGCAAGAACATGTCGTATCCTTACGAATGTTGGGCATGTCGCATCCTTGCGAATGCATATTGATTTGATTGGTTTTGGACTATAGTGTGCACCTATAGGGATGATTTGATTTGGTTGGATTATATTGGATGGATTATTTTGGTTGGATGTTTGAGGCCTAGTCTAGCTAGCAAGCGTTTTGCGTATATGTCCACTATATTGAATTATGAATTTAAACCTATGATCTCACCAGCGAAAGCTGACTTTTAGCACGTTTTCTCAGGTAATTAAGTGATGCTCTATGGATGCTTGGGATTGGAGGCTTGGCAATGGCAACAGTTATGGATCTATCTTTCTAAAACTCTGATAAACTATTGAGGACCTATGTTTATTTCTTTTGGGCCTTACTTTGGATAATTCTTGGGATAAATGTAAACTTTAAAACCCGTTTTGGTTGTGTTTTTCTTATGTTTACTTTATCTCGTTCTTTCATGACTTTGAATGGATACAAATCCCCGTAGCACCCCGAAAGCTTGTTGAGTCTTCCGCTGTATCAAATTTTGGGGGTGTTACATCATGCGAATTATGTAGTGGTCCCCATGACCCTAGTGATTGTGTGGAACTCCCCGGTCAAGCTTTTGCGGACTACGCATCCTCGCGTACCGACGAAGCGGGAGACAAGTGGTACACTTTCAAACCCAAACCAAACCCTTACGGTGATCCCTACAACCCTTCTTGGAAAAATCACCCGAACCTTAGGTGGAAACTAAACCAAAACATAGCCAAAAACAATTCTTCCAATCCACCTAATCGTTACCAACCAAACGGTCCACACGCTAACCGTACTTTCAACAACAATCCTTCCAATAACTATGGTAGTACCAATAATATTGAAGGATTGATGTCCAAATTCATGGCATCTCAAGAAGCTCGCATAGCTAAGTTTGAAACCGAATTCAATCAACAACAAACGGAGATGACCAATAAGATTGACAACTTGTTGAAAGCCCTCAACAACCAAGTGCTAACTACACCTAGGAAGAACACTAGGGACACTAATAGCGGAATCCAAATTAAGGACCCCTCATCATCCAAACACGTCCACTTTGTCAGTGTTGTCACCATTAAGCCGATAGATAAGAATATGGAAGAAGGTGACAAGGATGAAGTTGGATTAGAAACCGAGACTAGTGATGAGATTAAGGAAGTTGAGGATACTAAGGAAGAAAAGTTAGAGGAAGTAGAAAACGTAGAAGAGTACTTTGATAAGTTGCCTACCAAGGAAGAACGGGAATATCACAAGGATTTATTCGATGATCCCGAGACACCATATATCCTTGGTTCACCCCTTATTAAAGTAGGTGATCCCTCTAACATCAACATACCATGCAACATTGGGCATATGCATATGTGGAAAGCTTATATCAATCCTAGGTCTCCTATAAACATCATGACTAAGACCTATTATAATTGGGTAATGAAGAAGCAACTTGGATACAGGATGATGCCCAACACGAGTAAGATGAGCAACTTTGTAGGAAGAGTGAAAGGATTGCATGTCTTTGTAGGAAACTTTACTTATGTCACCGACTTTGTGATAGTAGAGGATACTCGTCCGGTAATAGATGATTGCCCAAGTCAAGTAGTGTTTAGAAAACCATTTGTTGAGGCTTCTAAGATGAGTTATGACCCGACCTTAGGGATAGGTAGATTCAAGGAAGAGAATGATGAGATTGCTTGCCAAATGCCCTATAAGATTGAACAATACCACCTTCAATCAAACATAGAAAAGGAACACAAGCAAGCGGTTTACTATAGGAATGATGAGGATAGATGTAGAGGGGTAGATTATGTCATGAATAGAATACTTGGTTTCTACAAGGAATGTTTGCAACTAGGTCCGGAATACAAAACTAAGATTGGAGATGACCTAGAAAATGAGACCAACGATGAGGTCACGTAATTGCCCATGACCTTGAGTCTAGCTACAAGACTCGTAAATAAAGAAAAGTGCTTCTTGGGAGGCAACCCATGTTTTGTGTGATTTTTATTTGTTCGATTGTTATTTGCTTCCGTATGCATGCTTTATTTTTATTGTTGGTAGATCATGTTTCAAAATAAAATTGTGAAAATGCTTTATTTTGTTGTTTAACTTCGTCTTAACTTCATATAAAGGTATTTTGCAAAAGCTAAGTGTAAGGGGGAAACCCCAAATTTGTTTTTAAGAACGAAATTGATCATGTGTAACACCCCAACCCGATAAGGGTAGAAGTATTACATTACAGTGACATATCAGAACAAACACAAGCATATGATTCATACATACAAAGAAATCCAGGGTTACAAATGAAAATCTGAAACTACAAGGTTACAAAACAATAAATACTATGTCTAATAAAATGTAACTTCATCTAATCGTCTCTAGTCCAAAGCATAGTCTTCTAAGTCCAGTCACACTCTCTTCCCATAACCCAGCTTCCTACTAAAACCTGCCGCAGGAAAGGAAATGCGGCTGAGCTTAAAAAGCCCAGTGAACAGATACATATACAAAGAAATGATAATGAAACAGAACTGAAATATAGTGCATTGGGGAAATAAAATAGGAATATATAAAAGAGAGTAATAGAAAAGAAAAGAAAGGATAGTCATCCACCACGAGCCCAAAACTCAAAGTCATAACTCAACATCATAATCTCAAAATCATAAGCCGTCAATTCATAATCTCACAATCAGAGGGGATACCTCTCAGGCAACCAGATAATATGAGGGGTGTCCTCATGTATCAGAAATGTGGAGTAGCTAGCTCCCAGAAGATTGTGAAAGGCGTGTATTGCACACAGCACCAGTCACCTCAAAGTCAACTCAAAGTCATAGTTAAATCCACTAAGCATACATATCTAGGATTGCAATCCATACGCCCCTTACTCAAAGTCAATCTCAAAGTCATATACTCAAAGTCATAATGGCCATAATAATATCATAAAAGGGACGACGTGAGAAATCACTCACCCACGCATGAGTCATGCCAGTGGTGCATCACAGACATGCCTATGGTACCTCCATAGGTAGAAAAACATAAATGGCTCGGGTATCAAACTAAGAGTCAGGTCTCAAAATCAACAAAAGGTCATAAGGTAAAGTTTTATCTCAAAGTCAGCTCAAAATCATATCAAAGGTTCAATTAAAAGGGAACATAGCAATGGCTTGGGAAAAACTTAATCGTATCATATCTCAAAATCATAATATCCGAAATCATATCAATGGTTCAGAATATCCAAGGTTCATTTCCAAAGGTTCATTACAAAAGATTAAGTTTCATAAGTTCAAATAAAATTTGAAAGAGTTAAGAGAAAACAGATTTAAAAACTTTAATAATCATTTACCCATTTCATCTCAAAGATCTCCCTTTTTAAACCTTCTTCATACAAGCCAATTATTCCTTCATTTAAAAATGGTTTCATTTCAAAATCATAGAGTATCATTTCAAAACAGTTTCCTTCCATAACATCAAGTTATATTTTCAAAAGGTTTTCATATCAATTATCATAAAAGATGAACCAGAGATATCGGATATTCAAAGGTCAGAAGTCATCGTAGTGGCAAAAGAAACGGATCACGAATCATGAGAAACCTTACTAAAAGGTTAGAATATCTGTACCTTATACCGCAAGTGCACACATGACAGTAACATAAAGGTCGAAAGCAAAACTCCTTCTTCAGCGAATCTACATGAATTAATGGTCGGCTTGTTATTAATAACTTATTCAATTCAGATTTCTCATTTTAGTCGGCTTTCCAGTTTTTGTAACTTTCCATTTAAAGTGACTTTCCACTTTTAGCAGGTTTCCATAAATAGTAAGTTTCCACTTTTAGAAAGTTTCCATATTTAGAAAGTTGAATCATTATTAATGGAAACAAAGTATCTTTTAACATATTTACACATTTGGTCCTTAGGGTTTCATAACTTTGCATTTTATACCCTTTACTTTCCAAAATTACATTTTAAACCTTTTAGTATTCAAAGTTACACCTTAAACCCTTAACTTATCCATTTTACACCATGATCACTTATTTTATCATATAATACGAATGGATACTCAAGTATTCATAATTTACAGATTATACCCCTCTAGTTACAATATTTACAAAACAAGTCCTTTCATTTACATAATTCATGATTTAATTCCTCCAATACTTATGTAACTCAATTAAGCATTTTATTTTATAAATTTTCAGAATGTAATATCAGATTTATTCCTTGTACAAGTTCAGCCCCTCAGATTTCAGGAATTACACAATTAGTCCTTTAACTTTTCAAAACTTACAAATTAAATCATAATTCCATACTAATTACACAATAGCCCCATAATTATTCATAATTACCCAAAATACTTTTAATATCATTATTTACTCAAAATAACTTCAAGATTCCAGAATTTACACTTTTAGTCCCTCTATTTTATATAATTCCAAGTTATGCCATTTAAATACCATTAAACCATTTTCTTGTAATATTTACACTTAGAACCCTCAAGTTATATTTTTCCCATATTCCTATTGATTTATATAATATTACAAATTATCCCAGAAGTTTCAAAGTTGGCAAAACACCCCCTTATACTTTTAAAACCAATCGGATTCCTATTAAAATTAACCCAAAAATGTTACAAGCCCTAAACTAATTCCCAATTATTACTTCATCATTAATTTAACCTTAAAACATTAATAATGATCAGATCTCAAGTACCAAACCCTAACCCTAGCTCGATTAGGGTTTCTTTTATTTTCTTCTTCATTTTCTTAATTAGCCGATTTGTAAAATAATTAATAACACAAAATTTAAGCTTCTATAATTTAAACCCATATTTTTACGAGATCATAATTAATATATGAAGTTCATAAAAATTATCATTCATATCCAGAAAATTAATTTACAATGATATAGAGTTTTGTTGCGTTTTTAGGGTTTAATTCACCAAAACGTTATAGAGCATTCATGGATCGATTAGAACATTTTATTTGAGACTTATATGATGTAAGAGACGTGAGAAAAATACCAGACCAGATCTGGAACAAATAGAATAGGCTGGACAAAATATAGCACACGCGTAGAGCCAAAACGATCCAAAAATCACCACGACTTCACCAATGATCTTCCAACCTTGAAACCAATTTTCGTGGGTCTTATATGATGTAAGGAACATCAGAAAAATAAGAAATCATTTTTATAGAGGTCGAATCAATCAAAACGAATTTTACCTTATTATATGGCTCGACAAAAGAAAATAACACCACGATCAAAACAAGCTTCCACAAATCAAAAAGGGATTTTTCTAGCACCTCTTGGATGATGATGGATCACAGAAAAATGCTTAGGATTATTGTGAGAGTCGAATGGAGGCTATGGGGTATTTTGTGTGTTTTGTTAAATCGATTTAGGGTTTTTGGGAGGAAAAAGGTATGAGTTGACCTTTAAGCAGGTTTGGCCGAGTAGGGGGGGGAGATATGGGCCAAAAATTCGGCTTAGTAGTTTGAGGATAAGTTTTGGTAGCTATTTTCCATATTTAAAAGGTTTATATGATTTTTAAATCAAAGTAAATATAAATTAATTGTCATTCGGCCCCTTTAAGGGTATTTTGGTAATTTCACAACTTGTATAAATATTAAATGTAATTGTTAAAATTATTTGGATACTTAACTTGTGCATTGTTTGAAGTTTGGGATTTATTTGGTACCTTAATAAGCTTTCAATTGAATTTTTAAATTTGTAAGGGCATTTTGGTCATTTCACATGCTTTTAGATTTTAGGTGTTACAACTTCTTCCCCTCTAAAAAGAAAAATTTCGTCCTCGAAATTTGAAGTCGCAAAGTTAGACGAAGTTGTATCAAACCGCAAAAGTCGTCACAACATTCTCACGCCCGGGGAGGTTCTTCCAAAAGATATTCAGACCAACTGGTTTCTCATGACTCGTAATTATTGTCAAAACAGTTTCAGATTTCTCAGAAGGGCATATCATATTGAATTTGAATCAAAAGGATAATGTACCAAACATAACGGATGATAAACGAATTCTCTAGGAAGAGGTATAAAAATACATAGGATTTTCATCGAATTGATTAGGCGAATCAGATGAGAGTACATTAAATCGTAGTAAACATGGGTGATATAAGGTTTAACTCTTCAGCTTCTCAAATAGTCTCGGCTTTCAGATAACCTTCCAAAGGTATTCTCATAAACAAACAGATCTCGTTTCCTCAAAGTCCACAATCACATATTTTACTCATAGTAGATCATAATGAACAACTTCACGAATGCGAATCGTATACGGACAGAAAGCATATCGTTAGATATCGTCAACGGCAGAAATTTCATAATGGAACCTAAGATTCTTATCAGAAGTTGCAAAGATCAGCAAAACACGTGTCGAGAGTCCAAACGTTTCGAATCGTATATCAAGGACAGCAGATTAAACGTATAGGTAGAATGAACCTAAAGTCTCACTAAACTCAGATGATCTTGATCAGATGTCAGAATTCTAAAGCTTCTAAGGCACTCCTCGAAATATCACATGCCCACCATAAGTGCACGTTATATGATGTAAGTATTATCACGTTGGCCAGGCGTCATAATACTGGCATCATATACATATGCCCTCATGCTGGTCATACTTTATCTCAAGTCGTGAACCACACAAACTTATCTAAATCCACTTAGTCCACCTACATTCTCAGAGGTCCAAAATCAAACAATATAACTAAGAGAACGAAATTACTCGAAGAGTAACGGAAATCCGAGAATGTCATTCAAAATTAAGGTACGTCATCAATAGCGTCAATCCTTTACAGAATCATCTCGTCTAAACACAACGTCCGCTTCAAAATCCGTCCACTCAATTTCAGATTTCCAAATTTCCCCCAAGTTGGGGTAGCCTGTTTACTCTTGTCCATCTTACCTCATGGTTAAAAGAATTTAAAACTCGAGTCTGGTTCCTCCGGTCTTCAGCAGCTCCTCTTGGTAGTGTGGTATTGTAACGGCAGTCTCTGACACGATCACTGTGCATCCCTCCATCAGCAGGTCTGCTTCTGCTCTCAATTCATCTTAGTACAACTAAAATGAATAGAGAAACAAGACTGCGTGTCTTCGACAGGTCTTCTAATACAGCTCCAGGTTTTAAGGTACATGATGTTGTTGTCGACTCCAGGTTGTGTGTTGAATGGTTCGTCTTCTTTGGTCTGGTTGTCTTGGTGCCCAAACTGAAATCTTCACGTGTTGCATGATGTATGATTGAGCACTATCCCAGTTACTCTCTTCTTCTTGTATGCTTCTTCCATGGTAATGCTTGTCGCAACCATCTTCTACGACTCTTCCACCAAGTTTCTAATTCCGATAACGATCTTCGATCTTGGTCCTTCTTGTGAAAGCTCTGTCTTTACCTTATACAGGGTAGTGTTGTCTATTATGCTTTCTGAACGTCAATCAAATTTCTCTTCTAGAACAAAGGGTCGTCTCACCAATAATCTCTATGTTCTTCTTTCGTTTTAGAACATAACACAATGTCATACTATGACAATTTGTCCAAAACACGCGAAAAACATGATTATTCTAGCCAACACCATTGGCATCATTCAAGTTCATAAATGTTATAACGAGTGCAAAGGCAACTTCAGAAATCATCTCAGGGAATTTTCACATCGCCTTCTTTCTTCTTCAGGAACTGAAATACTTCCCAAAGGTTACTCTCGGTTAGTTAACCCCCTTCTTAGAAGTTTTTGTGGTTGCTTCTTCAGTCCTTCAAATCTAAAATGATGCAATCAAATGCGGGGTTCAAAGGAAAAACAAATTAATCATTGATACGCGGAAACAGATAATGATTACTGATAGTGGTACGTTTAAATTCATGATAGTCGATACGTCATCGCATACTTCTCTCGTTCTTCTTCATAAACAAACAAGAGTATCCAAAGAGAATCACAGAGGGTTAACAACAATCATATTCCATCAGCTCCTTCAATCTCTCAACTTCTATGGCACCATGGTTTCTTCAACCGGAATCAGTTCACTGCCCACTCTACTTCTTAAGCAGGAAGGAGTACCAAAAGGTTCATCAGAGAATACCGGAAAATCTTCGTATGACAAAATATTTCCCAATAGTAGAACTTTCCAAGGGTTGATAATAATGGTTTTCAGGAAAGACTTGATAATCATATGAGTTCGGGGTTGGTGTTTCCATAGTGGCAGAAATTTTAGTAGATGTAGAGAGTCATCATAATGGAATAGGGTGAAGCAGATTTTTAAGGTCACATTTCAGATATGGTAGCCTATGGTATCTTCACGAATAGCCATTCAGTCCAAAAGACCGTACGATCAGACATCTCAAAGTCAAAGGATTCATAGAGTGAATACAGTCGTCAAATCATACAGATAGTTCATATATCAGAGTCAAGTACATGGTTCAACAAAATGTTGGGATGGATAAACGAACAGTTCAATGTGTGGGAATTTCGTTTAGCTTCTTAGCATAAGTAGCAAGTAGGATGTGTATCATTGGTAATACGAATATCGTATAATCGTCAATTGTGAGAGGTACAGGATCTCAGTTATCAGCATCATCATGCTTAGTTAACAAATCCATATAGAGATGGTATTTACATCATACCCTTCCAAAGGAAACGGTTGGTAGAACAAGGTTCATCATTCAAAGAGAGGAAACAAAACTTCTCATATTCGTGGTTCATAATTACCAAAATCCTCATAGGAGTAGTAATGGATCATACAGAGTTAAGTAGTATCAGATGATACATTCATACCCAGCATAAGTAATGAATTTACAGAATGTGTCGAACACATTGTGGTTGAATGACCTACGATGTGGTCGAAAAGGTGTCAAACAGCTTATCAAACAAATCGGAGGCGGAGATCAAAATCTGAAGGTAAAACTTAAATGTGTAAGGTATCCAGGTAGCCTTCCGAGGTATTCCAAACTTACTTGGTTACTAAGCTTAAGTTACAAAACTTCTAACTTCTGAAACAAAGGTCCTTATAAGGCTTATCTAAGAGCAAAGGCACGATCAGAGTGATGCGGAAGTAAATGATACTTACATGAATGTCTTAGTCTACCCATTCCTTGCCGGTAATAACTTGGGTTCCTATGGGGAATCCTAATGTAAAGTTTCAAAGGTTGTCTTATGAGCGCCTACAGGGAAACTTAGGGGTCCAAACTTCACAGGTCAAGGGTAAATGTATTACGAATCGCAACCTGTCTCTGATACCATAATTGTAACACCCCAACCCGATAAGGGTAGAAGTATTACATTACAGTGACATATCAGAACAAACACAAGCATATGATTCATACATACAAAGAAATCCAGGGTTACAAATGAAAATCTGAAACTACAAGGTTACAAAACAATAAATACTATGTCTAATAAAATGTAACTTCATCTAATCGTCTCTAGTCCAAAGCATAGTCTTCTAAGTCCAGTCACACTCTCTTCCCATAACCCAGCTTCCTACTAAAACCTGCCGCAGGAAAGGAAATGCGGCTGAGCTTAAAAAGCCCAGTGAACAGATACATATACAAAGAAATGATAATGAAACAGAACTGAAATATAGTGCATTGGGGAAATAAAATAGGAATATATAAAAGAGAGTAATAGAAAAGAAAAGAAAGGATAGTCATCCACCACGAGCCCAAAACTCAAAGTCATAACTCAACATCATAATCTCAAAATCATAAGCCGTCAATTCATAATCTCACAATCAGAGGGGATACCTCTCAGGCAACCAGATAATATGAGGGGTGTCCTCATGTATCAGAAATGTGGAGTAGCTAGCTCCCAGAAGATTGTGAAAGGCGTGTATTGCACACAGCACCAGTCACCTCAAAGTCAACTCAAAGTCATAGTTAAATCCACTAAGCATACATATCTAGGATTGCAATCCATACGCCCCTTACTCAAAGTCAATCTCAAAGTCATATACTCAAAGTCATAATGGCCATAATAATATCATAAAAGGGACGACGTGAGAAATCACTCACCCACGCATGAGTCATGCCAGTGGTGCATCACAGACATGCCTATGGTACCTCCATAGGTAGAAAAACATAAATGGCTCGGGTATCAAACTAAGAGTCAGGTCTCAAAATCAACAAAAGGTCATAAGGTAAAGTTTTATCTCAAAGTCAGCTCAAAATCATATCAAAGGTTCAATTAAAAGGGAACATAGCAATGGCTTGGGAAAAACTTAATCGTATCATATCTCAAAATCATAATATCCGAAATCATATCAATGGTTCAGAATATCCAAGGTTCATTTCCAAAGGTTCATTACAAAAGATTAAGTTTCATAAGTTCAAATAAAATTTGAAAGAGTTAAGAGAAAACAGATTTAAAAACTTTAATAATCATTTACCCATTTCATCTCAAAGATCTCCCTTTTTAAACCTTCTTCATACAAGCCAATTATTCCTTCATTTAAAAATGGTTTCATTTCAAAATCATAGAGTATCATTTCAAAACAGTTTCCTTCCATAACATCAAGTTATATTTTCAAAAGGTTTTCATATCAATTATCATAAAAGATGAACCAGAGATATCGGATATTCAAAGGTCAGAAGTCATCGTAGTGGCAAAAGAAACGGATCACGAATCATGAGAAACCTTACTAAAAGGTTAGAATATCTGTACCTTATACCGCAAGTGCACACATGACAGTAACATAAAGGTCGAAAGCAAAACTCCTTCTTCAGCGAATCTACACGAATTAATGGTCGGCTTGTTATTAATAACTTATTCAATTCAGATTTCTCATTTTAGTCGGCTTTCCAGTTTTTGTAACTTTCCATTTAAAGTGACTTTCCACTTTTAGCAGGTTTCCATAAATAGTAAGTTTCCACTTTTAGAAAGTTTCCATATTTAGAAAGTTGAATCATTATTAATGGAAACAAAGTATCTTTTAACATATTTACACATTTGGTCCTTAGGGTTTCATAACTTTGCATTTTATACCCTTTACTTTCCAAAATTACATTTTAAACCTTTTAGTATTCAAAGTTACACCTTAAACCCTTAACTTATCCATTTTACACCATGATCACTTATTTTATCATATAATACGAATGGATACTCAAGTATTCATAATTTACAGATTATACCCCTCTAGTTACAATATTTACAAAACAAGTCCTTTCATTTACATAATTCATGATTTAATTCCTCCAATACTTATGTAACTCAATTAAGCATTTTATTTTATAAATTTTCAGAATGTAATATCAGATTTATTCCTTGTACAAGTTCAGCCCCTCAGATTTCAGGAATTACACAATTAGTCCTTTAACTTTTCAAAACTTACAAATTAAATCATAATTCCATACTAATTACACAATAGCCCCATAATTATTCATAATTACCCAAAATACTTTTAATATCATTATTTACTCAAAATAACTTCAAGATTCCAGAATTTACACTTTTAGTCCCTCTATTTTATATAATTCCAAGTTATGCCATTTAAATACCATTAAACCATTTTCTTGTAATATTTACACTTAGAACCCTCAAGTTATATTTTTCCCATATTCCTATTGATTTATATAATATTACAAATTATCCCAGAAGTTTCAAAGTTGGCAAAACACCCCCTTATACTTTTAAAACCAATCGGATTCCTATTAAAATTAACCCAAAAATGTTACAAGCCCTAAACTAATTCCCAATTATTACTTCATCATTAATTTAACCTTAAAACATTAATAATGATCAGATCTCAAGTACCAAACCCTAACCCTAGCTCGATTAGGGTTTCTTTTATTTTCTTCTTCATTTTCTTAATTAGCCGATTTGTAAAATAATTAATAACACAAAATTTAAGCTTCTATAATTTAAACCCATATTTTTACGAGATCATAATTAATATATGAAGTTCATAAAAATTATCATTCATATCCAGAAAATTAATTTACAATGATATAGAGTTTTGTTGCGTTTTTAGGGTTTAATTCACCAAAACGTTATAGAGCATTCATGGATCGATTAGAACATTTTATTTGAGACTTATATGATGTAAGAGACGTGAGAAAAATACCATACCAGATCTGGAACAAATAGAATAGGCTGGACAAAATATAGCACACGCGTAGAGCCAAAACGATCCAAAAATCACCACGACTTCACCAATGATCTTCCAACCTTGAAACCAATTTTCGTGGGTCTTATATGATGTAAGGAACATCAGAAAAATAAGAAATCATTTTTATAGAGGTCGAATCAATCAAAACGAATTTTACCTTATTATATGGCTCGACAAAAGAAAATAACACCACGATCAAAACAAGCTTCCACAAATCAAAAAGGGATTTTTCTAGCACCTCTTGGATGATGATGGATCACAGAAAAATGCTTAGGATTATTGTGAGAGTCGAATGGAGGCTATGGGGTATTTTGTGTGTTTTGTTAAATCGATTTAGGGTTTTTGGGAGGAAAAAGGTATGAGTTGACCTTTAAGCAGGTTTGGCCGAGTAGGGGGGGGAGATATGGGCCAAAAATTCGGCTTAGTAGTTTGAGGATAAGTTTTGGTAGCTATTTTCCATATTTAAAAGGTTTATATGATTTTTAAATCAAAGTAAATATAAATTAATTGTCATTCGGCCCCTTTAAGGGTATTTTGGTAATTTCACAACTTGTATAAATATTAAATGTAATTGTTAAAATTATTTGGATACTTAACTTGTGCATTGTTTGAAGTTTGGGATTTATTTGGTACCTTAATAAGCTTTCAATTGAATTTTTAAATTTGTAAGGGCATTTTGGTCATTTCACATGCTTTTAGATTTTAGGTGTTACATCATGATTCTCCACAATATTAAATGAACATGTATATTAGTATTTGTTAGAGTCAAATGCTTGTATCGAGTCATAGTGATGTTTTGCAGGATTTTCCAGGAAGTAGAACATAAGATTTTCCAGAAATTTTCCAGAAACTTAACGTAAAGATTTCTGCAGGTCACTTCTGACGGCGTCATGAATTAATTCCTGACGGCGTCATGTGTAAAATTCTGGAAATTTTGCGAGTTTTGTTTTTCTAACGGAGTCTTAAAGTTTTTGTTAATTCTTTAGTTTTATAACTCCAGGAAATCTGCAAACATTCATTCCACAAGCATTATATCTTAAATTGTTTTCTAGGACTTGTTAGTATATATAGATTGCCACCGATTTTATGCGAGGTTGCCTTGTTTGTTTTCTCAGGTTTAACAGGTTATGTATGACAAGAAGATGATTTATTTTTCTGGAAAGGAAGCTTTGAATGTTCATTTTCTTGGAGGAAGATCTAACCTTGTTACCACACTATCCACACCGAACGAATTAGGGGAGTATTTGTTTTCATTCTTTTAGCTATTTCACTTTTACATTCTTTAATTGAACATTGCGGACAATGTTCATCCTAAGTGTAAGGGAAGGGTAAATGATGATACCTTATAGGATACTATTGCACTTGAGTTTGTTTGTTTGATCGTAGATGTGTAATAAAACTAAGAGAAATACTTGTTAGTGTAATTTTAGCGCCAAATTTAAAATTTTTTACAACATTAGGAGTGAAACTTTAGCTTTAGCAAGCGTCTCATGGATAGGAGTTGTATGACTAGCACAAAACCGTACTATTCAGAAAAATTTTCCACCCAAATATGTGAGGTTCGCCTTTAGATTTGATAGGAAAAGCATTCATCATTAGTGCTTATGTGTGTACCGGTAGCATTTAGATTCTAGAACTTGCGTTAGTGATGCATCCCGAGACCACTAGTGAGACTACATTCGTGTGGTAGGATTTACTACATGATAAGAGGCATTAGGATCACCCTTGTGTTTAAACCCGTATCATAATTACTTGACCATTTAAGTCGAATTACTTGGCTAGTAAAGTCAATTAATTTTTCCCACACCATAGCGTTGTACTCATTTTTAGTACACGAAACCCCTAGTACACCCCTCCGAGCCTATCTTTTCGTTTCTAACTTTAAGCATCTTACTTAAAGGAAGAATTTGTTACAACCCACCCAAATGTGCAACCAAATCGCCTTAGCCTTCCGTATATGCACTCATCTTTAGTGCATTATTGTTATATGTTTAAACCCTTAGTTAATTATCTAATTGATTACATGGTTGCTAAGTCGAGTCATATCTTGTACATATTATTTTGGGACGATTGGGACTCATGGGTAAAGTACTTGTGTTATAGAGTAATGGGGAAGAACATCATATTTTACCCCCATATGTGCGTTAATCTTAAAAGTACTCCAAGTGTTTTGATTATCTTGATTCGAGTCATTAGAATAGATTATTGTAAAGTATGTAAAAATTTAAGTGTAAGGGGAATGTACATTCCTTATGATGTATTATTTTGGATGGTAGGGTAAAAGTGTATGAAAAAAAAATCGAAAAAATAAAGAAAAGAAAAAAAAAATAGAAAAAAAAGAAAAGAGAAAAACATACGGACTACCATCCCGTTTCATTCTATGTTTGTTTTAAGTTTTTGTTATTTTTGATTTATTAGCTTAAGTCAAGTCTAGTCTTGGCTTAGCAACGCCATATTGTACATGTAATTAACTAAGATGATTAACTCGCCACCAGTAAATATTGCCTTTATCCAACAAAACCGTGTATTCCATATCCCTACACCTAACGTTATAACCCTTTGAAAGACCTCTTTGATAGTTTATCCTAGGTGCGTACGCCAAGTGGTGGAGGTTTGATCCTTTCCCAAGCATATGGTAATCTATTTTGCTATGACAGGTAGTGAGATATGTTTTCCATTTCCTTATTGTGATATATACTTTATTACACCCGAGACATGTGAGTATCTAAACACTATTTGTGAGGTGCTAGTGTATGACCTCCGTGCTTGTCTTTGGTTTTTTGTGGAACGATTATTTGTTGTAATTACTTTTATATTAGTGCTAAATGACCCCTAACTTGTATTTTGATTAGAATAAAAGCGCATTTGCTTGAGGACAAGCAAATCTCAAGTGTAAGGGTATTTGATGAGGCGAAAAATGAACCCTTTTTAGGGGGTCATTTAAGCCCGAATTCGAATTTATTTGATCAAATATTGCTCTAAATCATTCATTTTATCATTTTAGGTACTTTTGGAGAGAAATCTAGAAAAAGAAGCATTTTGGACGTTTTTGGAGCATAAAAGTGAAGAAAATGACAAAGTCTCAATTTTCCTTGCTGGGAACAGTACCTGACGGCGTCAAGAGATTCTACATGACGGCGTCAAGAGTAACAAAAGAGGTGGAAGTGGAAGATACACGTGACGGTCCAGAGTGTTTTGTGCATTGGAGATGACGGCGTCACCCAAGGCCGTCATGGTCCAAGTATTAGTGACGGCCCAGAAGAAATTTACACATGACGGCGTCACAATTGGATCTAGGCAATACGATTTCATTATAGGCGGCGAGTTGACGGCGTCACAAATTCCTTCTTGACGCCGTCACCCTGTAAAATCTATATATAGTTTTCCAAATTTCATTAATTAGTGTGCAACTTTGAGGGAAAAACCCTAGGCCGATTTTTACAGCTTTTTCAAGGGTTTCAACCCTTTGAAACTTTCATGTTCAATTTGAGATAAGTACTCTTTCAATTCAATCAATATGTCTATGTGTTGTTTGAATATATCTTACGCTTGTCTTCAATTTAACATGCTAGGCTAGATTTCTTTTGTGTTTGCTTAGATGTAGTGAAACCTAGATGTTAATTATGGGTTGATTGTTTGTTTATAGTTGTTACGGATGATTGTATTCGATGTTAGGCTTAAGAAAACTAGCAGACTTCCATTGGTAACATGCTTGAACATCTTAAGAAACATGATAAGAGGTGTACTATGATTTTTGGTTGTATTTAATGCGTAGAAGAATTCTAATGATCCCATGTTAGGAGCTTATAACGGCTCGACATAGGAGTGAAGTAGGATCCTATAGAGTTAGGGAATATTGTACACGGCCCTACGACTAGTATTAAGGAATATGACCCGTCATCCATGCAATTGTAACAAGCTATCAATCTGTAAAAGATATCTAGGGAGTAATGAAACCTAAGTAAACACAACTTTCCTCATTATTGTCACCACCAAATTAGTATAATTAGCTTTATTTTCATTTCTGTTATTTTATTTTGATTGCATCTTAGTTATTTGGGTTAGTTGGCTAGCAACTAATTCCGCCCACTCTTCCAAAACCCTAGATTTTAATTACTTTTATAAAATATAAAAATACAAAAAGAATCATCTCTCACCTCTAGACTTAGTTTAAGAGACTTTTTAATCCTAGCGACACTATTCCTAAGTTGAACGATCAATCCCCTGGTACTTGCCACTATACTATACTACAACGATCAGGTACACTGCCTGGTGGGGGTTGTAAGCTTCTCGAGATCCCTCGAGTGGTAAAGCCTGGTGCGATTCCCACGTATCAACCAGCGTCTTAGTGGAGGGTATAGGAAAGGCTCGGGCTTTTTCGAAGAACTCCAAGCCAAGTACAACCCAGTAATGTTCCTTAGTCCATTTACCAATACAAATTTTTACCTTAGTGGTCCCGAAAATCTGTTTTGGTTCCGTATTAACGGTCTTGATTGTCCCTTTTTCGGAAGTGTATGTTATTCCCAATCTTTCGGCCTCTTCAGCGTCTAGGAAGTTATGGGTAGCACCCGTGTCGATGAGTACCAACGTATTTTTGTCGTTCATCATCAACTCAGAAAATAGTAACCCTTGATCTTTGGTTTCGGCTCCCATATGCGTTTCTCTTAAGGTGCTAAGTCGTCTAATCGACCCCAATTCTTCATGTGGTAATTCATCTATCTTTGGACCCATTTCAGCGACTAAGGCGTTAATAGCTTTCCGACTTGGGCATTCCCTTGTCTAATGAGGTCCGTCGCAAATAAAGCATGGCTTCGGTGGGGGTTTGGACAAGTCCTTTTTCTGAAACATCCTTTCAAACTTTGGATCCCCATCTTTTCGATCGTCCAGTCTCTTGGCTGGTGCTCGTTCTATACCCATTTTGTTTGTCAAAGGTCTCCTCGGCCAGTTGGAGTAATCTATAATTGATTCTGCTGCCGCGATGGCTTCATCTAGCGTCTTCACATTTCTTCTATCGATTTCAATTCGTGACCATTCTTTCAATCTGTCTTTGAAGTAGAATAGGGCATCTTGATCTGTTACAACAACAATTTCCAATAGGGTCGTAGTAAACTCCTTTATGTAGTCAGAGATCGTACCTGTGTGGCGAAGTTGCCTTAACTTGGCTTTGGCTTCAGAGTCAGCGTTGTACGGAACAAACTGTTTTCGAAGCTCGGTCTTGAACTGATCCCAAGTATTGAGGATGCATATGCCTTTTTCTCGTTTATGATGTTTTCTCCTCCACCATAGTTGGGCAGATTCACACTAGAAAGCAGGGGCATTGCTAATTCTTGCGGCATCCTCGTCTACTTCCATGGCTTCAAAATATTGTTCAAGTCCGAACAAGAAGTTTTCTACTAGAGTAGCATTTCGAGTACCATTATACATATATGGCTTTGGGACTTTCAAAGGCGAGAAAGGCGTACCTTGGCAACTACTAGCAACCCCATCATTACTCTTTTTTCGGTGGGTTTGACATTCCTTAGCCACATTGTCTATCTTTTCGTGCATCTTAAAGACCTCGTCTTCCAGAAATTTCCAAGCACTTAACAGGTCTTCGGACATCTTGTCAATCTCCTTTTTGGCCTCGTCTTTCACATTTCGAACCAATGCCTTCGCTGCCTCGATTACTTCAACATTTTCTTCAGTCATCAATTTGATAGCTTCCTGGAGAGATTCAATTAGTTCTCTCATTTCAGAAACATGGGTTTCTACAACCGTAACGCGGTCTTCAAGACTATCTCCTGAAGCTCCTTCCTCGTGCGACGACTTAGGAGGTCGAGACTTGCTTCTTGCTTTGTCTCTTTTTGAAGCATCCTTCTTTCACTTAGTAATACGCCCTCGGGTTTCTTCTTCATTTGGTGTTTCAATATCACTTGGATTCTTTTCAAGGAGTATTTCTGCCATCGTGTTCCTTCCAAATGGTGTATATCTAGGTCTAAAAACCATTTCTCTGATACCACCAGTCACGTGACTAATTCACAACGTCCGTGTAGCACTTAGCGACTTGGTTTCAACGTCTAAGTAAGCCAACAAGAATGGAAGTTATTGACGGTGAACACTTGCAGATTTGTAAGAGAACTTGATTTGTATTAGCACTTTAAAATTTGGAGTACAAATGGATGGATACAAATGGGGAGGGGGGGATAAGCCCTTATTTATACTAAGGGCTTATTGGTTCTAGAACCTTCTAGCATAAACATCTTATAAGCTAATATCTAGCTTATTCTTCTAAATATCTAAGATACTTTATAGCTTATTTTTAGATTATTCTCACTAAATATCTAAAATATTTTTAGATATAAGTTTCTAGATCAATCTAGCAATGTTGCCGCGTCGAGATTGGCTTCGCATTGGGGCTGTTCGGATTTTGCTCGTAACATTAAGCTATATTAAACTAAATCCACATGTGTGATTATAAATAGAAACAACACTTTTGTCTTGATTTAGTAATCATTTATGAGTTGTTAAGAGTTATGACAAGAGTATATTTATTTGATAAGTTTTTCATTTGGTCACTTATATGTCCGTCTTAATGATGCCCTTGGAGCCACCAATAGAAAAGGAAAACCAAACATGCAAACCATGTTTCTCTTATTGTCATGTACTAACTGGAAAACCAAAAGTAATATTTTTACATATATATTATGAGTTCATATATTATCTACCATACAACAAATCATTATAGATGCCATTGAATAAATTAAATCATATCATATACCCTGTATGACAATACGCTAAAAATTCAATTACAAGTAGTGTAAGCGCTTAATTGTTTTGTTGATCATCTGGTCTATAAAGCTTCAACCAACGGTTATTCAAAGCTTGTACCGGCCTCGCATTAGCTTCGGCTTCCTGTTACATCAACACGTAAGATTAGTATGCATGTTGTATTACTAGTATACAAATAGTTCGTATTGAAAATAAACTGTATAGAAACTTACGTCATGGACAGCGTCGCGGATTGCATATAGTTGTTCTCGTGAAACCGTTCTCACCTAATATAAATTGAAATATAAAAGGTATTAGTCTCACATGTGTTTTGATGCAAACACATATAATGTTATAGAGACAGTAAAAAGATTATCTTACCTTGTTAACAATGGTCCAAATAACATTTTGGGTACATGGGGGAGTTGTAAGTGAGCCAATATATCGATAATATTTTCTGCTTCCGACTTTTATTTCTCTTGGATCAATCACTCCCACGCTTTTTTCGACATCTTTTGTAGAAGCCAATGCTTTAAAATATGGCTCCATCTGATTTCATTTTCAAAAATACGAATATTAAGATTATAATGTTGATCAAAAACTATTTGTGTAAATCTAATATCATGTAAGAATAAATTTTTTAACTAGCTTACCACTGATAAAAGAGAATCGGGTCGACCAATTTTGTACATGATACCCACCACTGCAATTTTTCCGTCCGTACTTTGATGAACCAAGTGTAGCTCTAGATTGAATCTGTACGTGTAGCAAAAGAAAAAAAAAAATGTTAAAAACATTGTTCTGGATTTAGCTAACCGAATTAATAGATGCAATGGGTGTTTCTTTGTTAATAAAATGTTTTATAACGCGTTATATATGGTACCTTCGACCGTTGATGGTGTGTTCGGTTGGAGTGTGCCAATGAAGTTGGTTAAGTTGATATTCAGTTCCGTTTATATGCATATGTCCTGCTCCCCCAATCCATCTCAGCTGTTATTCATACAAATATATTATAAGATGAAGCATAAATTATGTCCCTTGACGGATATTATAAACTTTATAGCTTAAAAAAATGTTAACCTTCAGGCAATAATATTGTTCTTTTCTTTCGTTTACAACACATACAATAAATACTTAAACAACAATTATACATACCATCATATCGTGGCCACGGTTAACAAGAGTTGTGTTTGCAGGCTTATAATCTCTATCAAGCCTTCCAAGATGTGAAGTGGTTTGAACCCTTTTATGCGTGAGATCAATAGGAGATTGCAAGTCTCCTTGATTACACATGCTCCACTCGGGATGTATCTCTCCCCAATGATGCGGCCCATTTGGACTGTTCACGTCATACGTGAATTCATGTTCATCCTCTACACGAGACCATAAACGATATATTGCATCAATATAGGTTATATATTATCAAAGAACAATAAAGCATGCAATAATATACTAGAAGTAGTTATAGCATCATATCTAGAACTCACCAACTTCTTGAGATGTAGCAAAAGGTACACAAAAGATGATGAAAAGAACAATCAAGATTGAAGAAAACCGTAAGCTTTTGTTATCCATTTCTTTTTTGTTATATGAAAATTTTTCGCGTTTTTGTATTAGTTAACGATGTTTGTTTTCGAATGTATCACAAACATTACACACAAGTGTATATATATATAGAGAGAGATGGAAAAAGATCTAGAATGAGATGAAAGGGGTCAAGAGGACCGTGTGATTGTGTGAAACTGTGAATGCGATAAAAAGATAGTTTGATATTTGACCAAATACCTCGTATAAAGTGACATTAAAAAGACAAGACTTTTTATCGTTTAGTAATGAGCGTTTCGTAAGAAATTCAAGGATTTTGGCTGGTAAGGTTTGAAGCGTTGCAACACAAGAATATTTGTCAATTAGATACCACACTATACGACTTTTGGTTCAATACTGTATTAGTATATTACGTACATGTGTGAACAAAAATGCTTGAAACAAAAAGTTCCTTTGCTTCTTATTCCTTCTATGTAATCTTTGTATTTTGTATTTTTGTTTTAAACTAGCCACCTAGACTTATATATCCTAACAATTTATAGGTGTTTTTCATTCCAGGCCTAGTTTTTGTTTTGGAGTTCTAAATTGCTTTAAGGTTTGAATTGCTGATAGTTGTCGTGTGCTTGTGTTTGATAGGAATTTTTCAATTTTGACGTTCACAAATCGAAATTGAAGTACTCGTGTTTAAATAATCAATACCATTACTTTGAAAGCGTAATATAAAATTGTAAAATATATTTTTGGGTAAGTTTTAGTCACACAATTAGACATATCTTTTTACCAACTAACGATGACATATCTAAGACAACTTAATTTAAGCTTTGGTAACGGAATGTTCTAAATAACGGTAGTTTTTTTTTATTATTATTATTATTATTATTATTATTATTATTATTATTATTTACCAACCGTTGATGACCTAGCTTCAACAACTTTAAACTTTGAATTTATTTTATTTTATTTATTTTTATTCAATGTTTATGTATTCCATGTAATTGGACAATATTTTGTTTAATGGGAACAACACTTTGTTTTCTTCGGTTGGCTATAGTGTCTTTTTTGCATTTTCATTATCTATGGGATATGTTTCTAAATATATATTTTTTATCTAATTATTCTTGCCTTGGCAGCCAAGTCAATAATTTCCATTATACGTACACTCTTCCTTTAAGAATTTTTATTTAAAATTTGATAACTGGTAATGCTAATTAATTTAGATTCATTGTTCAAAGACAATACCTTTGAGGGCACCTTCGGGTAATTATTATTCTTTTTATTTATAAATAAGCTTAGGGTGTGTTTGGTTTTTTTTTCTTTAAAAATCTTATTAGCTCTCTTATTCATACTCTTACTCTTACTAGTAAGAGGTGGACAGACGTTTTGTTTGTTTATTTTTTTCTTTTGAGTCTTAACCAGTTAAACATATAACATCTTACTCAATAAGAGATGAGAGAATTGTCTTACTCCATCTTACTCGAAAAGATATTGAAAACTTGTATTAATATAATATATTTGATAGTTTATTAACTATGTTATATTTATGATAAAAAGTCTTGTAATATAATTACATAAGTTACTTAAATAATTTACATAAATGAACACTTAAAATCATTCGGATAATTACAAAAACAAACAATATTATTTCGTTTAGATTTAGACTTTCTAGCAACCTCTTGCTGGTAAAATGTGGCTGTTAGATTCAGACCTAAAACATGTTAATTGGACAAACACACCCTAGCTTAGACTATTTTCACATGCTTATATATTCAAACTGTAAATAATATTTTTTTGGAGTACATGCATGTTTGTATGATGAGATGATGAACAACTTTTATATCAACTTCGATGATCATGTCTATATTGGTAGATGTATCAAGATAACAGTCAAGGATTCATATGAAGTTGGTTTTCGTTTTACACTATAGTATTACAATTTGGTCGATATCGTTATATTTTTAAGCAAAAGATATACATATGTCTTCCTTTTTTCCCGATTAGACAATTAGGTTATTGGCTCAAGCTCAATTGTGAGCTTAAGGTCCATTAAATTAAGGTTTTGATTCTTTTGCTTATTTTTAAAATTATGTAATGGAGAGACTACAAAAATATCACGTGAGACTACAAAGATAAAGGTGAGGCCTACTAACATATACCGTTGATATAGTGTTTACTCTCAAATGTGTATATAAAAAGGTTTTAAAAGATAAATAAAGTACAGTGTAAGGGATTTTGAGATCGTAATCATTTGAGGGGCTAATATATTTTGGATTGAGATTCTTTCACGTTTAGATGAACATTATTGGTCATACTCACAGTTTTGTATGTGAGAGAACATGATCGGTTATGTTCATGCCAACTTAAGAGAATTTCAATTCATATTTTTTTCTTTTAAGGATAATGGTATATGATATTGATATTTTTTGTATTGTGTTGTGACATGTAAAATAAATTTTGCATGAAATAACATACTGATGGACAAAAAATTATTACTTCGTCGTTATGTGCAAGTTTTCTAGCTAGTTTATTGTAAATACTAAATACGCATGTTATTTTATATATTTAAGGCATTCAAAAATAATCCTCCGCTTTTTATTTATTTATTCTTAGTATTATTTTTATTTTTTATTTTTTTTTTTGATATTCGAGCTTTAGGTAAGATTCATCAACAAAAACTTTCTATCATCCGGTCATTGACTACTCGCCAGTGATCCATAGGAATTCTAGTTCTTTTAGCTTATTGTTTTTGATTAATTAGTCTTTTTAATACCAAACTCATAGACCTTGCTAACAAAGCCCTAACCATCAATCCATCATAATACACCCCCTATGTATATTGATAAATCAATCATCTAAATTTGTTTCCATTCACAATTTTTTTTTTAATTGTCAGGGATTATTGTTGTCGGACAAACTAGTTGAAAGAAAAATTCACCTAAAGGCAAAGCAAATTATGACTTGAAAAAAACGTCACAAAAAATGAGGAAGTCGTCAATCAATAAACAACTTTGTCGGTAAATATAGTCGGGCTCCATTCAAAGAAACAACAAAGGTGATGACGAATAGAAGAAAAGAATAAGCGGCTCTCAACATGCACTATGTTTAGAATACTCCCGTTCAAACTGCGGGGAGTGTTATATGATT
Source organism: Artemisia argyi (assembly GCA_030686995.1). Lineage (NCBI taxonomy): Eukaryota > Viridiplantae > Streptophyta > Magnoliopsida > Asterales > Asteraceae > Artemisia > Artemisia argyi. The sequence continues at coordinate 33,642,381 of CM060687.1, forward strand.
AGGTTATGGGTTATGTTTGGCACAAAGCTTTTTGGAGCTTTTTTGGGTAATGAGCGGTGAACAATGAACTTTTTGATATTTAGTATTTGTTTGGCATGAGAGGTGTGGGTTTTGCTAATTTTTAGGAAAACTCATTTTCCCAATGCTTCTTTATGAATATGTGAGCTTTTTTGGCTACTGCTCACAGCTCACTGCTACTGCCCACTGCTACTGCTCACAGCTACTTTTGCCAAACATAGCCATTGTCCCAAACTTAATTGTTGGCTTGAGGTTCATTAGCTTTAAGATTTTTATTATGTTGCTTATTATCAAAACTATGTCTAAATTAATAAATTATAATACATATGCTATCTCATATAATTATACTCTCTTTGCTATTTTACAATTTTATTGTTAATGATTATTAAATTAACATGATTATCATTCCAAAAGCTAATATAAAACTAGGAACATTGGAAAGTGAAATTTCAAAAGTATAGAGAGAAATCAAAATCTTTACCAACTTTGTTGAATTAAATGTAAACGGCTAAGTTTTGTTGATAACAAGACCAAGTTTTGTAGCTTTTGTGTCACCATAATAATTATGTATCTTTTTTCTCACTTATCATTGTTGATGGCGTTGATTTTCATTTTTATTTGTTATGGATGATGAAGTAGGTTTTGATGAATGAAGAGGTCCAATATGTTACTAACTTTTGCCTTTTTCAACCATGATCGTCATGTGAGACCTCATTCTCAACTTTGCTTTTTTACCTTATGATGACCTCTTCAACTAGTATGGCTTTTCTTGTACATGATAAAGAATAAATGAAACATTGCGTTAAGTTGGAGCGTTGAATAAAAATGAGTGATTTAGTGACGGATGAATTAAAGATGCAATGAATCAAACATATTTAATGAATATGATTTGGTGACGAAATTATTATTTGATTACTTCTATAAATGGAGAAAAAGCTTTCACCTGTATCCTTTCATAACAACAAGGAATTTTTACCCGTGCCTCGTTGTGGGACGTGCAAGTTTACGTGACAAGAGTTTAGATTATTTAAGACCACATTTAAATTTGTGGACGTATGGTCCGGACTGGCCAGAAATAGGTCAGGCCCGGCAGACAGCGGCCCACTCTACGCCTAAACCCTAATGCATGCCCTATAAATACATGGCTGGAACTCCCTTCTACAACATAATACAATATAACAGGTTACCCTAAACCTAACTTTTATACGCGCTACGCACCGATACTAACTTGACCGTCGGAGGTGGATCCCGGGGCTACGGCCTCGGGTCCACTCCTAACGGGTTCTCTTTATTGACAGGTCTACTCAGGGCTCGAGAAGACGACTAACGGCCCAAGGAGAGTCGTCAAATCCAGTCCGCGCCAGATTATGCATCAACAGATTGGCGCCATCCGTGAGACATGATTACGACAAGTTTTGTGTTCTCACACTACCAGAAAGCAACCATCGAGTTCAAAAGCCGGTAACTTTAAAACTTTGTATTGTACATGATGCGTGGGAATCGCAACAGGCTTTACCTCTCGAGGGATCTCGAGAAGCTTACAACCCCCACCAGGCAGTGTACCTGATCGTTGTAGTATAGTATAGTGACAAGTACCGGGGGATTGATCGTTCAGCTTAGGAATAGTGTCGCTAGGATTAGAAAGCCTAAATACTAGTTCTAAAGGTGAGGGATGATTATTTTTGTATTTTTATATTTTTTAGAAAGCAAGTTAAAATATAGGGTTTTGGAAGAGTGGGCGAAATTAGTTGCTATTCAACTAATCCAATACTAAGATGCAATCAAAATAAAATACTAGAAAAGAAAATAAACTAATTTATACTAAAGTTGTGAGCAATAATTGGAGAAAATGTGTTTACTTAGATTTCACTACTCCCTAGATATCTTTTACACGTTAATTACTTGTTATAATTGCATGGATGACGGATCGTATTCCTTAATACCATTCATGGGGTGGCACACATAACTCCCCAATTCTATGAGCTCTTATCTCCTCGTACACCATGCCCAGCACAACTATAGGGATTGTAAACAGTGGCTCATGCATTAAATATAACCAATAAAGACCTAGTGCGCGTTGGTTCATGTTTCTTAAGACGTTCAAGCATGTTACCAATTGGAGATCTGCCAGTTTTCTTAAGCCTAACATATAAATCATTCATCCAATACAAGAATAAACAAGTAATCAACACATAATCAATATCTAGGTTTCATTAGATCTAAGCAAACACAAAAGAGATCTACCCTAGCATGATAGAATTAAGATAAGAACATGATATAGACAACCAACACATAGACATATTGATTGAATTAGAAGAACACTTATCTTGATTAATCATGCAAGGTATCAAGGGGTTGGAACCCTTGAAAAACCTGTAAAGTTACACCAAAATCGTACTTAGGGTTTCTCCCAAAACTTCTCTCTTTAAATGTCAAAAAATTAGAAAACTATATATAGAAAAATAGGTTTGACGGCGTCAAGAATAAACTTGTGACGCCGTCACCTCGCCGCCAAAACAATCCTCGGACTGCCTAGATCTATTTCTGACGCCGTCAAGACTTATATACTTCCAGGCCGTCATGACTCTTTTACTCTTGATGCCCTTCCTACGTGACGCCGTCAAATCTGTTCTGGGTAGTCATGGAAATTCATGAAATTTGCTCTTGATGCCGTCAAGGTGTTGCTCTTGACGCCGTCACCTACTGTTCCCAGCATGAAAAATTAAGACTTTGGCGTTTTCTTCACTTTTATGCTCCAAAAACGTCCGAATTGCTTCCTTTTCCAGATTTCTCTCCCAAAGTACCTAAAATCACAAAAGGAACGATTTAGGGCAATATTTGATCAAATAAATTCGGATTCGGGCTTAAATGACCCTCTAAAAACGGATCATTTTTCGCCTCATCATATACCCTTACACTTGAGATTTGCTTGTCCTCAAGCAAATGCGCTTTTATTCTACTCAAAAGACAAGTTAGGGGTCATTTAACACTAATATAAAAGTAATTACAACAAATAATCGTTCCACTAAAGACCAATAGACAAGCACGGAGGTCATACACAAGCACCTCACAAATAGTGTTTAGATACTCACATCTCTCGGGTGTAAAAAAGTATAAATTACAATATGGAAACGGAAGATATCTCTCACTACCTGTCATTGCAAAATAGATTACCATAGGCTTGGGAAAGGATCAAACCTCCACCACATGGCGTAAGCACCTAGGATAAACTATCAAAGAGGTCTTTTAAAGGGTTGTAACGTTAGGTGTAGGGATATAAAATACACGGTTTTGTTGGATAAAGGAAGTTTTACTGGTGGCGAGTTAACAATCTTGGTTAATTACATGTACAAGATGGCGTTGCTAAGCCAAGACTAGACTCGACTTAAGCTAATAAATGAAAAATAACAAAAATATAAAATGAACATAGAATGAAACGGGATGGTAGTCCGTATTTTTTTTTTACACTCTTACCCTACCATCCAAAATAATACATCATAGGGAATGAACATCTCCCTTACACTTGAACTAATCTAACGACTCGAATTAAGAAAATCAAAACACTTGGAGCACTTTTAAGATTACGTACATATGGGGGTAATAAAATGATGTTCTTCCCCATTACTCCATAAATAAGTACTTACCCATGAGTCCCAATCGTCCCAAAACAATATGTACAAGGATATGACTCGACTTAGCAACCATGTAATCAATTAGAAAGTTAACTTAGGGTTTAACAAATAACAATAATGCATTAAAAATGAGCGCATACACGGAAGGCTAAGGCGATTTGGTTGTACATTTAAGTGGGATGTAACAAATTCTTCCTTTAAGTAAGATGCTTAAAGTTAGAAACGAAAAGATAGGCTCGGAGGGGTGTACTAGCGGTTTCGTGTACTAAAAATGAGTACAACGCTAAGGGTGTGGGAAAAATTAGTTGACTTAACTAGCCAAGTAATATGACTTAAATGGTCAAGTAATCATAATACGGGTTTAACACAAGGGTGATCCTAATGCCTCTTATCATGTAGTAAATCCTACCACACAAATGTAGTCTCACTAGCGGTCTCGGGATGCATCACTAACGCAAGTTCTAGAATCTAAATGCTACCGGTACACTCATAAGCACTAATAATAAATGCTTTTCCTATCAAATCTAAAGGCGAACCTCACATTTTTGGGTGGAAAATTTTTCTGAATATACGGTTATGTGCTAGTCATACAATCTCCTATCCATGAGACGCTTGCTATGGCTAAAGTTTCACTCCTAAATGTTGTAAAAAATTTTAAATTTGGCGCTAAAATTGCACTAACAAGTATTTCTCATAGTTTTATTACACATTTACCATCAAACAAAACAAACTCAAGCGAAAGTGCATATGTAAGGTATCATCTTTTTACCCTCCCCTTACACTTAAGATGAACATTGTCCCCAATGTTCAAGTAAATAATGTAAAAGTGAAATAAGTAAAAAGAATGAAATCAAATACTTCCCTGATTCGCTCGGTATGGATAATAGGATGGCCAGGTTAAATCTTCTTCCAAGAAAATGAACAATCAAAGCTTCCCTTCCAGAATATAAATCATCTTCTTGTCATACATAACCTGTAAAACCTGACAAAATAGACAAGACAACCTCGCGTAAAATCGGCGGCATCCTATATAAGTTTCTAAATCCTAGAAAACAAGATAAGATATAATGCTTGTGGAATGAAGTTTGCAGATCTCCTGGAGATTATAAAACTTAATAATTCACAAAAAACCATAAGACTCCGTTAGAAAAACAAAACCGGTAAAATTTCCAGATTTTAACTCCTGACGCCGTCAAGAGTAAACCCCTGACGCCGTCAGAATGGACCTGCAGAAATTCTTATGTTAAGTTTCCGAAAAATTTCTGGAAAAACTTGGTCATACTTCCTGGAAAATCCTGCAAAACTTCATTATGACTCAATACAAGCATTTGACTCTAACAAATACGAATATACGTGTTCATTTAATATTGTGGAGAATCATGATCGGTTTGTTTCTTAAAAACATATTTGGGGTTTCCCCTTACACTTATCTTTTGCAAAAATACCTTTAGGTGGAGTTAAGACTAGGCCAAAACAACAAAGTAAAGTATTTCCACTTTTTAGTTTAGAAACATGATCTTCCAGCAATAAAAATTAAGCATGCATACGGAAGCAAATAACAATCAATCAAATAAAATCACACAAAACATGGGTTGCCTCCCAAGAAGCGCTTTTCTTTATTTACGAGTCTTGTAGCTAGACTCAAGGTCATGGGTTATCATGTATCGCTTATGCTCACATAACCAAGTGTGAGCCATCTAATAGTCGCCTCATCTTTCTTATACTCGTCTCCTAACTCTAAGCACCCGCGATAGTATCTTTTATTCTTTTCATGCGTGTACTTAAGTCCTTTTCTCTTATCATTCTCACTTAGCATTTCCATGGGTGGATACCTACTACACTTTTCCATGGAAAAATCTTTGAACCTAGGGTGTGCGCGGGGCATTTGATAGACAAAATCTTCATCCCCATCTGAAAATGTAATTAGCCCTTCTATGAGTTTTTCATCGAGGTTGGTCAACCGTTTGAAGGGTTTTCCAAACACAACTTGGGTCAATTTATTATCTATAAACTCTCCTATATTCTCCAAAACCATGAACTCAACAAGATAAACCAACCTTCCTACAAACACATGCAATGGTATTGCCTTAGCAATAATGTTTTCTCCTTTGTATTCTAACTCCTCTACCATGATTTTATTGTATTCATTACGTGAGATTATGTTCATTGGAAGAGATGAGTTGAGATAGGCGTTAAAGCTCTTAAATCCGATCTTACAAGGGAATTGCATGTTAAATGAACTATCGCACTCAATCCTAGTTCTAGGTTCAACATACCAAAGAGGGTTTATTTCCTCCTCCATTCTATCCTCATTAATCACGTCACCATCATCAAGATCCTCGTCGGAGTCTGAATAGTAAAAAGGACTAGCCCTACGGTCATCATCATGATCAGACTCTTCTAGCTCAGAATTATTGTCAAAGTGGTGGTTGGGTGAGAGGTTAGGTGGGTTCTCATTTTCTGCTAAAGGAAGTGGGGCGGGCATTTGAAAAATCCTACGACGAAAAACACGAATAACAGGAATCAAACGATCAATGTTATTGTTATCCATCGAAACAGTTTACGAACAAAGACACAAAGAAATAGATAGACTAAAGAGAATCTAAAAATAAAAATAAAATCTTACTAGAAAGGAATCTAGCAAGTAGACCTAATAAAAAGAAATTCTAACCTAGACAATAACTATTCCCCGGGCTGCGGCGCCAAAAACTTGATGGCGCCGCACTCTTTTGCGAAAGATGAGAAATGAATGTAAAGATAGACAATCCCTGGCAGTGGCGCCAAAAACTTGATGCGTGGGAATTGCAACAGGCTTTACCTCTCGAGGGATCTCGAGAAGCTTACAACCCCCACCAGGCAGTGTACCTGATCGTTGTAGTATAGTATAGTGACAAGTACCGGGGGATTGATCGTTCAGCTTAGGAATAGTGTCGCTAGGATTAGAAAGCCTAAATACTAGTTCTAAAGGTGAGGGATGATTATTTTTGTGTTTTTATATTTTTTAGAAAGCAAGTAAAATCTCGGGTTTTGGAAGAGTGGGCGGAATTAGTTGCTATTCAACTAACCCAATACTAAGATGCAATCAAAATAAAATACTAAAAATGAAGATAAACTAATTATACTAAGGTTGTGAGCAGTAATTGGAGAAAATGTATTTACTTAGATTTCCCACACCCTTAGCGTTGTACTCATTTTTAGTGCACGAAACCCCTAGTACACCCCTCCGAGCCTATCTTTTCGTTTCTAACTTTAAGCATTTTACTTAAAGGAAGAATTTTTTACACCCCACTTAAATGTACACCCAAATCGCCTTAGCCTTCCGTGTATGCACTCATTTTTAGTGCATTATTGTTATTTGTTAAACCCTAAGTTAACTATCTAATTGATTACATGGTTGCTAAGTCGAGTCATATCCTTGTACATATTGTTTTGGGACGATTGGGACTCATGGTAAAGTACTTATTTTATGGAGTAATGGGGAAGAACATCATATTATTACCCCCATATGTACGTTGATCTTAAAAGTACTCCAAGTGTTTTGATTTTTTTAATTCGAGTCATTAGATTAGTTTATTGTAAAGTATGCAAAAATTCAAGTGTAAGGGGAATGTTCATTCCCTATGATGTAATATTTTGGATGGTAGGGTAAGAGTGTATGCAAAAAAAAAAAAAAAAAAAAAGATAAAATAAAAAAATCGAAAAAATCAAGAAAAAGAAAAAAAATAGAAAAAGAAAAGAGAAAAAACATACGGACTACCATCCCTTTTTATTCTATGTTCATTTTATGTTTTTGTTATTTTTCATTTATTAGCTTAAGTCGAGTCTAGTCTTGGCTTAGCAACGCCACATTGTACATGTAATTAACCAAGATTGTTAACTCGCCACCAGTAAAGACTGCCTTTATCCAACAAAACCGTGTATTTCATATCCCTACACCTAACGTTACAACCCTTTAAAAGACCTCTTTGATAGTTTATCCTAGGTGTTTACGCCATATGGTGGAGGTTTGATCCTTTCCCAAGCCTATGGTAATCTATTTTGCTATGACAGGTAGTGAGAGATATCTTCCGTTTCCATATTGTAATTTATACTTTATTACACCCGAGAGATGTGAGTATCTAAACACTATTTGTGAGGTGCTAGTATATGACCTCCGTGCTTGTCTTTGGTCTTTAGTGGAACGATTATTTGTTGTAATTACTTTTATATTAGTGTTAAATGACCCCTAACTTTTATTTTGACTAGAATAAAAGCGCATTTACTTGAGGACAAGCAAATCTCAAGTGTAAGGGTATATGATGAGGCGAAAAATGAACCACTTTTGGGGGGTCATTTAAGCCCGGAATTGAATTTATTTGATCAAATATTGCCCTAAATCGTTCCTTTTGTGATTTTAGGTACTTTGGGAGTGAAATCTAGAAAAGGAAGCAATTCGGACGTTTTTGGAGCATAAAAGTGAAGAAAATGCCAAAGACTTAATTTTCCAAGCTGGGAACAGTAGGTGACGGCGTCAAGAGTACCATCCTGACGGCGTCAAGAGTAATTTTCATGACGGCCCAGTACAGAAATGAAGGCGTCACAAGGAAGAGCGTCAAGAGTAAAATACGTGACGGCCTGGAAAAAGTTAATACATGACGGCGTCAGATGTAGATCAAGGCAGTCCGAGAATTCTTTTGGCGGCGAGATGACAGCGTCACCCATTTGGTCTTGACGCCGTCAGCCTCAGTTTTCTATATATAGTTTTCTAATTTTCATTCATTAAAGAGGAACAAGTTTGGAGAAACCCTAAGGCCGAACCATATACGATTTTTACAGGATTTTCAAGGGTTTTCAGCCCTTGAACCCTTACATGTGTAATTGAGATAAGTGTCCTTCTAATTCAATCAATATGTCTATGTGTTGGTTGTCTATATCTTGTGCTTGTCTTGATTCCACCATGCTAGGCTAGATTTATCTTGTGTTTGCTTAGATCTAATGAAACCTAGATGTTGATTATGTGTTGATTACTTGTTTATGGTTGTATTGGATGAATGATTTCGATGTTAGGCTTAAGAAAACTGGTAGATCTCCAAATGGTAAAATGCTTGAACGTCTTAGGAAACATGAACCGATGTGCACTAGGTTTTATTGGTTGTATTTAATGCATGAGTAAATTCTAATGATCTCATGTTAGGAGCTTCTTAGCCGGCTCGACATAGGAGTGAAGTAGGCACTCATAGGATTGGGGAGTTAAGTGCGCCACCCCATGAATGGTATTAAGAAATACAATCCGTCATCCACGCAACTATAACAAGTAATTAACGTGTAAAAGATATCTAGGGAGTAGTGAAATCTAAGTAAACACAATTTCTCCACTTATTGCTCACAACCTTAGTTAATTTAGTTTTATTTTCATTTTTAGTATTTTATTTTGATTGCATCTTTAGTATTGGGTTAGTTGACTAGCAACTAATTCCGCCCAAATCCTTCAAACTCGAGATTTTTTAATTGCTTTCTAAAAAATATAAAAATACAAAAATAATCTTCCGTCATCTTTAGAACTAGTATTTAGGTTTTCTAATCCTAGCGACACTATTCCTAGTTGAACGATCAATCCCCCGGTACTTGTCACTATACTATACTACAACGATCAGCTACACTGCCTGGTGGGGATTGTAAGCTTCTCAAGATCCCTTAAGAGGTAAAGCCTGGTGCGATTCCCACGTATCACATACATACAGATTATACACGTGCATCGTATGCATGCAAGTCATGCTACATGCATGCATGTATAATCTTTACATGCAAATTTCATGTTATAAACCAAACTGTTGCTATTCTTTCATGTATCTGTGATTGGTATTTATCCCTAGGGGATTCGATCGTGTTTGAGCTACAACAATAACACAAGTAAATCTCGCAATATCTTTTTAAAATATTCAAAAGATTTTAAGTAAACTTTTTTTTGTATTTGATAAAATTAAAAAGATATCTCCTTATTTTTTGTGCATATCTTTTAAGATATGTAATCTTTTAAATATTGAAAAGATTTTATGTAAATCTTTTAAACTTGGTAAACACGATTTTACCTATAACCGTACTAAGTCCGCACGATCGGACCTACTTTATCTTTTAGCCGCGAACAACGCAGTCACGATAAATCTACCCGCGTTAGGCCATGCGTTCGAACATCTGTGCAGATTGGCGCCATGCGCGCACTGTCACGTACAGGCACTACGATGCTAGTCAATCGCCATGAGCGCACTGGACAAAAGCCGTGGTCATCTGCGATCATCCACAAACGTTAGAGTCTATGCGGTCACGATACATCCATCTGCGTCTGTATATGCGATTGAAACTATTAGTCGAGGTCAGGGTGTGTCCATCCACGCCATTGTTTTTATTATAGTAAAAAAGAAAAAGATCAATAAATCGCCATGAGCGTACTGCGTTCGCAGATTAGCTACGTGTTACTTCTCTTATATAGTTTGTAAAACCTCACGATAGGTGTAATTCGCACTGCTACTTCTCTTATGTGTTAATTTCATATGCTATGTACTATATATTGCTTCACGCTAATCTTTTACTTCATTAGGTATTATATGTCGCGATTCGCGGCATATACTTTTAATATTTGCATTAAGTGTTTTTCAGGATTTGAATAACTAAGTTTAATGCTCCTACACTAGTAGCACCATCAAACTTGGGGGGCTACCAGGGTATATAGTACCATTGTTTCCGTACAAGTCACGCACGCATATTTGGAAGCAGATCGTACGTAAGAGGTATTGCAAGCCCGGTACAAAGACGGATTTAAATATTCGCACCATCTTGCCGCAGGGGAGACGTCCTCTGTCGGTTGTAAAGACGAATGTAACGTTCGCGCACAGCGCGCACCTCTGTCGCGCACAGCGCGCATCCTTGTCGCGCACAGCGCGCACAGTGCACATCCTTGTTGCGCACAACGCGCACTTCTGCCACAGAAGTACGTCTTCTGTCGCGCCATGCTGCATCGCTACTGGTACAAAAGGTATGCCCTTACCCAGGATGCAACATACGAGATCCACCTTCATCATTGTGAGACAATCACAATCGCAATCCCAGTATGCACTGTCGCATTTGGGCTGTGCAGTATAGTCCGTCCTATGTGCACACCTGAGTTGCGCACACATGGGCCATGTCGTCATAGTTAATCGAGCTTACGTGGCCATGAACAGAACTTAAGTTTAGCATAACATAGCCATGCACTATGTCATACTAAACTTGGGGGGCTTGTGGATGTATGGTCCAGACTGGGCCAGGCCCGACAGACAACGGCCCACTCTACGCCTAAACCCTAATCCATGCCCTATAAATACATGGCTGGAACTCCCTTCTACAACATAATACAATATAACAGGTTACCCTAAACCTAACTTTTATACGCGCTACGCACCGATACTAACTTGACCGTCGGAGGTGGATCCCGGGGCTACGGCCTCGGGTCCACTCCTAACGGGTTCTCTTTGTTGACAGGTCTACTCAGGGCTCGAGAAGACGACTAACGGCCCAAGGAGAGTCGTCAAATCCAGTCCGCGTCAGATTATGCATCAACAAAATTAATTTAGTTTTTACTTAAAAAGTGAGAAACATATATAAATAGATTTAAATAATAATCTAATAATATTAATTATTTAGCAAATTTATTAAAAAACTTTATAAAAAAAGAAGCAAAAAGATTGGCAGCCTAGTTATACTTAAAAGTTAAAACTGTTAATTGTTTCACCTTCAATCATGGTGGAATGACGTGAACACGATCATTTTCATATTGTACGTTTTTACATATCTCAATTTTCAAAAATAATAATATTGATATGTTATATTTATGGATAAGATTGAATTTAAATTTTATAATTATTTGATTCTATTAAAATAGATTCATTTAAGAATAACTATGACATCATCATTCTTAATTAAATTTAATTTGTATTGACTTACATCAAATTAATGCTTCCTATTAAAAAAAAAAAAAAAAAAAAAAAAAAAAAAAAAATCAAATCTTTTATATCATGACTAAGAATCAGTTGGCTTTTTTTCTACCCTTAAAAGTCGGTTAAGACGTTAAGTACCCTTGGAGTCTATATGTTTCATCCATTTGAAGGTAAAACTCGACTTCACACTCAAAATAGATATAAAATTTCAAGCCAGTTTCAACCATATATATTTGTTGGTTTTTGGCTATTAGCTCGCAGGATAAATTAAAATCAATACACAATTATGTGTGTTTCGGCTTCAATGACGATGAGCCGCTTTATATGCTTGCTTCTTGTAATGTTGATTCTACTAGCAAAAGTAAATTGTTACACTTGGTTGTCACGCATGGACGATGAACACCACAAGGCGGTTAATGCCACTTCATTGGAAGAACTAGAATCCATTAGTAACCGCATTCGCTTTGATAAGATGGATGGTATTAGGGAATGGGATATTAAACGTTACTTTTTGTGGGAAATTGTAAGTATTCATTATATCTTCCGAAATTAAAAAATGTATTTTTTTTTACACTTTATGTAAGTGCTTATATTTGCATATGAATGTGCAGTATAATAGGTCTGCAATATCAGATAGACCTGCAGTTACTAAGATTCTACATGAGGCATTGTCACATATGGAGTATGTGAATAGTAGGATTAGTATAGTTGGATTGCTTCTCTTTGGACCAGAAAAAGATAGATCGACCCTTCGTGCAGTTAGATCTCCTGAGCGTGTAGTGGATGACTGGCAATGTCTTGATTCTACGGTACATTTTTATTTACTTTTTTTTTTTAATTTTATTTTTATTTTTTTATTATTATTATTATTTTTACTAAATATATAAAGATGTGATCATTTGTATTTGCTAAATGAGATTGGTTTCATTGAAGGTGAGATTATTTAAAAAGCATTGTGGCTTTGTATCTGAACGCAACTTGAGGCAAATGAGATCCTTTGCAAACATATGCAATTACATCGGTGACAAGGCAGCAATCGAAGAAGCGTTTATAGTTGCATGTAGAATGACTAAAACAAAGAAATATGGTAATGTATTGGTTTAATTAATTCTACGACATGGCACTTATACATATTTGAGCATGGTCGAAATACACTAAATGACGTTTAATTTCATTATTTGAAACCACAGGCATTAGTGTGAGTAACCCGACTATAGACGTAACCCCATCACCATTATCTCCCGAATTCGATAAATACTGTGAACGTGTTTCTATAAGCGGCGTATCAAGACTGAAACAATGGAGTTTGGTCAAAGCATATCGTGTTTTGTTGACTCCAACACGAGAACTCCGTCAGAGGATTCATGATTACAAGGTTCAAATTTGTTTCCACAGGTAAATAAGAGGCTTTTAGGTTATACTCTTATGCTTTTGCATGCATGGGCGAGTTGGGTAACAAGTCATACTAGGCTCTCTTTGTTTTATAAACCTTTCTAAATTTTTTGAATAAGCAGAGGTAAATTTCTTCATTTGACCTATTCAATCCATTTGACATAAACATAGTGGCAAACAACCCTCAATTTTGTTTGCAGAGATGCTTCACAGGGAAAATGCCTATGTGAAAACGATGAATGGAGATCACTTCAAAATGGGACATGGAGCTCCGTTATGTCACCATATGAGGACAGATTTATTGATGTGAAGTACACTAGCGCGATTTATGATTCTGTAACTGTGTCTCTTAGTGAAGGTGTTTGTCTGCATTTGCGTTTACGTTTCCACAATTCTTTCAAAACTGGGTGATTTTAAACTTTAGACAGCTATTGTCTATTTTGTCCATAATTGTTAATTCAAAAATAATTGTTCGTTCAAGAAGTCATAAATTTCCATTATTGTTGTCTATGTATTTATGCACCATTTGATTTGAAAATTTGAAATGTGTGTCATGCTGCAGTGTCACAAGGATGGCGCTATGCCTTACTAGCGGTGGGAATTGCTTTACTAATCATGGCATCCGTTGTTAGCAAGTGGGGTACCTTTTACATTTTGTCTAAAGGCGTTGATGACATGGCGTACCTCTTAATCAAATGGGTCATTCGTGTTATTGCGGTCACATGTATTTATCAGGTCAGTTATGGACTTATGGTCATTATTTTGATCACCTTTTTCTGATGTAGTTTGTTGCCTTGGGCTTATTAGGCTTATGGTTGTTCCTTTTCAGAGCTCTATTGACACTTCTTTGGCGATGGTTGTAGTCGGTTCTTGCTTGGCACTATATTACTTGATTAATTCTGGCATGTAAGTTTTATTCTACCTGTAGCACCCTCTAATGCAAACAATATAGTTTTGACATGTCGGGACCCATTTATATCCATTTTTTTATTTTTCACGAGTCTTGTCACGGGGTGGAATTGGATACTAATCCTCCTTATCTTTGTTCTTATTGTGAATTTTTGATGGTGATCTTACTAGTTTGTTTTCGGGTTCAATGACGAGTGCCCGTCTTCTTATGTCGGCGCTTATTGTAATGTTGATTATACTCGCCATAGTTAGTGGTGACACGTGGTCTATTGTGGACAATGATAAATCCTCCAAGATGGAGCACAACACTACATTGGAAGTATTAGATGCCCACGCAAACCGGATTGACTTACACAACACGGAAGTAAGAGAATGGGATCTTGGACGTTATTGGTTGTGGGGAACTGTAAGTATTCATCATGATTGTTGTTCATTCAAAAGGTTAAGACCATTTTGGTTAATACTACATAAGTGCTAAGTGTATGCATCTGCAGTATAATATGTCATCAGGATCACATATGCGTCCTACAATTATCATGGACATAAATAAGGAATTCACACAATGGGAGTATTTAAACAGTAGAATAAATATGGTTGGATTGATTCTCTTTGGACCAGAGAATGGTCGATCAATCATCCGTTCTGTTCGAGGCCCCAAGCAAGATTTAGTGGATGAACTGCAATGCCTTGAGTCCACGGTACCAACTTAAAAAAGCCATATTTACTTTTCAAATTCATAGAGTACATTTTTTTTTTTTTTTGCTAAATGAGAATTCTTTCTTCAAAGTCGCAACTGTTTTACAAGCATTGCCGTTGTATACATGAACACTGCTTTAGGCGTTTTCCATCATTTGCAAATATGTGTAACCATGCGAGTGACAAGGCAGCAATCAAGGATGCAATAATTGTTGCTTGTGTCAATAACAAAGTTGAGCCATATGGTAATTAACTACTCTGCATGACTTACTTATAGTTATCAATTTTATTACGTATTTTCATACTGTGTTTATTACTACAAATTGATAACTTGTTTGCACGAGATTAATGGATGTTCATTTCAGATTTTGAATCATTCCTTGTTGCATAGATTTGAGTATAGAGTATTAATACTAATGTATCTTTCATCATTAATAACTACAGTTGTTAATGTGAAAAATTCGTCAATTAGTCATTTCACGCCGGCGCCAGTTCGTGGGTCCATGGAATACTGTGAACGTGTTTCAGTAGAAGGCATATCTAGAATGAAACTAGGGAGTTTTGCCAAGAGATATCGTGTTTTGCTAGATCCATCAGACTGGGAGTGGCTAGACGGAAAGGCCCAGATTTGTGTTCACAGGTAAGTAAGAGAGGCTTTTAGGTTCCACTCTTATGCTTTTGTTAGTAATAGGTGGCAAAATGGGCAGGCCGGGTTACGGCTTACGTGTCAAAACAGACAGTCATCTTTTTACTGCATTAATAGAGAGTCATATATTTTGAATTATGAATTACAGTGACTTCAATGTTCAACTGTTACTCCTGCTAAATTTCTTCATTTGGCTTATTTAACCCATCGATAAACAATATCCCAATCGATTCGTTAATAATTAAACAGTCAAATTAATTTCCACCTCTAATAGGTGTGTCTGATAAATTTATTCAGAACCATGATTTTTTACACATAAGAAGTTGTTTGCAGGGAAGCTTCACAGGGATTATGCCAATGTGAAAAGGATGATTGGAGATTTCTTGAAGATGAATTATGGAGCTTTTTAATGTCACCTTACGACCAATTATTTGTTGATGTGAAGTTTGCTCATGGGACTGCTGGTTTTGTGTCTGTCTATCTTCATGAAGGTATCTGTTTTCATTCGTATTTATATTCTAATGATTGTCAATTGTGCGGCTTTTTTCAATTGGCAGTATGTGCAAATTAGACTCTCTTTTCAGCATATTTACAAGAAATATCTTTATTCGAAACAAAAGCCAAATATGATGGTTCAAGAATTCCTAATCATGTTTTGTCTCTATTTTCTATGGAATAAACAAGTTGTTATGTGTTGCAGTGACACAGGTATGGCGCTATGTTTTGCTTATGGTGGGAATTGCTCTACTATTCTCGGCATCCAAAGTTAGCAAGTAGGCCCCCTTTTACTATACCAGCCTGTTCTATAGCTATTTGAGTTTTAGTTGTTTTGCTCATACTTGTTTGTCAGGTACATGTTATCTAGAGATACTGATGATGGTGTAGACCTCTACTTAATCAAATGGGCCGTTCGTGTTATCGCTGTAACTTGTATATTCCAGGTTAGTTATGGCCATAAGTTTGATCACCTTTTTTTGGATGAAGTTTATCACCTTCGACTTTTTAAAGCTCTTGGTTCATCCTTTTCAGAGTTCTATTGACACTCCTTTGGCAATGGTAGTAGTCGCCTCTTGTTTGGCACTATATTTGGTGATTAGTTGTCTCAAGTAAGTTCTAACTTTGGATGTTTATAGACTTAAATCTTTTTATCTTCATAACTTCATTTTCGGCTAAAATCCTTATTCGACTTTTGTTGCCACTACAAACAATTGATCATCAGTATACTTAAGCGTCTCATGAAAGTTGTAACAAGTATTTTTATTGGCAACTAAATGAAATTTTTTTCCTATGTCAATTTGGCAAAAAGTTATCAATACATTATTGTTAAGTAATGGTTCATCCCTTAATCATGTTTCTAATCTAGGAACAGTGAATGCATAACAAGACCGACCATCAACAAGAATTCAACATGACTGCAAGCCTGCAACTCACTTTTTTCCACAGTAAACCGTGAAAATCCTTTCAAATTATGGATCAGATGGTGATATTAGGTAGTCATAACGAGTAGCGATTAGTATAGAAAACAAGCATTTGTTTTGTGTCAAGACTATGGTCTTATTATGTTTAGTTTTTTAGTGTTAGGTCTGAGGCCAATAAGTTTAGGTTGTATAAATGGTGTATGAACTTCATAGCTAGCTCAATATGAATATATTAGGGCAGGTTTGTTGGTTGGTTTGAGATTTGTAGTCTCAAGTTCAGTTAACATGTTTAATTTGAAAGGTTGCAATTTTCAATGTGTTTTTGCTCTAAGTTAACTAAGTTTCTGATTTGTCACCTCCTCAATTTGTCAATGTGTCACCTCTACACAAATAGATTTTACAAAAGTTGCACTTGATAACAAGTTAACGTATCTACGAGCAAACCATTTAAATTAGGTTGCAATTGTGCATATATTATAGAAAGATAGCACCACGTAAAGAAGTTGTAGCATAGATATAAAGAGCAAATCTGATGTGCAGTATCTCGTAGCATTTTTGACCATTCACCATCACACCCCAAACCTATTTTCCAATTCACAAAAAGATGCTGGAATCTCACACCTAGCACGTCCTATCCAAACAAGACTATCCACATACCGAACAATTTTGGTTATACCAATTTGTCTTGCTTCAATCTTTGATAATTTAACCTTCACTGCAACCGGATCATATAGAACTAAACGATTACGACAAACTTCAAAAAGAAACTCATTCTTTAACGTGAATCCAAATGGAGCTACACCACTAAACTGTGAAAAGACATTATTTTTCGACCATGATTCAGCCACCCCATACTCACCCATCACCCACACTTCAGACTTACCATTAATGCATGACATTGCGCATAGCTTTCCAGCCAAAAATCCAAGAACATTCTGACACTCTTGTATAAAATCTGGAAGTGACATCTCATTGAAAGTCTTGACACCTAAATCAAATGCCACTATGCTTTGTCGGTCCCTCTCCACACCAGTATAACAAATCCAATGAACATTACCATCAAGTCCATCTCCATAAACTTCGTCTTGATCATAGATCCTCGAGATTTGAGATGAAAACCTTTGAGTGATCAATTCCCACAAACCGTTTCTCATACTAAATACCTCCACTTGCAACCACTCTTTAACAACTTTTAAAAAATTAGCAAAAAAAAAAAAAAAAAAAAAAAAAAAAAAAGGGTGCGCGTAATAGCTGATGAGTTTTTCGGTGGTCCAAGACCACACGTAACCTTCGAGATGGTCCACGAATGATACGTGGAATTCACATAATTCTTAATAAGTGGTCGCCCTATGTGAGCCTCTTGAAAGAAGAATTGTCTCGAGTTCCAGTTTGGGTGAAGTTTCATGACGTGCCATTGGTTGCATACACTTATGATGGATTAAGCTTGATGGCCACGAAAATTGGTACTCCTATGATGTTAGACTCGTATACGAATAACATATGTTTATATTCATGGGGGCGGAGCAGCTATGCAAGAGCCTTGATAGAGATTAATGCATGTAATGAGTATAGAGAAAATTTGGTGATGGATGTTCCTAAACTTGAAGGTAGTGGGTATACAAAAGAAACTATTCATATTGAATCAAGTGGACACCCCGTTGTTGTGCTACATGTTTGATATACGGTCACTCGCTTGAGGAATGTCCCAAAGCTGCTCCTAAACCTGTGGTGAATGGAATGGATAAAGGTAAGGATCATATTTTGGGTACCGATAACGAAGGTTTTATTGTAATACAAAGAAGAAATCTGGTGGCAAGAATGTTAACAAAAATTCTACACAGGTTTCTTTGAATTTGAAATTTGCTTATCGTCCTAAAGCAGTGCAACTGGCTAAAGGGCCGAGTGTCTCTCCTGATACGACAAAACATGCTGATAGTAATGTGGCATCGACATCGGGGTGCCACAAAGATAGCACTATGTCATCGAGCGAAAAAGGTTATTGTTTTTCGGATGACATCAATATTTTTTTTCTCTTAAAAAATCGTATGAGGCTTTGAACTTTGAAAATAATATTCTATATGAAGTAGTTAAGGATAAGCATAATTTCATGCATATCCTTCTCTAGATGAATAATTTCATGTATATCTTTTCCTGGACGAATAATTACATATATATTATTTTTACCAATTTTTGATCATAAAGCACATTTTTTTAATTCATCAAAAAGATATATATGTAATTTTTGAAATTTGCAAGGATATATATGTAAAAGCCCCCCTGAGGAAAATACAACGCCACCCTTGGTTGGTACGACATCGGGTAGTCCAAGTACTACGCCTTTGGTTGCAAGGGTTAATGAACTGAAAGTCAGATGCTTGATGTGAAGTTTGTACTAGTAAGTGATGATGGGAAGCCATTAAAACCTTGAAAATCTAGATTAACCTTTCCAAACCCTTTTAATCTCCTTTCGAAGTTTGATGATAGGAATGAAGATGGAAAGGATGATGGGAAAGGTATTTTACTTGATCTTTTGGAGAGTGATAATGATGCGGATAACATTTGTGATGAAATGTTTACATTTATTTCTTCTAAGTAATGTGTAGATTTTCTTTAGTTATGCACGATTTTTTATGGTTCAATTTGTAATGTATAACTAGAGTAGTTTTTTATGGTTCTATTTCTAATGTATAGCTGAAGTAGTTGTGTCTTTGGCATGTCAAAGGCTTTATTTGGTTTGTTCTGTTTATCAAGCATGGTGCATGAGCTTAGTGTGGTACATCAGCCACATTTCATTATACTTAATTTTCGGTTTTAATATATTTTACCGGGGTAACTTTTTACCAACAACACCAACAACAACAACAACAACAACAACAAATATATATATATATATATATATATATATATATATATATATATATATATATATATATATATATATATATATATATATATATATATATATATATATATATATATATATATATATATATATATATAGTGTTGTATTCTATGCAGTACCAATATTAGATACAGTACTTTACAGTACCATTAAAATGAATCCAGGCCATAGAATGAGTTTGATCAAAGGTTAAGATTAAAAGTGCCAAAATTGTAATTTACTAAAAGATGAGGGTTTCTTTTCCAATTAAATAAATGGCTGAAAGGGTAATGTGGGAATTTTGCATTTAAATATTTTAAAAACCGTCTAGGGAAATTATCACAAAAATTATAATCTCAGATCTTTTTCATCTCTTCAACTTTCACACCCTCTCTCCCAAACCTATGAAACTAACCCTAATCCTTGACTCAGCCGCCGCCGTCACTTTCACAACCGTCCCTCTCCAAAATCGTCCTGTTCGTGGTACCACCAACTCAAAAACCGATTTAAGGTTTTTTTATTGGCTTATTTGAATTGGTGATTAAATCTTCTATCCAACACTACCTTCAAATGTTGTAAGTTTTATTAATTTTTGATACATTTTTGGCTTAAATATATATAAAATGTATATATATTTTTTATTTTTTTTTTCAATTTATTTTTGATCTGAAAAAATATGGTGTTCGATTTGATTATACTTTAGATCTGCAAAATATATTTTGGCTATGGATCTGAAAAACAACTCGATTTCAAAAAGCATGATTCATGTTTCTTTTGAAGAGCTCTCAAGCTTTGGATTTTGGTATTCTGTTATGTAGCTTCTTATATGTTTAGCAAGAATGAATTTTGGTGGTTTTTTATTTTGGGTCGAATGTGTTTTGTTGGTGTTTCTGCGAATATGTGGATCTGACCTGAGTTTGGAATATCATTACTAGAAATCTATGAATTAATCTTTACTTTGAAAAAAAAAATGTTTCTATTGAAAAACATTTTGTTTTGAAACACTATGAAAAACAAGCGAATCGTAGACATGTAATATGAAAATGGGGATATGATAAAAGAGATTCACGTGGTTGCTTTGTTTGACTAATAGAACAAGAGCACTCTTTTTAACTTTTTATATTTAAACTTTCATGATTTTAAAGCTTAACTTTTCTTTACGTTTTTAATGGTTTTCGTTTCATTCTGTCAGTACATATTACTATGAATTAACCACAGAACTTTTGAATAAACTAATATTGATAGCCAATAACTTTGATGTTGTTTTAATGAGTATGAAGTATGCATCCATATTCTTTTCTATTAGTATGATGGTGATTCATCTTTATGAGTTATTTTAATCCATATTAGTGGGTTAATGTTTGTGTACACGGTGATTCATCTTTATGCGTTATTATAATCTCATACTACGTATCTCTTTCATCTCTTTCAAAAAATAATATATAGTATGTACATGGTTAAGTGCTATAGTTTTGGTTGTGTTATTGGAGCATATGTGTTATCTACTTTTTAATGTTTAAAAAATTAGTTGACATAAATATAATCATGTATGTTTCCCTCAATATGCAGCTAAAGATAGATCAGGTGCCTTGCATACATGTGCACGTGCACATATGTTTTTGGAAAGTGTGCATATATATGTTTTAATAAATTTGACGAGAAAGCGCAACGTGGATACCGCTAACATACATGTTTTTGGAAGGCGTGCACATATGTTCTAATGAATTTGATGAGAAAGCCTTGCGTGCACATACATTCTTGAAAGGCGTGCACATATGTTTTAATTAATTTGATGAGAAAGTGAAAAGTGCACACATGTTTTTAAATGACGTCCACAATTATATATAACAAGATACTTGTACATGTATTGTATTTTATTTGTTATTGAATTTTGTGTATACTATTTATATTCTTGGTTTTTTATTTAATTTTTAGATGTTACATGTATATGTTTTTGTTTTTGGTCATAAATATCAAAGATCAAAGAATGCACATTAGAAACATATGTGCAATTATCATTTTAAGCAAAATAACTTTGTCGTCGAAACACTTAAACACAAGAAATATATGTAAGTATACAATGTTTGAAAAAAAAAACACATATGCACTTATTTTTCTGAAAACACATATGCAAAAGAAAATTGTAAAACTTAAAAAAAAAATAATAAATAAAAAAAAATAAAAAATAAATTAATGGGCTTAGAAAAACGTTTTTTAAGTAAAAAAAAAAAATACAAAAAGAAAGTAAAAATGTGTTTAACTATTTTACCTTTTTGAATTAATTAAAAACATTTAAGAATACTAAATTCCTATGAGTTGCGATCCCCTAAAAAGGGGATCAAAATTAAAAAGGCTAAAAAGGTTTTTAGCCACTAAGCTAGTGTCATGTGTCCCCCACCCACTCCCTCCCTTTTTTCTTTAATATTTTCAGTTAGAGGGCATTTTAGTCATTTGACCAATTTTTTTAATTCCACCTTAAATTTTAAATGCAAATAACTTTCAAACGACAAACTTTTAGAAAAAACCGATTTCACCATAATTTTTAAAATTTAATCCTCTTTAATTTGGTATAATTTTTTTTTTTTTTTTTTTCAAAATTTTTTTTTGACATATTCATTGGGTCATGATTTTCTTGAAATTTTTAGCATTTTTGGCTCTAATTTTTTCTAGTTTAAAGGCCGAATTTTGCAAAACTTAAAACACGAAAGTTGTAGCTTCTTGGTCATTCTTTACCCAGAAATTTGAATCACTCAAATCGAATATGATATGAGTGAGATATCGTATGTTAAAGATGACGTTTTACTCATATTTGTTGCACACAACGTGTTTGATGAAATGTTTAGCTTAGATTTTTAGTCTTAAAATCGAGTTAAATGCACTAATTTTTGTACAACAATGCACCTTTAGTTATTTTATTAATGTAAGATTCAAAAAGTTTTGTTTTTTCTTGTTTTTTTGTTTTTTTTAACTGATTAACCATATTAACTGATGAACCTTATTAACTAATTTTTAAAAAAGACATTTTGTTCATCAGTTACTTTGGTTGAATCATATTAACTGATGAACCTTATTAACCTTATTAACTGATGAACCTTATTAACTGATGAATCATATTAACTGATGAACCTTATTAATCTTATTAACTGATGAACCTTATTAACCTTATTAACTGATGAACCTTATTAACTGATGAATCTTATTAACCTTATTAACTGATGAACCTTATTAATCTTATTAACTAACTGATGAACCTTATTAATCTTATTAACTGATGAACCTTATTAACCTTATTAACTAATGAATCTTATTAACTGATGAACCTTATTAACCTTATTAACTGATGAACCATATTAACTGATGAACCTTATTAATCTTATTAACTGATGAACCTTATTAACCTTATTAACTGATGAACCTTATTAACTGATGAATCTTATTAACCTTATTAACTGATGAACCTTATTAATCTTATTAACTAACTGATGAACCTTATTAATCTTATTAACTGATGAACCTTATTAACCTTATTAACTAATGAATCTTATTAACTGATGAACCTTATTAACCTTATTAACTGATGAACCTTATTAACTGATGAACTTTATTAATTGATTTTTAAAAAAGACATTTTGTTCATCAGTTACTTTGGTTGAACCATATTAACTGATGAACCTTATTAACCTTATTAACTGATGAACCTTATTAACTGATGAACCATATTAACTGATGAACCTTGTTAACCTTATTAACTAACTGATGAACCTTATTAATCTTATTAAATGATGAACCTTATTAACCTTATTAACTGATGAACCTTATTAACTGATGAACCTTATTAACTGTGATCAATTTGATGAACCCAAACATTTGATCAAATTTAATGAACCTGAAATTGATGACCCTGAAATTTGATGAACCTGAAATTAGTGCATTTAACCGCAACATAATCGGTTGACCAGTTGACCTCCATTTTACCACAACATATAATCGGTCCAAGAATATAAAACAAAAATTAAAAAGAAGATGTTTTTTTTTGAAAGATATTAAAAAGAAGATGTGAAGATCAGGTCTAGACACATGACCGGTAACAACAGTCAACAACAACCAATAACAAATCCACTCTATCATTGACCCCATCTTCATCACAGTCAACAACTACCATATCAAATCTGCCACAACCCATCACCTCTCATCGTCACATAATTAAACTATCACAACATGACTCGAACCAAACAAATTGAAAAACGATCTCAGCTCATTTCTTTCATGTATATCAAAGACCATCAAGACATTTCAAAACATACTAGCAGCAGATCTAGAAGAAGTAGATTACTAGCAACAGATCTAGAAGAAGTAGATCCATTATTTGCCTTTGTATAACGAAATGATGGTGGTGGTTTTGATAATTACGGTGATTTGGTGGTAGATTGATGTTTATGATGGAGCGCCGACAATGTAGGAGATCTGGTGATGGTGGTTGGTGTGTAACGACAGTTTCCGGTGTATTGAAGGTGGTACATCGTTGATCGGTGGTGGGGCGTCGTTGATCGGTGGTGGTGCGTCGTTGATCGGTGCTGGTGATTGTAACGGCGGAGCAGATATGGTGGTGAATGTGTGTTTTTTATGGTGTTTTTAGTCAGTGTGTTTTGGATGGGTTGAGTAGCAATGAAAATTTATTGACAAGTACGAAACTGCCCTTATTGAAAAGAAGGTAGGGAGACACGTGTCAATTTGTCATTACTTTTTAGACTTTTTAGAATTAATCCCCTTTGCAAGGGATCCGGTGTCAAATTCCTATTGGTTTAAACTAGTACTGTATCTAATATTGGTACTGTATATAACGCGCCCCTATATATATATATATATATATATATATATATATATATATATATATATATATATATATATATATATATATATATATATATAGAGGTTTTATTTTCAGAACTCTGTTAAGTGCGGGAACTGCGAGAACTCTAATTTTGCATTAGAAAACATGCATATTCACATAAAACATGTATGTTTTCTTACATACACCTTAATACACATGCCTGCGTATTAAGGTGTATGTAAGAAAACATACATGTTTTATATGAACATGCATGTTTTCTAATGCATAATTGGAGTTTTCGCAGTTCTCGCACTTAACAGGGTTTTAAAAATAAAACCATTTTGTATTGATTTATTGCACTTAACAGGTTTTTATATGAACATGTATGTTATGCATGTATGTGTATTAAGGTGTATGTAAGAAAACTTACTTGTTTTATATGAACATGCATGTTTTATATTGTAAAATTAGAGTTCTCGCAATTTCCGCACTTAACAGGGTTCTGAAAATAAAGATAGACTATATATATATATATATATATACACACACACACACACTTTGTAATCATCATCTTTGGGGTCAAACCCAAACCGATAAAGTATATCAATAACCTCACCATCTCCATTAACTAGGCACGTACAGTGAATGGCGGGAGAGTTAATACTGCTGAGAGTGAAGGATTCCAAATGTGAATGACATCATAAATGGGATATGATCATTTAACAAAGCATATTAAGCCATTAACTGAACCACTAACAAAACAACCATCATACACATATGGTGTTCCAACAGGGATTTTGATGACCTTAGTGAGTACATGATATAGACATCGAGAAGGGTGAGATGTGAATGGCTTATAGAGCCTACCAAAAGAAAATCCATCGTAGAAGACCAAAATGGATGATTAAGGTGGGATTTTATGAAGGATGCTTTAGATAAAAGATCATTCCAGGGCTTAGATCCACACCTCATTTGTGTAAGTAGTTTCCCTGGTAGACGTATGAATATGTTGTTGGATAAAACATTCGGAGGTAATCTCTCCATAGAATCTGCTTGTAGGGAGGAAGGCATTTTAGTTAAACCCTTGTTTGATATGCTTATATCTTGCCAGCCCTCTTTGGAAACTATCTCAAAAAATTTCTTGGTAGCATAAATTAAAGCATGCATTTAGTACTAAATGCAAAAGGGGTTTTTCTAACATGTGCCCTTAGGCACATGTTAAGAAGTGGACCCATGTGACCTTTTTGCTCAGGGATTCACAAATAGGACACATTAAAATATTTTTTTATTTAAAAAATGACAAAAACTTAAAAAATATGACACAATGACCCACTTCTTATCATGTGCCTAGGGGCACAAGTTAGAAAATCCCATGCAATACCAAGGTAATTATTTGACTTAGCATTTCCCCATATTATACTCACCATAAGTCCTAGCTGTTGTTACGCCTGCCCAGAAGCAGTTGGATTAATTAAATGTGGGAATGTAAATTCAGTTATCAAAGATGCTAATCAAGTAAAACCCATAGGGGCTTGGCAATGCATCATTCACTCCATCACCCTTCACTCACAAACAACCAATTCCCTTATGCCACATCACCCTCCCACTTTTCCCTTCACTCACTCACTTTTTGTTGGCATCACATCACTCACCCTTCACTCACTTCTTTTTTTTTTCTTTTTCTTTTTTCTTTTTTAAATTCTATTAAAATTTATTAAAAACTAAAATTCATTCAAATTAAAATAAACATTGCATGATATTATTAAAAAACATAAAATACCATTACATAATACTAAAAAACTAATCTTCATCGTCCACCTCGAGGTATGGTAATTGTTGAGCGTGAATATGCTCAATAAGATCAAATCTGACACGAAAATGTGTATCCTCATCTCGTATCTCGGCTAAGGCTGCTTCGTCAAACACCGGTTCAATCGGAGGATCCTGAATATGAACCGGCGAGATTGCGTTACCGGCGTCATGTATAATCATGTTATGCAATATGACACACGTATAAACTATTTTTCTAATTCTTTCTATCGTGTGTGGCCGTAAGGGTCGATTCAGTATACCCCATTTACCCTTGAGAACACCAAATGCCTGTTCAACATCCTTTCGAGCCGACTATTGTACTTTCTTGAACTTTTTTTCCTTCGGGTCGGTTGGATATTTGAACGCTTTAACAAAAGTAGACCATGCCGGATATATGCCATCACAAAGATAGTAGCCACGCTTGTACGTATGGCCGTTCACAACAAATGGGCACTTAGGTGCCGTACCATTACGCTCGGTGAGGAATAGCGGAGATTGCATCACAACATTCACATCGTTGTTTGAACCCGGCGGTCCAAAGAACGCGTGCCATATCCACAAATCTTGAGACGCCACTGCCTCCATCATAATCGTGGGGTATTGATGGTCACCCCTTTTATATTGACCCCTCAATTCCATTGGACAATTCCTCCAAACAAAATGTGTGCAATCTAGGCTACCGATCATACCTGGAATGTGATGTCGGGCTTCGTGCGCTTCGTACAAACATGCAACATCATGACTTGTTGGCCTACGTAGAAAATCTCGAGCATATAACTCAATAATAGCATCACAAAAAAATTGAAGGCATTCACGTGAAGTTCTTTGCGCCATTTACAAATATTCGTCAAACTCATCCGGTGGTGCACCGATTGCGAGTTGTTTAATGGCAGACAAACATTTTTGTATGGCTGTGAAACTTTTTTTCATTCTAGCATCATAACCTTCTTGAAAATACTCGAATCTAGCCTCAATAGCTCGCGTTATTT
Source organism: Artemisia argyi (assembly GCA_030686995.1). Classification (NCBI taxonomy): domain Eukaryota; kingdom Viridiplantae; phylum Streptophyta; class Magnoliopsida; order Asterales; family Asteraceae; genus Artemisia; species Artemisia argyi. Next base: position 33,669,554 of record CM060687.1, read on the forward strand.
TTAAAAATAAACTTTTAGGCATACGATACCTATCTTCAAAAAATTTATCGTCGAATTTTGGATCTTCACAAAAATAATCACGATGCAATCTTTGTGCAGCAGAGATCCGATTGCGTTTCACTGATTTTCGTGTCGACCCAGCCGTATCTTCTTCATCTTCGTCAATCGCGTCAGCAAAAATATCGAGACTAGTATCGTTAGACCACTCGAACGGCTCATCTAGAAATAAAGTCGAACCAATTTTTTTATGCGCCATATACTTGCAGTTGAATCGGATTTTTTTTTGGATCGGATGTTTTTTTTGTTTGAATCGGCTTTTTTTTTAGTATGGATCGGTTGTGTTTTTTTTTTTTTTATGTTGTGTGTTTGTTTATGCAAGTATATATACAAAAAAAGGAAAAGTAACCGTTGGTCCATTAATTCACTCCCAACGTTCCAATTATTTGACTTTGCAACGGATAGTTTCACACGGTAAACATTACCGCAAATCAAACCCCCCCCCCCCCCCCCCGTGCGGTAAGGAGGCACCGGCGGCGGTGTTCCCGTGCGGTGGGGCTACCGTGCCGTGCCTCCCCGCATGCGTTGCCAAGCCCCTTACCTCAACTTTGATTTTGAGCTGTGATGAAACCTATATATATATATATATATATATATATATATATATATATATATATATACACACACTGATGACTTTAAATCACATTTAGACCTATAAGTTTATCTTATCTTAACTACGTTATAATGCATTTAGGACATTTCTGAAAATGAAGTCTTAAAAAAAATAATACCAAAAACATTTTTTTAATCTTAACTACATTATAATACATTTAGGCCATTCCTAAAAAGGAAGTCTTAGAAAAATAAAAGCAAAAACATTTCTTTAATTGCAATGATTTGAAACTAACACATAGATATGAATAGGAGTTAAGTTATATTATGAATTTTAATCTCTTTAATTGTAGGAGCTACTAATATTTATAAACCTCATTAACTTGCAATATCTCATTTAATTAACGTGATATAACAAACCAATTAAAAAAAAAAAAAAAAAAAAAAAAATCTATACTATAACTACTTTTTAATGCGTATTATATATATATATATATATATATATATATATATATATATATATATATATATATATATATATATATATATATATATATATATATATATATATATAACCTACAAACTAACCCACAAACTAACACGATTTAATCTGTGCTTCTAAACACAAATTACACTATTAATAATTTAAATGTTCTAATTTTAAAAAACATATTTAAAGTATTTGAGACAAAACTAAATAAGGAAAGTTTAAAATGAAAAATATTTACTCGCCACAAACATAGTCCCCATACCCGCTGCCGCATTGCGCGAGTACCCTTCTACTTATACAGCTTCTAGTTTGTATAAATGGTGTATGAACCTCATAACTAACTCAAATTTTTTTAGTATTTTTTAAGGGGGTGGCAACCTTGCCTCACTTTGCCTCAAGTTTTTGCAAAAACAACCAATAATATTATGCCAACACATTTCATGCCTCAACATACCTCAACATCATTTTTTAGTGGCAATCTTAGTACCCAATTTTTTTTTCTTTTTTATTTTTTTCTTTTTTTTATTTTATTTTTATTTTTTTGGAAATAAGCCTTATAACATAGCTAGTGATAAAATAAAGGAAATAAGCAAATAGTTATACGATTATGTTGTACACGAGAGTATATATACTTAGCCTTTCTTTATTTTTTGGTGCAGGGACCCAACGTTGAATTAAAGAAGCTATGGCGTATATTCGGCGGAATATTTACCATCATCATAGTTGGTTTCGTTCTATTCCTTTTTATGAATTATAGTATTATGAAGATGGTCATTCACCATCGGCCACCCTCCGGCCACCGTCACCACCCATCTTCATCACAAACCGTGCCCAATTCATCTTTACCATCTGAAGATGGTCATTCTCAACATACCCAGATGGTCATTCCTCATCTGAAGATGGTCATTCTCAAAATTAAGGGCCTCAACTCGCCGGAGTAAGTTTTCCGGTGAAGTCTGGTCGTAGTCAAATGGTAAGGAAGAAGAGAGAAAAGCCTCCAACGGCTATAACCATTAAATGCCAATGGATAGTTTTTTCTTGAGCTTCACCATACCGATTCGGTACAAGTTGCCGCTAGAGGTGCCGATCTTTGCTAACCGATTTAGTGGCATTCCACCTTGCCGATCGGCAAGGCTTGCCGATCTCTCATACCGTGAAGGTTGCCAGTGCCCTAAGATCGTTTTGGCATTTCTTTAATGAGGTTTTATGATTATTAAGCAACTTTATAAAAACAAAGTTAATGACAGCTCTGTGATTTGAACCCACGCCCTTTCGGACCAGAGCCTAAATCTGGCGCCTTAGACCACTTGGCCAAACTGTCAGATGATTATTGTTAATGAATGATAGCATTAGTATTTCAATCTATAGGTACAAACGTATCATTGATAAAAAAGAATCAGAGCGACCAATTTTGAATAGGATTCCAACCACTGCAAAATTCCCGTGCGTGCTTTGATGAAATAAGTGCAACTCTATATTGAATCTAAGCATGTAAAACATATTAAAGTTTGTGAAAATGTTAATTTGATTTGGAAACTAAAATGAGTTAATACGAGGCTTTACCCAACCCGTGCGATGCACGGTCTGTTGGTTGATTAATTATGTTGGTGATTTTACATCACCAATATGATTTAAGTGTAATTGATTGACTTAGTTGACCAATGTATAATCATGATAAATGTTCAACAAGTAGAGATTGTGCGGAGTGCACACTTGTATGACGTTATTGTGATTATCGCCCCGAATCACGGGGGTCCGGGGGCAGCGCCCCCGGTAGCGGGGTTCCAGGGGCGGCAGCCCCTGGCTTTTGGACATTAATTTTTACCCATTATTTTATATAAAGTGCTATGTAAAAAACGCACTTAAAAATAAAATTCCCAGTATTTTGGACATTAATTTTTATCCGTTAATTTAACCATTTCGGTAGTTAAATAACTGCTTTGGCAGTTACAACCGTTTTGGTTTTATTGGTCATAATTTTCTGTTTCTCTGGTTCTGGTTTTCATAACAATCATAACACATTCTCGGTTCATAAATCTGAGTTTTATCCGATTAAAGATTTCGATAGAACCATCGAAATACTTCGATCTGAAAGTGTTTACATGACTCTCAGATTATTGTGATCTAATAATTCTAACAAAGATCAAAGTATCTGTGATCATGACGAACGGAGGAGAATCTGTGAAGGATATGACGAGCAAGTTTGATAAGTTGGTGAAGTTTGAAGGGCAGGATTTCCGTCGCTGGCAAAAGAAGATGCACTTTCTTCTTACCACCCTGAAAGTTGTGTATGTTCTGAGTACACCCACTCCCGAAAGAAACGACAATGAAACTTTGGAACAGATTAGGAAGAGGATGAAGTGGAGAACGCCGACTACATATGCCGTGGTCACATTCTAAATGGTATGTCTGATTCCCTCTTTGATGTCTATCAAAACGCTGAATCTGCAAAAGCACTATGGGAGTCCCTAGAATCCAAATACATGGCAGAAGATGCTTCTGCAACGAAGTTTCTTGTGGGTAATTTTATGAATTACAAAATGGTTGATACCAGGCCTGTCATGGAACAATTTCATGAGATGTTAAGGATTTTGGGACAAATTACCCAACACAATTTGTTGATTGATGAAGCCATCTCGGTTGCTGTTATCATTGATAAACTGCCCCCTTCCAGGAAAGAATTCAAACATGGTTTGAAACATAAAAAGGAAGATTTAAATTTGGTTCAACTCGGTAGTCATCTACGAATTGATGAAGGATTAAGAAATTAGGAACTTGATAATAATCCTAAAGGAAAGAACCAAATTAGATCATCTTCTGTTAACATGGTTGAAGGTGATGGAGCCAAAAATTTAAACAACAATAAGAATAAACGAAAGTTCAAAAGTGGCGATGATAAATTTGCCAACAAGAAGGCTACTCTTACTTGTTGGAAATGTAACAAGCCTGGTCATATGAAGAAGGATTTTTGCTCTCGTAAGGACAATAAAGGCGCTGGTGCAAGTGGGTCTAAGGATCCTGAAAAGCAACAAGGTTATAATTCTGATTCTATACAGAATTTTGATAATGTTTTACATTATGTTTCTATTATTTCTGATGCATTTTATGTTCAGGATGATGAAGTTGCTTGGTGGTTTGATTCGGGTGCAACAAGTCACGTTTGCAAGGATCTTCATTGGTTTCAAGTCTGTAAATCGATTGAAGATGGATCATTTGTAAAGATGGGAAACGTTGCAACTGAACCAATCAAAGGAATAGGACGTATTTTATTGACTTTCACTTCTGGAAAAACTTTATGTTTAGATAATATATTGTATGTACCCGGGATTCGAAAGAATCTTGTTTCTGAAATTGTGTTGAATAAGTGTGGCTACAAACAAGTGTTGGAAAGTGACAAGTATATCTTGTCAAAACATGGTTCATTTGTTGGATTTGGTTATGTATGTAATGGAATGATTAGATTAAATTTGAATTATCCTTTGTTTAATGCTTCTGCTTGTATGATTACTTCTAGTAATAGTAATACTTTAAGTAAATCTGAATTATGGCATGCTAGACTAGGACATGTTCATTACAAGAGAATGAAAGATATGTCTAAAATGAGTTTAATACCTGCTTTTGACATGACACATGAAAGTTGTAAAACTTGTATGTTAACAAAGATCACTAGACAACCTTTTAAAGGTGTGAATCGGGAAAGCAAAGTATTAGATCTCATACATAGTGATTTATGTGATTTTCATGCCAATCCTTCACTAGGACATAATAAGTACATAATTACTTTTATTGATGATGCTTCTAGATATTGTTATGTCTATCTATTGCATGCTAAACATGAAGCTCTTGATAAATTTAAATTTTATAAACAAGAAGTAGAACTTCAAAAACAAGATTTGATAAAAGTATTGCGTACTGATAGAGGTGGTGAGTATTATGATCCAGTTTACTTCTAATCAACCGGAATAATACATCAAACCACGGCTCCTTACACACCACAACAAAATGGGGTGGCTGAAAGGAAGAATAGGACCTTAAAAGAAATGGTGAATTCCATGTTATCCTATTCTGGACTCAGTGAAGGATTTTGGGGTGAGGCTATGTTGACAGCATGTTATATTTTGAATAGAACTCCAAATAAAAATAGTAAACAAACGCCTTATGAAATTTGGACCAAGAAGGTACCAAATTTGACTTATTTAAGGGTTTGGGGCTGTAGAGCGGTGGTAAGGTTAACTGAGCCTAAAATGAAATATTTTGGTGAAAAAGGCATAGATTGCATCTTTATTGGGTATGCTGAGCATTCCAAGTGTTATAGGTTTTATGTTATAGAACCTAATGATTATGTGTCGGTGAACTCTTTAATAGAGTCAAGAGACGCTATATTTGATGAAGAGCGGTTCACGTCTATAACTAGACCAAGAGGTATGGTTCAGTCATCTTCAAGTAAAATAGTTGAAGATGAGATTGAAGTACCTGGTCCATCTATTCCTAGAAAAAGCACTAGAACAAGAAAAGCTAAGTCTTTTGGTTCTGATTTTTAGCTTTATTTGGTTGAAGGAACAAGTGATAAGACTTTATCTCAACGTGAATATTGTTTCATTATTGAGGAGGATCCAAAGACCTTGAGTGAAGCAATGGCTTCTAGGGATGTTGCTTTTTGGAAAGAAGCAATTCAAAGTGAGATTGATTCCATCATGCATAATGATACTTTGGAATTAACTGATTTACCTCCTTGATGCAAGGCATTAGGATGTAAATGGATACTTAAAAGGAAAATGAAAGTGGATGGAAGCATAGATAAATATAAAGCCAGATTGGTTATCCAAGGCTTTAGACAAAAGAAGGGACTTGACTTCTTTGATACTTATGCTCCTGTTGCTAGGATTTCCACTATTAGATTGTTGTTAGCTCTTGCGGCTATACATGATCTAGTTATTCACCAAATGGATGTGAAAACTGCATTCTTAAATGGTGATTTGGATGAGGAAATTTACATGAAACAACCTGAAGGGTTTGTGATGCCTGGACATGAAAACAAGGTATGTAAATTGAAGAAATCATTGTATGGTCTGAAACAAGCACCAAAACAATGGCATCAAAAGTTTGATGATGTGGTCTTGTCTAATGGTTTTTCTTTAAACCAAGCTGACAAGTGTGTATATAGCAAATTTGATGCTTCTGGTAAAGGAGTGATAATTTGCTTATATGTGGATGACATGTTGATCTTTGGTACTCACCAAGATCAAGTTGATAAGACAAAGGAATTCTTGTCATCTAATTCTGATATGAAAGATCTGGGGGAGGTAGAGGTGATTCTTGGTATTAGAATCAAACGAGGAAACAATGGTATCTCTATTTCTCAATCTCATTATATTGAGAAGATACTGACAAAGTTTAACTTTGATAATTGTTCTCCTGTTTATACTCTTGTAGATCCTATTGTGAAGTTTCGACCTAATACAGGAGCTCTAGTGAAACAACTAGAATACTCTAGAGCTATTGGATCTCTTATGTATGCCATGATTAGCACTAGACCAGATATAGCTTTTGCTGTAGGAAAGCTTAGTAGGTACACTAGCAATCCTAGTGCTCTACATTGGCAAGCTCTGGGTCGAGTATTTCAGTATTTGAAAGGAACCATGAATTATGGTTTGACATATAGTGGTTATCCTTCCGTTATAGAAGGTTATTCCGATGCCAGTTGGATTAATAATACGGAGGATCACTCGTCTACGAGTGGTTGGGTATTCCTTCTTGGGGGAGGTGCTATTTGTTGGGCTTTAAAGAAACAGACTTGTATTACAAGCTCAACCATGGAGTCTGAATTTGTTGCTTTAGCTGCAGCTGGTAATGAAGCTGAGTGGCTGAGGAATTTGGTTTATGAAATTCCTTTGTGGCCAAAACCGATATCTACCATTTCTATCAGATGTGATAGTGCTGCTACCTTGGCTAAGGCTTATAGTCAAGTGTACAATGGAAAGTCTAGACACTTAGGTGTTAGACATAGTATGATTCGTGAGCTTATCATGAATGGTGTGATATCTGTGGAGTTTGTAAAAACTCAACTGAATTTAGCCGATAATTTAACCAAAGGGTTAGCAAGAGATCTCGTACACAAGGCGGCTATTGGGATAGGTTTAAAGTCCACCAAATTAAATCCTTGTATCAAGATACCCAATTCCCATCTAACGTAATGTTAAATGCTGAATTCAATGTGGAAAGCTTGATATCTTTGGATTGAAACACATAATTACATCATCCCACGGTATGTGTTCAGTACCGCAAGATAAAGGAGGTTGAAATTATATTTCTTAATGGTTTTTGACAAATTGCATGTGCAGGTGCAAGAATAAAAAACCACCTATATAAGCATGATGTTTAGCTGCTTCAAGAAGCTTAGGACTTGGCTTTGATATGCTTATTGAAGGATAGGACACAAGCTAGTAAAAAATAGTGTCAAGTGGAACATGTGAATGTGTAAACTGTTGTGTATATTATCTTCATGTATTCACTATGAATAGAAAGAGTTCAATCATTTAGTGACACTATGATATTCGAATATTATAAATGCTAATGTACTAATGTGAAATTCAATCGTCACGGCATTTCATTTATGCATCAGTTTGTTGTTTGTTATGAGTTTGTTTTAAGTTAATCAAGATTACACTTAAATGGGGAGGAATGTAGGTGATTTTACATCACCAATATGATTTAAGTGTAATGGATTGACTTAGTTGACCAATGTGTAATCATGATAAATGTTCAACAAGTCAGGATTGTGAGGAGTGCACACTTGTATGACGTTATTGTGATTATCGCCCCGAATCACGGAGGTCCGGGGGCAGCGCCCCCGGTAGCGGGGTTCTAGGGGCGGTAGCCCACGGTAGCAGGGTCCAAGGGGCAGCGCCCCTGGATTTTGGACATTAATTTTTACCCGTTATATTATATAAAGTGCTATGTCAAAAACGCAATTAAAAATAAAATTCGCAGTTTTTTGGACATTAATTTTTACTCGTTAATTTAACCATTTCGGTAGTTAAATAACTGCTTTGGTAGTTACAACCGTTTTGGTTTTATTGGTCATAATTTTCTGTTTCCCTGGTTCTGGTTTTCATAACAATCATAACACATTCTCGGTTCATAAATCTGAGTTTTATCCGATTAAAGATTTCGATAGAACCATCAAAATACTTCGATCTGAAAGTGTTTACACGACTCTCAGATTACTGTGATCCAATAATTCTAACAAATTATGTGTATTTTCTTAATGTTGGTGCAGACGCTTGTATAAGCATATGACGATATTTAGATGCCTATGACAGATTTTGAGTTGTTAGAGAATTTGATGAATGTTTCAGGATCTTTTAAATTGCATGATTGTATGCGTTTATGCTTTGTGCAACAGGCATGTGAAGATGATGCATTTTCAAAATTTCTTTTTGCTTGTTGTCAACATTTGAGGCGTGTAATGGCAAAGAACCATACCATGATTGTGAGCATGGAAGCTTTAGGTGCTCGTGGTGTAGCTTTGGATTCTCTCGATGCTTTGAGAAAGACTCAAGAGAGGCATCGTGTATTGCTTGAAAAGTTAAATAAATTTGTTTAATCAAGCAAAAGCCGGTGTTTGTGAGGAAGAATAAAATGCTAAAAAGATGAATGAGTGACCCCACTCGATTTGCAAAGTGAAAATCTCTCTTTTTCTAGTGAAAACCAAATGAAATTTCACGTTAATTATAAGTTGCATTGTGACATATAAGAATGAACTGATAAATCCTTAAGGTTTTAATTATATGTTGACCCGTATGGTCATAATCAGTATCATGTTGACCCGTTTGGTCATATTCAATATCATGTTGACCTGTGTGGTCATATTAAGCTTTGAAACAACCCGACTTTCTTGACACCACAACTTTGTCAACAACATCAATGTAATTCACTGATTACTTTTCCCTTTCATACGGCATACTTACTACGGATAATTTTACTTCATAGTCTCAAAATACAATTTACCAAAACACAAAAATTATATTTGATATGTTAAAAGGTCTAAGGTAGGTGATTGTTTGTTTTGGTTGATGGTCGAGATTTGTTGCCTTTTTTTTTATTTATCGAATATATTGGTTAGTCTATTAGATAAGTTTGTAGATTTTTTTTATTGTTATTGTCCTTTTATTTTAGTCTATGAATGGACATTAAAATTAAACTTTAAACTATACATTAGTATATGAAGTTAAATTCACTCCACATTCACATTATTTCACTACTTTAATTTCTCCTTAATTTATTTTCTCTTTTAGTCATATAATCTACCAATCTTAATAGCTAATTCACTTTGTTCACGATCAAATTAAAAAGATTTGGAAATGACTTAAAAAATGTGACAATTCGATTAATAGTTTGTGAATCTACTAAAATTTAATGTATAAAATTATTAGCGTATATAGGGAATCAATATTGTCTTTGTAATTTTCATTATTATAGCTCTTTTAATAGCTTTATTAGCAGATTTATATCTTTGCCAAACATATTGATTTAATCATAATGATCTCTAAGAACACATGTATGTTAAATTTAAAAGCTATATCGAGTTTAACAAACATTTAAAAGACGAAACAAAGATGTACGTTCTATTTCATCACATACAAAATTAAACACATTGACATGTTTGTGATCATTGAAATGAAACTAAGTAGCTAGGTGGGAGTGTAACCAATTTTTGAAAGCCTTGTATTTACGTTACCACCTTCCACTCATCCAACCCATTAATAAATTTGTTACATATATAAAACCTTACTAAAATCCCTATACACGTTTCTTTGGTCCTTGTAAACATATGATTTCTTGAAATACAAACAAAAATATTGAAAATATGGTAACGATAAAGATAGACCATAATACGTACTTACTATACAAATATTATCCGTAGACTTTTCATTTCTTTTGGTTCATACTTCATAGTACTATTTCAACAAACTTATATACTTCAAAGTTTTTATTCTTTAATTTGAATATGCGTATTTATGCGAAGTTTTGTATTATGTACTACTTTCAAACTTAAGCTACTATCGCAATATCATAAAATGTGTGCGACTAAATTAGATTATATGGACTATGGGTTTGATAAAAAATAACGTTGGGTAAACTTAATGTGAAGTTTTCTACACATTGGTTGAAACTTTGTTTAGTTTTTGGCTTAATCATATGTATTATGTTATGTGACATGATACATACCTTATCCCTCATGGAGAAAATTATACACGAAAGATGTACCCTTGGTACAATATAATGAGTAGCCAAAGCAAGTAGATCAGTATTAGGTTCGGTTCATACTTAATTACCTTTCAACATTTTCCTGATTTGATTGGCATAAGAAAGAATCAATTCACAATTAAACACCTTCCTTAATTACTATACACGCTCCCTTATACCTTTTGACAATAACAGGTTCTTCCCCTCTCATTCATACGAAAAAAAAAAAAAAAAAAAAAAAAAAAAAAAAAAAAAAAACAACTCACACAAAGTTCTGCTTCCATATTTTTTTTCAAAATGAAGGGTTGCTGAAGCATTGTTCGTGGCTATTAGGGTGTGTTGTGATATATGATCGTGGGTTAAACGGTGTTGTTGTGGTAATTGATTCGTGGTTTGGGGTGTTCGTAATTCGTGTTCTTGATTCTCTTTCTCATATAGTTGTTTCTTTTTTGTGTTTTATTGAGCGAACCAAATAAAGAACATAACAGATTTGTTATGATTCTTTCTTTATTTTCGGATATAAAAAGAAGCAAAGCTTCTCATAGATCGATGATGAGTTTCTTTTCGTGTTATTGATCTTTAAAGGTCTTAAAATAATTGTAATACACGAAAAAGAAAGCTGAGATCTTTTGGTTATTTATTTTCAGTTTGTATTCGAGTCGTGTAGATGGTTGTTGTTGTTGTTGTTATGATATTTGTGAGGAGATAGGAATTGTTTTTTGTAGTATGTTGTGGTCATTTAGATGATGGGATTGGACTTAGGGTAGTCGTTGATTGTTGTTGTGGTTCTTTTGATTTTGTATTCGATATAAAACACGAAAGAAATACTGACATCATGTTCTTATTTGTGTTTGAGTTGAGTCTTGATTGTTGTGTTTGAGTGAGATGGGTGGTTCCGTTCCGTGGCTGTGGTGGTGGAAGTGTATTGTGCTATATCGTGTAATGATTTCGTGTAATGATTAAATGGAGATGGTTTGTATACTTTGAGGGTTTAATGTTGCAACCTTTTGTTTTTTTAACACCTCTTTGGAAGCATTAAATTAAACCATGAATCTATTTATTGATAAATGCATTTATATGATAATATTTGATTTCGGTATATATATTTTAGAGTTTAAGGTATTGCTCTAAGCATGTTGTACCGTACAAATTTTTGTGCACAACCCCCCTTGAGCATTAAATTAAGGGGGATAAGTTTTAAGTATAACTAGTCATTTAGACCCGTGCGTTGCACACGGGCTCTATCTAATTGGTCATAGTGTAATGTGTGATATTTATTTTCCTCATTAGGTTTGTAAGTTATGATGGTATCACAACTTTTGTAAGCATCACATGAGTTTAAGATAATGAGTTTAATTAGTTGTTTGGTTACTTTTATATTTAGACCGAGTCATTTATACCCGTGTGATACACACGAGCTTAATCTAAATGTTTGTTAGTGTATTGTTCAACACAAATTTTCGTCATTACATGGGCTGTATATAAGTATTCACAGCGTAATCTTTGGCACTTATTTTCGTCATTATATATCTAAGTTATGATATTATCACACATTTTCTAAGCATGACACACATTTAAATAGTTTATTGACATTAAAATAGTATATGTGAAGAGACTCTTTTCAAGATGCTACATTTAAAAGAGTCTCTTCACATGTAATTTTCGAATATGTATAAGTTACATACTAAATGTCAAAAGGAGGTTAAAGGCATACGGTTCTTTCAAAATAAATGTAACTCTTATATAAAATCGTAACAAAGTGATATTCTCTATATTTTGAGATCTAACTTGTGACAATGAATTATCCTTTTGGTTTATCATATCAAGTACGGTAGCTCCACATTACTACGCTTAGTTACTCGAACTTTATTTTATCCACAAAAACCATTTAAGTTTCAATATTTTTTTATTGTTGTGAAAATCGGTCCAATATTGTTAGTATATTTAATTTGTAGCATATTGCATATATAAATATATTTAAAGACATCAATCTCAACATATAATTTTTCTACTCTTAATAACTAATACTATAACAATTTCATTTGGCCAAATTTGGTTGGCATTCTACAAATGAAACTAAAATCATATTAAGATAATCAATTAATCTCCATAGTGATATTAACACACCGCAAGACAAAAAACTACATTAAAAGCAAAAATATAAAAATGCACCAACAAAGTGTAGTAATAATTATTGATTAAAAATTGAATGCTCGTCACATTATTTTCAAGAAACTTACTTGCTAACGAATCAATAGTATTAGCCCGTTTATCGGTATTACATGAAATAAAATATTGCATTTTTAATTTGTAACGTACAATTAATATGAATGCTAAGTATTCATCCCACCGATGGTCGTGGCGTTGTTCTTGTTTTTGTTGTTATTCTTGTTGTTTTGTCTTTGTCATTGTTGTTCATTGGCCTTTTGCATGTTTTGTTCTTGATACAATTTTTGAAACTTCTCGATCTCTTTATTTAATGATTCTTGACGTGCTACAAAAAACAATTAGATATAGTAGATCGTTAGTAACTTAAATGCAATTAATCAATATATTTCATTTTCGATCAAAGTAAAAATGTTCGTGCATGTTTCACTTAATGATAAGACAATGATGTGTATGATCTCTTAAACCATTGGAGAAGATGACGTTACTACCAAACCCTAAGCACCATCTTTATTTCCTACATTGTTACATACACAAAACACACGTGAAATTTACATGAAACAATATAAATCAATATGCTAAATAAGTAAGATGATATGATGCTTACTTTACAACCATAATAAGTTGTAGCCCAATGTGCACGCGGTGTGGAGGAAGTTGTGGTTTGTTGTGTGTGATTTTTGACACATTATATAGTTGATAAAATATTTGTAACTCATGGACGGAAAGGTAAAAAGACTAACCACTAATTGGTGTGTTTAATTTATGCATTCATTGTACCAAACACTTCATCTCCTATATACTTATCCTTATACATGACTATTAAATCAATGTACTAACACATGAAGCATCCACATTTCATTTTCAATTCATGAGCCATTTATTATGACCACTTACATTTATAAGGCTACTTAAGCTTTTAGTATATAAGATAAGATAGATTATACCTTTGGCCATTGATGGTATGCTCGGTAGGGGTGTGCCAATGTAGTTGATTAAGTTGATACTTAATTCCGTTTATATAATATTAGCTTATAGACCCGTTGACACCGGGTAATTGTTTAGAGAGATAGAGAAAATGAGATGATAAGAAAAGTAAAACGTAAACATGTTCGATTAATATATGAAAGAAAGAATGAAATAATCCGTCAATAAGCAATTGAGTTTGTTACAATTAAAGTAATAAACATCCACGCGTTAGCGTGTCCAAAATTGATTGTCTTGAATAGCAAATGATTGGTGCGAGCGCTACTCGATTTAATACCCAATGCCCATGGTGTGGACACCTAAAAGTCCATAGAATATGTAAGTAAAGGCATTTTGATTGTTGCTATATTATAATTCAAATTTTGGGGAAAAAAAGAAAAAGAAAAACAGAATACCTCTTGTAGTTTGATCATAGATCTTGCAGTACTTCTTTGTACACGACATTTGTTGTAGTTTTAGAGAGATTACCATCTTGATCACAAACGACAACTTTCAAACCTTTCTTGCTTTTTACTCGTGAAACAACAACGTACATTTATCCATGTTTGAAAACGGGACGTGCAGCAAGTACAAACCAACTTTTAAAAGCGATTGACCTTGGCTTTTGTTGATTGTCATGGCAAATGAAACTGAAATTGGATATTGTTTCCTGACAATCTGAAGAGGCAAACGCTTATCTGGTGGAGTAATTCGCAACCTTGGTATGATCACTTGTTTTCCAAAGTTGGTCCCGTTAATGATTTGCGCTTGAATGGAATTTTGTGTTAATTTAAGAACTTGCAGTCTTGTCCCGTTACATAAAGCATTTGCTTGGTCTATATTTAAGAACTTGCAGTCTTGTCCCGTTGATAGATTGAGGCGAGAAAATGGACTCATCTATTTGGGCACCACGTTCATTTTATTGATGTTGTCGCAACTTAAGTAAACCATTTCTTTAAAGACCCGTTGAATCACGGGAATTTTAAAGGGAATTATCCATTAAGGAGTTATACGCACGGATAAAAAACAAACAATAACGATCGCTGATGAGTGTCTAAATACTCATCATTTTGTACCAATCTGAACTGCCAAAACATACAAAAACACTCAAAAATGCATCATAATACTTAAAATATCTCAGAAGAGTGTTTTATATGTTTCAAATACAAAATATGCAAAAACAAATGAAAAACGTACAAAGTTTGCATAATTGGCAGTTTCAGTCCCTCAAGTTTCAAATATTGTCAAAACTAGTCCCTGAAGGTTTTAAATGAATAAAAAATCAACTTAAGTCCTTGGGAAACCAAAAATGTTCACAAAACATCCCTGGATAAAAGTTTACACAAACTGGCAATTTTTACCCCTCAAGTTACAAAATTGGCAAAATAGTCCCTGGGTAATTAAAACTTGAAATTTTACAAAATATACCCTTGTACTATGCATGATTGACAATTTGGAACAATTTGTTTGACTTTTGGGAAATTACAAGTTTAGCCCCTTAAAAATCCAAATTTGCAATAAAGGTCCCTGGAGTTTGAAAAATTGCAGAAAAGGTCCCTGGGTGTTTTTAAATGGAAAAATAAATAAAATAGTCCTTGGTTTATTAAATTTGGCAAGTTAAGTCCTTAAAAATACTTTGGGAAAATAACATGTTCAGCCCCTCAACTTTGCCAAATTTACAATTTTGGTCCTTGTTCACTTAAACCAATCCGGACCCTTTTTATTTCAATAATCCAAAACCAAATCCAATCCACCTAAACTACCCCAGCCCATACACCCCTAGCCCATCCAATAAGCCCAGTCCAAACCCACCCTTTTATTTAAAATCAACGCTGACCCACGTTGACCACCCAAAACCGCCAAACCACTCCCACTGTTCATCCTCCACCTTCACCCCTGCATCCACCAATACCAAGTGGTTTTACCACCACCTCACAACCTTTCCAGCTCACCCCCAACACCCTTCCACCTCACACACCAAACCAGATAAGCATTTAATGCTTTCTCCACAATTTTTCTCTTCCAAACTCCATTTTGTCCCTGTTTTTCTTCCATAAAGTCCCAACTTGGCCTCCAAACATTCCCCTTGCCCCCTGACACCTCCACAAGCTCCCAACAATCTTTAATTACAACCCTTTGCCTCCACGTTAACATGGAGGACTTTGGCGCCAAAAGTGAGTTTGAACGGTCTTGATCAATTGGACATAATGGATGGCTCAGATGAAGTGGGAAAGGCTCAGAAGATATTTCTTAACCTAATTGAAGCCTATAAAGACCAAGAGAAGCAGAGGAGAAGAGAACCTAGTTTTTTTTTCAATTAATGTATGTCGTATTAGTTTCTTTAAAAAGTTCAAGTGTAATTTAAAGCTTTCAAGGTTCAAGTTAGTATTCTCAGTGTACTAGTAATCTTTTCAGTTAATAAAAATCAAGTGTGTTTTGTTATCTCAAGTAATGCAATTTCCAATTTCATTTCAAATTTCTCAATAAGCTATAAGTGTTGTTCTTAGTTGATGTTACAGACTCAATAAGCTCATATAAGCTCCTCAGAAAGCTTGTGTAAGCTTTTAGAAACTTAATTAATCAATTTAGTGTTCAAGGTAAAAAATTCACAAAAATACAAAAAAAAATAAAGAAAAATTCAAAAATCAGTTCTTCAAGCATGATCAAGTAGGAGCAAGGCAAATATTGGATGGTCTTGGGTTAGTGAATCTGTGGAGATTCCATAGGATTGTTCTTGGTTCTTGGTTCCAAGCAGGAAAGCAATTTGTAAGTTTCAAAAATTTCATTTCTGTCTTTTTACTGTAGCCTTGCTTATTGTTTAGCTTTTTCAGTGTTTAATGCTTATTTAGTCTTATATAGTCATAATATAACATAAAAATAGTATCTTGTTTGTTTGAATCAATAGTTACTAAAAAAATAAAAATCAATCAGTCAATATAGTATATCTTGTGTTCTTGTGTATTTGTGGTCATTATCTGTTTCTAAGTGCTTAATTACATCTGATATATCATAATAAGTCATATTGGTTCATTAGAATAAGCTCTTATAGCCCTTAGCTAATTAAATCTCAAAACAGTCTAGATTAGAGGGTGTTTGGAATAAGCTTTTGAGCTGAGCTCTTATTGTCAATTGGTGATTATCTGTGTTTCAATAGTTTGCAGTAGTATCACTTAGGTAAATTAAGGCATAAAAGTTTAGGTTTAAACCACAAAAAGTCAAAATCTAACTCATCTCATCACCACAGTTAACTGTGGTGGAATTTGAGTCCATAACTCATCAAATCTACTCACAAGTTAGTAATTTAGCTTATTTCAATCTTAGTATAGCTTAATATGATATAATCAATCAGTAAGATAAGTTAGAAATTCAACAAAGTCAAACTAGTAGTTAATTTCAAAAATAGTCAAAGTGCACATCTCAGATTTTCTCAAAAATTCTAAGATTTGTTTAGAATTATAGAGTAAGATCTAGGACTTAAAATTTGTTGTAGTAATACTTTACCAGCCCATCTTTAAGTTCCAATAGGTTTTATATTTTTAAGATTTTTACCCTAAGCCCCACAGACCCTCAAACTCACTTGCAGGGCAAAGGTGTGCCCTGCTCATTCAGACCCAGTCCATCACCAATACTTTGGTGGTGATTTCTTATCAACTCAGTGGACCCCACACCCTAGGTTTCAGCTTAATTGTAGCTTAATATACCAGCTTTTCACATCTAGGTTTAATTTAGACTTTAGCTTATTGTAGAATAGCTTTTAGGATCAAACTTGTGACCTTTGTAAAACAAGCTATACTGAGCACTCAGTATTTGATCACCAATCCAAAGGCTCACACAAAGCTTATTAGTGAACTAATAAGCTAGCTTATTAGTTTAATCTGTAGCTTATCAACCCATATTTGAACCCCTAGGTTTAGTTTGAACCCTCTTTTATTTTTGTGGACCCCACACTCATTGAAAGTAGACTGCAAGGCAAAGCCTTACCCTGCACACCTGCACACCACCACCACACCACCAACTTAAGTGGTGGCTGCAGCCCACACCAGTAGGTCCCACACATCAAACCTAGCTTATTACAACCCCCCTCCTACCCAGGTTCAAACCTTGACCATTAGTTTGACCTATAGATCAGTGGACCCCACCTTAAATTGTCCCAAATCTCTGTTCCATTTCTGAGTCAGAAGAGAAATAAGCAAGTGCTTATTTGGGATTTTCAGCTTATTTTAGGAGCTTATCTCATTAAGTTTAGTTTAATATAGTTCAAGTAACTTAGGTAAACTAGATTTCACCATAGTGGACCCCACATACCCTCTTTAGCTTATTTCTTAATTTAGTCAACCTTAGTCAACTGTTTAAGCTAATAAGCACTCTCTGTGCTTATTCTTGATTTCCAAAGTAGTTGTCTTTATTAAAGTTTCATTATTTAAGTATTTAAATAGTTTTGTAAAAGAAAAACCAGAAAAAGCAAACATAAAAATAGTGATAGCTTCTATTTAATAGAAATTATCTAATTAATTTTCATTTTAGCTTATTAATAAGCACTTGTCCAATTTTATAATTTTATAAATTACTTAGTACTTTAAAGTAGTTAGAATAATTTTCTTAGAATTTTCCTAAGCAGTTTACTATTTATTAGATTTAAAACTAATTTAAATAATTAAATAGGTATTATTAATAATTAAATAGATTTCTTTAATTTTAATTAATAAAAGTAGAATTTTATATTTTTCCTAAGTTTTATAAAGTAGTTAAGACTTTTAAAAAAATAGTTTCATAATTTCTACTGTTCATTTTATAATTTTCTTATTTAAATTAATTAAATTAGCTCAAAATTAATCAATAAGTAATTAATTAGTCAATTAGCTTAAATATAATTTTTAGCAAGTTTTTATAATTTTGTAGTATTCCTGTAGTGTTTAAATAGTTTTATAAATTTTATCATAATTTTCTAAGGTAATTTAGTATTAATAGTAATTTAAAATAGTTAAAATAGTTTAATTAAGTTAAATAGTTATTAATTAATAAAATACTTATAAAAAGACAAAAATATTTATTTTCATTTTTTATACTTTCTTTAAGTTCTTATTTAGGTTTAGAAATTATTGTTATAAGTTTTTAGGTTTATTTGTAATAGTTGTTATTTTTAGTTAATTTAAATTAAGTTTTTAATTAGTTTTATTAATTAAATAGTAATTAAATATTATAATAATCATTTTCATAGTTTAAATTTCATTTTCTATTTTCTTTAATATTAAGTTTTCAAAAGTTTCACTTTTAACCCCTGTAGTTTGTAACTTGTTAAATACCACTTTTCTCTGTCTGTTATCTGATTACCTGATTTTGTGCTTATATCTGTATTTTTGTTATAGTTTTATATTTTCCAAATATCAAGCAATCAGTAGTATAATCAACCCTCAAATCATCTTTGTTACTGTCCTCAGTACCATTCACTTTCCTAATCGTTCACAAATATAATTTCAATCTCGTTGGGACTTAACGACCCGGGGATTTCCCTGTACTTCCACGGTCAATATTAACTTGCACTTTCTCCCAGGTGGGCCTAACAGCTTTTCAAGGCTGACTGGTTGGTTTGGGAGGAGTCAAAATTTGGCGCCGCTGCCGGGGAGGTTGTTGCGTATTTCAAAACGGTAAAAGTTTAGTGGTTTTCAAAAACCCTCCTGTACAAATATCACTACTTTGTAAATTTTCAAGAAAAGCAAAATCATATCTGAAAACGTTCATTAACATTTCTCTTGAAGTGTTAACAACACCAAACAAATCATAAACAACAAAACAAACTGTGAAGTTAAATTACTTCTTATCTTTACGATTACAACCTATACAGTTGGTTTAAGGTAAGTTCTGATATTAAATTGCGAACTTAAGAGGGATCCATTTATTTCCTCCCGCCAGCCTGCGAGTAATCTTAAAGGAACGATTTCGGTTAACGAATCAGTTTCAAAAATATTGTCCAAGTTTTTTCACCCATACACGAAAAGCCAAAAACATTTTACTGTGAATATAATTACATAAAAGTTTACCACCGCAAACCAAGGCAGAACACCTACCAACTGGGGGTGTGAACATAATAAGTTCCCAAACCTAAAAGATTAAAAACTTACCATTGTATCCTTGTGAATAGTGTACCTTTTTTAAAGGAGCTGTTCATTTGTGATTATTGAGTTAAGTTCGCTGTAGTTTTGCCTCGATCTTGTGTTGAAAACTAATTTTTGTGCATGCGCACTCGTTCACAAGCAAAGAATAAAAAGAAGAAAAACGTACCCGAGTTACGTATTGTTGAAGAAGAACACACATTAAAAATGAACGACGAGCCCCCATTCCTTCCCAAGAATGAGCCAGTTCCTGACACCCGAACTATGGAGGAACTGTGTCAACCTACTATGCACGGGAGGGGTGGACCAATTGCACCACTCACTATTGAAGCCACGGATTTTGGATTAAAACACCACATGATACAACAGATCCAGAATACGTGCCAGTTCCACGGATTGCCGGGTGACGATGCCAACAGGCATCTCGACAAATTTTTAACCGTCACCCAAAGCATAAAACAAAATGGCGTCACCGATGACGGCCTACGTTTATACTTGTTCCCCTATTCTCTCACTCATCATGCGACTTCATGGTTCGATCGACTTCCAAAGAATTCGATCCACTCTTTTGATGAGATGATCACTAAATTTCTGGCCAAATACTTTCCCCCATCTATGGTCACAAAGCTGAGGAATGATATCAGCAACTTCAGACAGCTTCCCGAAGAGTCCTTATTTGAGGCATGGGAATGCTACAAACTTGCTATTGATAAGTGTCCCAATCATAACATGCTTCTTGTCACCATTATTGACACCTTTTATAATGGTTTGACACTCCGTCATTGTGACACCATCAATGCTGCTGCTGGGGGTACCTTTATGAAAAGAACCCCTGAAGAGTGCTACGACTTAATAGAAAACATGACTGCCCATCATAATTTTTGGGACTCCTCTGCTGAGAGGAACGACTCATTTAAGTCAGACACTCCGGCAAGCACTGAAATATCAATCCTAGCTAAAAGGATGGATGATTTGTCTACAGCATTTTTGCGTATCCATCAGACAAATCCTAATCAGGTCAAAACTGTTTACCCAAGTTGTGAAACTTGCGGTGGTCCACATCTGTACACAGATTGCCAAGCCTCCGGTGGCTTGGCTCGTGAAAACGTGTATGCAGCTCAAGGTTCCTATAATACGGGAGGTAATTCTTACCAACCGCAAGGAGATCGAAACCTTTTGAGATACCGATCTAATAACTACATCGGACCACCAGGGTTTAATCAACCTCAAAACAGGAACCAGAATTATAACCAAAATCAGAACCAGAACCGAATGAACCAAGGTTATAACAACCAAGGGAATTTCAACCCTGGTCAAAACCAGGTTCACCAAAATCAAAACCAGGGGAATTATAACAGAAATCAAGGTCAGAACAATTACCCACAGGGTAATTCTCAACAACAAAACCACTTCCAAGGTAATAACAATCAGCAACATGGGAATTTTCAGAACAATCGGGCTCAAAATCTTCCAAACCAAAATCAAGCCATTGTTCCAACTGGACCATCACAAGAGGAATTATTAAAACAGTTTATAAAATCCCAAGAAGAAATGAACAAAATGCTGATTAATCAAATGTCTAATTTCCAGAAGTCTTTAAATGATCGACCCTCGGGCTCAGGTACAACTTTACCTAGCAACACGATCGCTAATCCGAGGGGCGATGTAAAGGCGATCACCACAAGAAGTGGAGTTTCTTACCAAGGACCTACAGCTCCCTCTACCTCATCTCCTATCCCTGTAGAGGAATGTGAAACTGAGGATACTACGGATACGGTACTTCCTAATAATAACGGAGGTACTAATGACATCCCTCCTCCAGTTATCCCGGTCCCGACTCCCTTTAAAAGAGTCAGGTTTGAAACTACCGAAGGTCCTGTTGAAAATCCAAAAGCCAACCCAAAAACAACAATTCCATATCCCTCACGATTGCAAGACCAAAAGCTCCGTGAAAAAGCTAATCATCAGATGGAAAAATTCTTTCAGATTTTCCAAGAACTACACTTCGATATTAGCTTCGCGGATGCTCTTCTTTTAATGCCCAAATTCACATCGACAATCAAAAACCTGTTGAGCAATAAGGAAAAAATGTTTGAAATGGCACGAACTCCACTCAATGAGAACTGCTCTGCGGTTCTATTGAAAAAGCTTCCCGTAAAGCTAGGAGACCCCGGGAGATTCCTAATACCATGTAATTTTCCTGGGATGGTTGAATGTTTTGCGTTGGCCGATCTTGGTGCAAGCATCAACTTAATGCCTCACTCAGTTTGGAAAAAGCTCGCTCTTCAGGCACTTAGTCCCACATGCATGACTCTCGAGCTTGCAGACCGTTCAACTCCACGTCCCCTTGGTATTGCCGAGGACGTATTTGTGAGAGTGGGGCAGTTCAATTTTCCGGCAGACTTTGTCGTTGTTGATTTCGATGCAGATCCAAGAGTTCCTCTCATTCTTGGGAGGGGATTCTTAAGAACGGGACTTGCATTAATCGATGTTTTCGATGAGGAAATCACGTTACGAGTTGGCAATGAAGCGATAACGTTCAACCTTGATCAAACCTCGAGATACTCCTCGAATTATAATGCTGATTCGGTCAACCGAATTGATGTCATTGACATTGCATCCGAGGAGTATGCTCAGGAATTCCTTGGATTCGCTGATAATTTTCCGAGTGGCAATCCCACTATTTCTTCTGATCCCATAATCGCTAATTCTTCTCCTTCCCTTACTCCATTTGGGGGAAGTGATTTCGTCCTTGAGGAATTAGAGGCCTTTCTCAAAAGTGATTCAGTTCCTGAAGGAATTGATTACCAAGAGATTGACCCGGAGGGGGATATACTTCTCCTTGAGGAGTTATTGAACAAAGATCCTTCTCCCATTCCTGTTCTACCTCCACAACTTCATAAGGTGGAAGTCAAATATGTTGAAAAAAATGATGACTTCCCCGAGGTTGAACTTAAGGACCTGCCTCCTCATCTAGAATATGCATTCTTGGAAGGTAACGATAAGTTACCGGTCATTATTGCAAAAGACTTAAAGGATGAGGAGAAAACCGCGCTGCTCAAGGTTTTAAAGTCCCACAAACAAGCAATTGCTTGGAAGCTCTCAGACATAAAGGGTATTAACCCGGATTTTTGTACACACAAAATCCTAATGGAAGAGGACTTTAAACCTACTGTGCAGCATCAAAGAAGGGTAAATCCAAAAATTCACGAAGTTATAAAAGCAGAAGTTATCAAACTTCTTGATGCGGGATTGATTTACCCTATATCAGATAGTCCTTGGGTAAGCCCAATTCATTGTGTTCCAAAGAAGGGTGGCATTACGGTTATCACAAATGAGGACAACGAGTTAATACCAGCTCGTTTGGTTACAGGGTGGCGAGTATGTATTGATTACAGAAAGCTTAACGAAGCCACCCGCAAAGACCATTTTCCTCTGCCCTTTATGGACCAAATGCTCGAAAGACTAGCGGGAAACGAGTACTATTGTTTCCTTGACGGGTTCTCGGGTTACTTTCAAATTCCCATTGATCCACAGGATCAAGATAAAACTACCTTCACATGCCCTTACGGGACATTTGCCTATCGTCGCATGCCTTTTGGGTTATGCAATGCTCCGGGCACTTTCCAGAGGTGCATGATGGCTATTTTCCATGACATGATCGGAAAAACCATGGAGGTATTTATGGATGACTTCTCAGTCATCGGGAATTCTTTCGACTCGTGCCTCTCCCACTTAGAAAAAATGCTTCAACGTTGTGAAAACACTAATCTTTGTCTAAACTGGGAGAAGAGCCATTTTATGGTTAAAGAGGGCATTGTCCTCGGCCATAAAATTTCAAAAAGTGGGATTGAGGTCGATAAGGCCAAAATTGATGTTATTGCTAAACTGCCTCATCCCACAACGGTTAAAGGAATAAGGAGTTTCCTCGGCCATGCCGGGTTCTATCGGAGATTCATTCAAGATTTCTCCAAAATAGCCCGGCCTATGACTCATCTTCTTGAAAAGGATGCTCCTTTCATCTTTTCGCCCGAGTGCATCGACGCTTTTTCTATTTTAAAGAAAAGGCTTACTGAGGCACCAATCCTTGTTGCCCCCGACTGGGACTTACCCTTTGAACTCATGTGCGATGCTAGCGATTATGCTATTGGTGCAGTTTTGGGGCAACGCAAAACCAAACATTTTCAGCCAATACATTACGCAAGTAAGACCATGAATGAGGCTCAAACACACTATACCACCACAGAAAAAGAATTATTAGCTGTGGTATATGCCTTCGAAAAATTTCGGTCTTACTTAATCTTAAACAAAAGTGTGGTGTATACGGACCATTCGGCTTTGAAATACCTGTTCACTAAACAGGATGCAAAGCCAAGACTACTCCGATGGGTCCTGCTCCTCCAGGAATTCGATATTCTCATAAGAGATAAAAAAGGAGCAGAAAACCTTGCTGCTGATCACTTGTCCCGGTTAGAAAATCCTCATCAGGATATTCTCGAGAGAAAAGAAATAAATGAAACTTTTCCTCTGGAGACTCTAAATCTAATCTCTACCCGGGATAATACCACCACCCCATGGTTTGCCGACTTTGCAAATTACCGTGCGGGAAATTTCGTTGTGAAAGGGATGTCGTCCCAACAGAAAAGAAAATTCTTTAAAGATGTAAAACATTACTTCTGGGACGACCCCTACTTGTTCAAAATATGTGCGGATCAAGTCATCCGACGGTGTGTCCATGGCCAAGAAGCCATGGAAATTCTTAAAGCTTGTCATGATGGACCCACGGGGGGACATCATAACCCAAACTACACCGCCAAAAAGGTGTTTGATTCAGGATTCTTTTGGCCCACGATATATAAAGACGCCCATGAACTTATCAAAACCTGTGAGGCTTGCCAGCGTCACGGGAATATTTCTAAAAAGAATGAGATGCCGCAAAACGCCATCCAAGTCTGTGAAATATTTGATATGTGGGGCATTGATTTTATGGGGCCATTCCCGTCTTCACGAGGGAATAAGTATATACTCGTCGCTGTCGACTATCTGTCAAAATGGGTTGAGGCAAAAGCCTTACCCACCAATGATGCCTGAGTAGTTTGTAAATTTTTAAAATCTCTCTTTGCCAGATTCGGGACTCCTCGTGCCATTATCAGTGATCGTGGTACTCACTTTTGCAATGAACAATTTGCAAGAGTAATGCTGAAATATGGTGTAACTCACCGTCTTTCTACAGCATACCACCCCCAAACAAGTGGGCAGGTGGATGTCTCAAATCGGGGTATTAAGAGAATTCTCGAGAGGACGGTTGGTGAAAACCGTGCCTCTTGGTCGGATAAGCTGGACGATGCATTATGGGCTTTCCGCACTGCTTACAAAACACCCATTGGGTGTACTCCATATAAGCTAGTGTACGGGAAAACATGTCATCTTCCGATCGAATTAGAACATAAGGCCTATTGGGCCTTAAAACATGCAAATTTCGACCTTCAGACAGCGGGTGATCACCGTAAAGTTCAACTAAACGAACTAAATGAATTACGTGATCAAGCTTATGAAAATTCTTTAATCTATAAAGAAAAGACTAAGAAGATACATGACTCTAAAATAAAGAACCGCGTTTTCAACGTTGGTGACAGAGTTCTTCTTTTCAATTCAAGGTTGAAAATTTTCTCGGGTAAACTAAAAACTCGTTGGTCTGGACCATTTACTATAACCAAAGTATACCCATATGGAACTGTTGAGTTATTGCAACCCGACAGTCCCAACTTTAAAGTAAATGGACATCGTTTGAAACACTACTTTGGAGGGGACATACCACAAGTGGTTGTCCCAGATCTCCAAACTTTCCCCACGGACTAATTAATACGGGGTCGAGTCAAGCTAGTGACTCGGAAAACAAAAACATTAGTATCATGTACATAATAATAATAATAAATAATGAATTTTGTATTTTGTTCAAATATCTATCCTTGTATGTATATTATACTTTATCATTCAACTCCCGGGCTGTCAGGGCATATTTATTACAGTTAATCATTCACAAGTGATTAGCTAGCGTGGTAAACCTGACACAAGCCTGGGAGGTAGTGATTACATATATTATATTATTTCATAAACAATATAAAATACAAAAACATTTTTCCTATGCACACAACTTGCCCAGTTTGATTAGCCCCTCAGTTACAACATTTGGTTGTTGGCTGTTTTCAGTTACTGAGCTCTGTCAAACCCAGATTCCCTTTCAAGGGGCGGTTGTTAGGAATTTTCTTTCTTTTGTACATATATATACAAATCTAAAAATACAAAAACATTTATAAAAGATAAAAACAAAAAAATAATCTCCTTTATCTTATCATTTCATAATTCTGTGAGTGGCAATCCCACTCCTATTTCTCACCCAATCTTTGAGTAGCAATTCCACTCCATTTCCCCAAGGACAATTTTAATTCGGGGTCGAGTCAAGCTAGTGACTCGGGAATCAAAAACAAGCTGCCTCATGGACAAATCAATTCGAGGTCGAGTCAAGCTAGTGACTCGGTAATCAAAAGCATAGCAATATGGGTTTTCACTCATATTTCTGATTTCTCTCTTTTCTAACACCCTAGTGTGGGGGAGACGAACCACATGTTGTACATATGTAAAATATTTTTTTCAAAAAAAAAAAAAAAAAAAAAAAAAAATGGTATAAGACATATAAAAAGAAAAAAGTGAGTTTGTATGTAAATAGAGTAAAATAAAAGGTTAATAATATTACCTTCTTACGTTCTAAGTCTTGGTGGGACACCAAGTACTGTGAATATTGAGGGCAATATTCAGTTCTAAGTGTGGGGGAGCGTTCTCACGAATGCAAATTACAACACATGTTCCATCAAGAACC
The DNA here is from genome assembly GCA_030686995.1 of Artemisia argyi. Taxonomy (NCBI): domain Eukaryota; kingdom Viridiplantae; phylum Streptophyta; class Magnoliopsida; order Asterales; family Asteraceae; genus Artemisia; species Artemisia argyi. The sequence continues at coordinate 33,696,021 of CM060687.1, forward strand.
CCCATTTGATCAAAATTACCAGTTTTTTCACACTTAGAAATGCAAATAATGGTATCAATCCTCCATGTCTAACCCACAACAGGATTGGCTAGTCCAGGAGCAAACGGCTCTTGGTAAAGACATCTCAAATCCGTTGATGGCTTGCAATTTGCCAAAAATTGTACGGTTCCTCAACTCCCCAAAAACAAATGAGTTGGCTAGCCCGCAAGATTATGGCTTGTGGTAAAGGCCGTGGAAAAACCATAATTGGTAATCAGCTCACCAAGATGTTGACTATTCCATCAAGAGTTGGCTAGTCCAGAAGCAAACGGCTTTTGGTAAAGACAAATCAAATCCGTTGACAGCTGGTGGTTTGCTAAAAATCACACGGTTATCAGGTGTGCCACAGTTCTTACACCTGGCTACTCCAGAAGTGATGGCTTTTGGTAAAGAGATAAAATCCATTAATTTTTTCTCAAAAAGATTGCTAGGGACTAGCAATAGTTTAGTGTGGGGGATTGATGAGTGTCTAAATACTCATCATTTTGTACCAATCTGAACTGCCAAAACATACAAAAACACTCAAAAATGCATCATAATACTTAAAATATCTCAGAAGAGTGTTTTATATGTTTCAAATACAAAATATGCAAAAACAAATGAAAAACCTACAAAGTTTGCATAATTGGCAGTTTCAGTCCCTCAAGTTTCAAATATTGTCAAAACTAGTCCCTGAAGGTTTTAAATGAATAAAAAATCAACTTAAGTCCTTGTGAAACCAAAAATGTTCACAAAACATCCCTGGATAAAAGTTTACACAAACTGGCAATTTTTACCCCTCAAGTTACAAAATTGGCAAAATAGTCCCTGGGTAATTAAAACTTGAAATTTTACAAAATATACCCTTGTACTATGCATGATTGACAATTTGGAACAATTTGTTTGACTTTTGGGAAATTACAAGTTTAGCCCCTTAAAAATCCAAATTTGCAATAAAGGTCCCTGGAGTTTGAAAAATTGCAGAAAAGGTCCCTGGGTGTTTTTAAATGGAAAAATAAATAAAATAGTCCTTGGTTTATTAAATTTGGCAAGTTAAGTCCTTAAAAATACTTTGGGAAAATAACATGTTCAGCCCCTCAACTTTGCCAAATTTACAATTTTGGTCCTTGTTCACTTAAACCAATCCGGACCCTTTTTATTTCAATAATCCAAAACCAAATCCAATCCACCTAAACTACCCCAGCCCATACACCCCTAGCCCATCCAATAAGCCCAGTCCAAACCCACCCTTTTATTTAAAATCAGCGCTGACCCACGTTGACCACCCAAAACCGCCAAACCACTCCCACTATTCATCCTCCACCTTCACCCCTGCATCCACCAATACCAGGTGGTTTTACCACCACCTCACAACCTTTCCAGCTCACCCCCAACTCCCTTCCACCTCACACACCAAACCAGATAAGCATTTAATGCTTTCTCCACAATTTTTCTCTTCCAAACTCCATTTTGTCCCTGTTTTTCTTCCATAAAGTCCCAACTTGGCCTCCAAACATTCCCCTTGCCCCCTGACACCTCCACAAGCTCCCAACAATCTTTAATTACAACCCTTTGCCTCCACGTTAACGTGGAGGACTTTGGCGCCAAAAGTGAGTTTGAACGGTCTTGATCAATTGGACATAATGGATGGCTCAGATGAAGTGGGAAAGGCTCAGAAGATATTTCTTAACCTAATTGAAGCCTATAAAGACCAAGAGAAGCAGAGGAGAAGAGAACCTAGTTTTTTTTCAATTAATGTATGTCGTATTAGTTTCTTTAAAAAGTTCAAGTGTAATTTAAAGCTTTCAAGGTTCAAGTTAGTATTCTCAGTGTACTAGTAATCTTTTCAGTTAATAAAAATCAAGTGTGTTTTGTTATCTCAAGTAATGCAATTTCCAATTTCATTTCAAATTTCTCAATAAGCTATAAGTGTTGTTCTTAGTTGATGTTACAGACTCAATAAGCTCATATAAGCTCCTCAGAAAGCTTGTGTAAGCTTTTAGAAACTTAATTAATCAATTTAGTGTTCAAGGTAAAAATTCACAAAAATACAAAAAAAAATAAAGAAAAATTCAAAAATCAGTTCTTCAATCATGATCAAGTAGGAGCAAGGCAAATATTGGATGGTCTTGGGTTAGTGAATCTGTTGAGATTCCATAGGATTGTTTTTGGTTCTTGGTTCCAAGCAGGAAAGCAATTTGTAAGTTTCAAAAATTTCATTTCTGTCTTTTTACTGTAGCCTTGCTTATTGTTTAGCTTTTTCAGTGTTTAATGCTTATTTAGTCTTATATAGTCATAATATAACATAAAAATAGTATCTTGTTTGTTTGAATCAATAGTTACTAAAAAAATAAAAATCAATCAGTCAATATAGTATATCTTGTGTTCTTGTGTATTTGTGGTCATTATCTGTTTCTAAGTGCTTAATTACATCTGATATATCATAATAAGTCATATTGGTTCATTAGAATAAGCTCTTATAGCCCTTAGCTAATTAAATCTCAAAACAGTCTAGATTAGAGGGTGTTTGGAATAAGCTTTTGAGCTGAGCTCTTATTGTCAATTGGTGATTATCTGTGTTTCAATAGTTTGCAGTAGTATCACTTAGGTAAATTAAGGCATAAAAGTTTAGGTTTAAACCACAAAAAGTCAAAATCTAACTCATCTCATCACCACAGTTAACTGTGGTGGAATTTGAGTCCATAACTCATCAAATCTACTCACAAGTTAGTAATTTAGCTTATTTCAATCTTAGTATAGCTTAATATGATATAATCAATCAGTAAGATAAGTTAGAAATTCAACAAAGTCAAACTAGTAGTTAATTTCAAAAATAGTCAAAGTGCACATCTCAGATTTTCTCAAAAATTCCAAGATTTGTTTAGAATTATAGAGTAAGATCTAGGACTTAAAATTTGTTGTAGTAATACTTTACCAGCCCATCTTTAAGTTCCAATAGGTTTTATATTTTTAAGATTTTTACCCTAAGCCCCACAGACCCTCAAACTCACTTGCAGGGCAAAGGTGTGCCCTGCTCATTCAGACCCAGTCCATCACCAATACTTTGGTGGTGATTTCTTATCAACTCAGTGGACCCCACACCCTAGGTTTCAGCTTAATTGTAGCTTAATATACCAGCTTTTCACATCTAGGTTTAATTTAGACTTTAGCTTATTGTAGAATAGCTTTTAGGATCAAACTTGTGACCTTTGTAAAACAAGCTATACTGAGCACTCAGTATTTGATCACCAATCCAAAGGCTCACACAGAGCTTATTAGTGAACTAATAAGCTAGCTTATTAGTTTAATCTGTAGCTTATCAACCCATATTTGAACCCCTAGGTTTAGTTTGAACCCTCTTTTATTTTTGTGGACCCCACACTCATTGAAAGTAGACTGCAAGGCAAAGCCTTACCCTGCACACCTGCACACCACCACCACACCACCAACTTAAGTGGTGGCTGCAGCCCACACCAGTAGGTCCCACACATCAAACCTAGCTTATTACAACCCCCTCCTACCCAGGTTTAAACCTTGACCATTAGTTTGACCTATAGATCAGTGGACCCCACCTTAAATTGTCCCAAATCTCTGTCCCATTTCTGAGTCAGAAGAGAAATAAGCAAGTGCTTATTTGGGATTTTCAGCTTATTTTAGGAGCTTATCTCATTAAGTTTAGTTTAATATAGTTCAAGTAACTTAGGTAAACTAGATTTCACCATAGTGGACCCCACATACCCTCTTTAGCTTATTTCTTAATTTAGTCAACCTTAGTCAACTGTTTAAGCTAATAAGCACTCTCTGTGCTTATTCTTGATTTCCAAAGTAGTTGTCTTTATTAAAGTTTCATTATTTAAGTATTTAAATAGTTTTGTAAAAGAAAAACCAGAAAAAGCAAACATAAAAATAGTGATAGCTTCTATTTAATAGAAATTATCTAATTAATTTTCATTTTAGCTTATTAATAAGCACTTGTCCAATTTTATAATTTTATAAATTACTTAGTACTTTAAAGTAGTTAGAATAATTTTCTTAGAATTTTCCTAAGCAGTTTACTATTTATTAGATTTAAAACTAATTTAAATAATTAAATAGGTATTATTAATAATTAAATAGATTTCTTTAATTTTAATTAATAAAAGTAGAATTTTATATTTTTCCTAAGTTTTATAAAGTAGTTAAGACTTTTAAAAAAATAGTTTCATAATTTCTACTGTTCATTTTATAATTTTCTTATTTAAATTAATTAAATTAGCTTAAAATTAATCAATAAGTAATTAATTAGTCAATTAGCTTAAATATAATTTTTAGCAAGTTTTTATAATTTTGTAGTATTCCTGTAGTGTTTAAATAGTTTTATAAATTTTATCATAATTTTCTAAGGTAATTTAGTATTAATAGTTATTTAAAATAGTTAAAATAGTTTAATTAAGTTTAATAGTTATTAATTAATAAAATACTTATAAAAAGACAAAAATATTTATTTTCATTTTTTATACTTTCTTCAAGTTCTTATTTAGGTTTAGAAATTATTGTTATAAGTTTTTAGGTTTATTTGTAATAGTTGTTATTTTTAGTTAATTTAAATTAAGTTTTTAATTAGATTTTAATTAGTTTTATTAATTAAATAGTAATTAAATATTATAATAATCATTTTCATAGTTTAAATTTCATTTTCTATTTTCTTTAATATTAAGTTTTCAAAAGTGTCACTTTTAACCCCTGTAGTTTGTAACTTGTTAAATACCACTTTTCTCTGTCTGTTATCTGATTACCTGATTTTGTGCTTATATCTGTATTTTTGTTATAGTTTTATATTTTCCAAATATCAAGCAATCAGTAGTATAATCAACCCTCAAATCATCTTTGTTACTGTCCTCAGTACCACTCACTTTCCTAATCGTTCACAAATACAATTTCAATCTCGTTGGGACTTAACGACCCGGGGATTTCCCTGTACTTCCACGGTCAATATTAACTTGCACTTTCTCCCAGGTGGGCCTAACAGCTTTTCAAGGCTGACTGGTTGGTTTGGGAGGAGTCAATCGCGAATAGGTTTCATTATTTCATGAAATATACCATGTTTATATAAATAACTACAAACAAATGTCACCAACTTATGTCTAACATGTATAAGTCATATTTATATGTCAACACATAAATTACCTTAGGTTTCAGGGTTAATGTTTTATTAACTTATTCACTTGTTAACACACCCGATATTAATGTTGCTATAACTAAAACAGTAAATAAACTTATGTGTATAAAGTGTTTAAAAATGAAATAAGAAACGGTAATCCAAAGTTCATTTTACTTAAATCATATGGGTCAAATAGAAAGCTTAATATTCTTATAAAGCTAATAATCAAATTTTAGAGATTTCTCTGGGTAAAATGGTAAATATGTATCTTTGTAATCCAAGGCTTCAAAATTCTCATCGTCGCTGCGGCGTGTTTGAAATTGATGTATTCAGTTGACGCGCTTTGTATCGGGTCGTTACTTGGACGGGTTTAAAAAACGCGGATTGATAACCAATATAGCATAGTCCAAAACACACACAACTATTTGTAACAAAATTAGTATTTCAGCGACAAAAATATTTTACAAAATTATTGGTATATTATATATTTTACAAAATTAGTCCAAAACATACACAACTATTGTTATATTACAAATTTTACAAACTTTAAAGTGGACAAAAATATTTTCTCATAAAACAATCATGGACCAGTGTAATTTTCATCCTCAATCGAAGTATGTTCACCGTTTTTTCAAAGTATGTTCCGTTTTATATCTTTGCTTCAATCAAAGTTTTTACTAATCTAACAAACTGAAGTCTTGTTTCATTACATATTCCGTTGGAGTGATCAACATTTCTCAACAACATTATCGGAACACCAACTTTTGGTATCATTTTGTGGTTTGAAACACCATACAATTTTAATCCATTTATAAATTTTGGAGAGAAAATAAATTCATTTATCGACTATATAACACATTATCACATATCAAAATTCATATAACACATTTATCAACTATATAATAATTGAATGTTCCAATATCAATATTAAAACCACAACCTTGACACAGATACTTAACTACATAGTAATTGCATGTTCCAATATTGATATTAAACTTCATATAATACATTCATCGACTCGCCTGGTTGACCCAATAGTCAACAAAGTGGAGCTGAAGTACATCAAAGATGCGTTAGAAGTTTGAAGTTAGCAACATAATGATACTATAACATCCTTGCATATTTTCTATCCATTTGACATGCAATTATAGAAAGGTTAACTTCGAAATGACATGCCTCTTCTTTATCCACCACAATTGTCTTAATATTTTTGATCATACGCTTTTCTTCAGCCTTTATCAATTTTCAATAACGTAAAACGATAACTTTTAAAACGTGATCAAATAAATTTCGACAAATTGAGTGTCTATAGTCGGATTTTAACTAAGTTGAGCCAATCATAAATTTATCGGTATAGCTCGATAGCGATGCTAACGAAACAATTTTATTCAAAGTATGGTAATTTTCAAGTAAATTTCATACCACAAACTACCTTACATATCAGTTTATTCTTATTTAAAGTCAAACACTTAATAGATATTTTAATGAATAAAAAAAATTAACCTGTTAGTGATTGACGTCACTTTGAGATCACTTTCAAATAACATGTTAAAATTTAACTGATATACAAAAGAACAATAGTCTTTCTCAGATGCAATGATTGAAGGGAGGCATAAGCCTAAGGGGAGGCTTATTGTTGTATTCTTTGTACTCTAACCATTTTTTCAGCTGTTGGTATTGCTGCTGGTGGACACTATTTCTGCTGATAGCTTAGTGTTTCTGCTGGTAGTACATTTTTCTGCTGATTGATGGTATATTCTACATATTTTATATTTTTTTTCTTTCTTTCTTTTATTATTAAAAAAAAGGAGTTAAAAAAATATATTAAAAAAAACAAACATATATTTGTATAGTTTTTTATCTTGTTTACAGGTTTTGGTGTTTGGTTCATTACCACACAACACATGGTTCTCAACTCACCATGTCTTACTGACACAAGAGTTGGCTAGCTGATACGTGGGAAACGCACCAGGCTTTACCTCGCAAGGGATCTTGAGAAGCTTACAACCCCCACCAGGCAGTGTACCTGATCGTTGTAGTATAGTATAGTGACAAGTACCGGGGGATTGATCGTTCAACTAGGAATATTGTTGCTAGGATTAGAAAACATAAATACTAGTTCTAAAGATGAGGGATGATTATTTTTGTATTTTTATATTTTTTAGAAAGCAAGTAAAAATCTCGGGTTTTAAGGATTTGGGCGGAATTAGTTGCTAGTCAACTAACCCAATACTAAAGATGCAATCAAAATAAAATACTAAAAATGAAAATAAACTAAATTAAACTAAGGTTGTGAGCAATAAGTGGAGAAAATGTGTTTACTTAGATTTCACTACTCCCTAGATATCTTTTACACGTTAATTACTTGTTATAGTTGCGTGGATGACGGATTGTATTCCTTAATACCATTCATGGGGTGGCGCACTTAATTCCCCAATCCTATGAGTGCCTACTTCACTCCTATGTCGAGCCGGCTAAGAAGCTCCTAACATGGGATCATTAGAATTTACTCATGCATTAAATACAATCAATAAAACCTAGTGCACGTCAGTTCATGTTTACTAAGACGTTCAAGCATGTTACCATTTGGAGATCTGCCAGTTTTCTTAAGCCTAACATCGAATTCATTCATCCAATACAACCATAAACAAGTAATCAACACATAATTAACATCTAGGTTTCATTAGATCCAAGCAAACACAAGATAGATCTAGCCTAGCATGATGGAATTAAGACAAGAACAAGATATAGACAACCAACACATAGACATATTGATTGAATTAAAAGAATACTTATCTCAATTACACGTGAAAGGTATCAAGGGCTAAGAACCCTTGAAAAACCTGTAAAATTCGTACCAAGTTCGTACTTAGGGTTTCTCCAAAACTTCTCTCTTTTTAATGTGAAAATTATAAAACTATATATAGGAAATAGGGTCTGACGGCGTCAAGAACAAATTTGTGACGCCGTCATCTCGCCGCCAAAATACTCCTCGGACTGCCTTGATCCAGATCTGACACCGTCAAATATGTACTGGGCCATCATGGAAATTACTCTTGACGCCGTCAAGATTTTCTTCTTGACGCCGTCACCTACTGTTCCCAGCAAGGAAAATTAAGACTTTGGCGTTTTCTTCACTTTTATGCTCCAAAAACGTCCGAATTGCTTCCTTTTCCAGATTTCTCTCCCAAATTACCAAAAATCACAGAAGGAACGATTTAGGGCAATATTTGATCAAATAAATTCAATTCCGGGCTTAAATGACCCCCTAAAAACGGTTCATTTTTTGCCTCATCATATACCCTTACACTTGAGATTTGCTTGTCCTCAAGCAAATACGCTTTTATTCTACTCAAAATACAAGTTAGTGGTCATTTAACACTTATATAAAAGCAATTACAACAAATAATCGTTCCACTAAAGACCAAAGACAAGCACGGAGGTCATATACTAGCACCTCACAAATAGTGTTTAGATACTCACATCTCTCGGGTGCAATAAAGTATAAATTACAATATGGAAACGGAAGATATCTCTCACTACTTGTCATAGCAAAATAGATTACCATAGGCTTGGGAAAGGATCAAACCTCCACCACATGGCGTAAGCACCTAGGATAAACTATCAAAGAGGTCTTTTAAAGGGTTGAAACGTTAGGTGTAGGGATATGAAATACACGGTTTTGTTGGATAAAGGATGTTTTACTGGTGGCGAGTTAACAATCTTGGTTAATTACATGTACAATATGGCGTTGCTAAGCCAAGACTAGACTCGACTTAAGCTAATAAATTAAAAATAACAAAAACATAAAATAAACATAGAATGAAAAGGGATGGTAGTCCGTATGTTTTTTTCCTCTTTTTTTATTTTTTTATTTTTTTATTTTTTATTTTTTTTGCATACACTCTTACCCTACCATCCAAAATAATACATCATAAGGAATGGACATTCCCCTTACACTTGAATCTTTACATACTTTACAATTAACTAAACTAATGACTCGAATTAAGAAAATCAAAACACTTGGAGTACTTTTAAGATTAACGTACATATGGGGGTAATAAATGATGTTCTTCCCCATTACTTCATAAAATAAGTACTTTACCCATGAGTCCTAATCGTCCCAAAATAATATGTACAAGGATATGACTCGACTTAGCAACCATGTAATCAATTAGATAATTAACTTAGGGTTTAACAAATAACAATAATGCACTAAAGATGAGCGCATACACGGAAGGCTAAGGCGATTTGGTTGTACATTTAAGTGGGGTGTAACAAATTCTTCCTTTAAGTAAAATGTTTAAAGTTAGAAACGAAAAGATAGGCTCGGAGGGGTGTACTAGGGGTTTCGTGTACTAAAAATGAGTACAACGCTAAGGGTGTGGGAAAAATTAGTTGACTTAACTAGCCAAGTAATATGACTTAAATGGTCAAGTAATTATAATACGGGTTTAACACAAGGGTTATCCTAATGCCTCTTATCATGTAGTAAATCCTACCACACGAATTTAGTCTCACTAGCGGTCTCGGGATGCATCACTAACGCAAGTTCTAGAATCTAAATGCTACCGGTACACTCATAAGCACTAATAGTAAATGCTTTTCCTATCAAATCTAAAGGCGAACCTCACATATTTGGGTGGAAAATTTTTCTGAATGATATGGTTTTGTGCTAATCATACAATCTCCTATCCATGAGACGCTTGCTATGGCTAAAGTTTCACTCCTAAATGTTGTAAAAAATTTTAAATTTGGCGCTAAAATTACACTAACAAGTATTTCTCATAGTTTTATTACACATCTACTATCAAACAAAACAAATTCAAGCGAAAGTGCATATGTAAGGTATCATATTTTTACCCTCCCCTTACACTTAAGATGAACATTGTCCCCAATGTTCAAGTAAAGAATGTAAAAGTGAAAAAGTAAAAAGAATGAAATCAAATACTCCCCTGATTCGCTCGGTATGGATAATAAGGTGGCCAGGTTAAATCTTCCTCCAAGAAAATGAACAATCAAAGCTTCCCTTCCAGAATATAAATCATCTTCTTGTCATACATAACCTATAAATCCTGAGAAAATAGACAATACAACCTCGCATAAAATCGGCGGCATCCTATATAAGTTACTAAATTCTAGAAAACAAGATAAGATATAATGCTTGTGGAATGAAGTTTGCAGATTTTCTGGAGATTATAAAACTTAATAATTCACAAAAACATAAGACTCCGTTAGAAAAACAAAACCGGTAAAATTTCCAGATTTTTACACATGACGCCGTCAGGAGTTAACTCGTGACGCCGTCAGAAGTGACCTGCAGAAATTCTTATGTTAAGTTTCTGGAAAATTTCTGGAAAAACTTGGTCCTACTTCCTGGAAAATCCTGCAAAACTTCATTATGACTCAATACAAACATTTGACTCTAACAAATACGAATATACATGTTCATTTAATATTGTGGAGCATCGATCGGTTTGTTTCTTAAAAACATATTTGGGGTTTCCCCTTACACTTATCTTTTGCAAAAATACTTTTAGGTGGAGTTAAGACTAGGCCAAACAACAAAGTAAAGTATTTCCACTATTTAATTGAGAAACATGATCAACCAACAATAAAAATAAAGCATGCATACGGAAGCAAATAACAAACAAACAAAGTAAAATCACACAAAACATGGGTTGCCTCCCAAGAAGCGCTTTTCTTTATTTATGAGTCTTGTAGCTAGACTCAAGGTCATGGGTTACTACGTGACCTCATCGTTGGTCCCACTCTCTAGGTCATCTTCTAAACCAGTTTTGTATTCCGGACCTAGTTGCAAGCATTCTTTGTAGAAACCAAACATCCTATTCTTTACATATTCTACTCCTCTACGTCTATCCTCCTCATTCCTATAATAAGCTGCTTGCTGGTGTTCCTTTTCTATATTGGAGAGAAGGCGGTATTGCTCAATCTTGTAGGGCATTTGATAGGCAACCTCATCATTCTCTTCCTTGAATCTAACTATCCCTAGAGTCGGATCATAACTCATCCTAGTGGCTTCAACAAATGGTTTTTCAAATATTATTTGGCTTAGGCAAGCATCTATCACCGGACGAGTGTCTTCCACTATCATAAAATCGATCTCATAAGTGAGATTGCCTATAATCACATGCAATCCCTTCACTCTTCCTGCAAAATTACTTATCAGATTCGTATTGGGCATCATCCTAAAATCAAGTTGTTTCTTCATCACCCAATTGTAATAAGTCCTAGTCATGATTTTTACGGGAGATCTAGGATTGATGTAAGCTTTTCATATATGCATGTGCCCGATATTGCACGGTATGTTAACGTTAGAGGGGTCTCCCATTTTGATAAGGGGTGTACCAAGGATATATGGTCTCTCGGGACTATCGAATAAATCCTTATGGTATTCCCGTTCTTCCTTGGTGGGCATCTTATCAAAGTACTTCTCTTTAGGCTCTACTTCCTCTAATTCCTCTCCCCTATTAACCTCAACTTCCCTACTTTCATCCCTAGTCTTGGTTTCTACTTCATCTTTGTCACTCTCTTCTATCTCCTTATCTATTGGCCTAATGGTGACAACATTGACAAAGTGGACATGTTTGGATGATGAGGGGTCCTTAATTTGGATTCCGTTATTGGTGTCCCTAGTGTCCTTCCTAGGTGTGGTTAACGCTTGGTTGTTGAGGGCTTTCAACAAGTTGACAATCTTGTTGGTCATCTCCGTTTGTTGTTGGTTGAATTCGGTTTCAAATCTAGCTATGCGAGCTTCTTGAGATGCCATAAACTTTGACATCAATCCTTCAAGATTGTTGGTACTACCATAGTTGTTAGAAGGATTGTGGTTGAAAGTACGGTTGGAGGGTGGACCGTTTGGTTGGTAACGATTAGGCGGATTGGAAGAATTGGGTTGATTTTGTTTCCACCTAAGGTTTGGGTGATTTTTCCAAGAGGGGTTGTATGAATCACTGTAAGGGTTTGGCTCGGGCTTGAAAGTGTACCACTTATCTCCCGCTTCGTCGGTACGCGTGGATGCGTAGTCCGCAAAAGCTGTTTCGGGGAGTTCCACACAATCACGAGTGTCGTGGGGACCACTACATAATTCGCATGAAAAAGTGATTTTGTTCACTTGGCTTGAAGGTTTAGGAGCTTCGTAAGATTTCATGAGAAACTTGACTTGGTCCTCAAGTTCCATGATCCTACGGTCGGGAGTGCTAGAATTGTTCGAAGGCAAAGATATTGCCTTTACCATTTTGTTCAAATCACGGGGATCATTCCAACTTTCGTTGTCATAGAGAGCTAGATCTTCTATGAGTTCCCATGATTGTTCCGCACTTAGATCACGTAGCTTACCACCGGCCGATTGATCAATGGCTCGCCTCGTGGAGAGATCGATATGGTCATAAAAGATTTGGACTTGGAGCCAAAGATCTATGCCATGATGAGGGACTTTTTGGAGTAAGTCCTTGAAACGAGTTCATGCTTCATAGAGAGATTCATTTTGACGTTGTTGGAACATCAAGATGTCATTTCTAAGCTTAGTAGTTCTCCCCGGTGGGAAAAATTGAGCAAGGAAACGAGTGGTGAGATCATCCCATGTGGTGATGGATCCCGCGGGTAAACGCTCAAGCCATTGACTAGCTTGATCCCGTAGAGAGAATTGGAATAGGCGTAATCGGGTTGTCTCTCTAGTTTCAACACCTAGGTCTATGGAATCTACGATTTTTAGGAAGTCCTTAAGATGTTGGTTTGGATCTTCGGAACGAAGTCCATGGAATGCACATCCGCTTTGCACCAACCGGATGGTGTCGGATCGCAAGGGAGTCACATTGGCTCCGGTGAGCTCAATGGTGTTTCGGTAGCCTTGGTGGCTAGGTCGGGAATACTCTCCTAAGGTTCGGGGCCTAAGGGGTTCTAGTGGTGGGTTTTGTTGTGGTGGGATGACGGGTTCAAGGATGTTCCCATCGTCCATGATGTCGGGTGGTGACGAGTTACGAACAAAAACACAAAGAAATAAGATAGACTAAAGAAAACCTAAAAAATAAAAATAAAATCTTACTAGAAAGGAATCTAGCAAGTAGACCTAATAAAAGGAAATTCTAACCTAGACAATAACTATTCCCCGGCAACGGCGCCAAAAACTTGATACGTGGGAATCGCACCAGGCTTTACCTCTCAAGGGATCTTGAGAAGCTTACAACCCCCACCAGGCAGTGTACCTGATCGTTGTAGTATAGTATAGTGACAAGTACCAGGGGATTGATCGTTCAGCTAAGAATAGTGTCGCTAGGATTAGAAAACCTAAATACTAGTTCTAAAGATGAGGGATGATTATTTTTGTATTTCTATATTTTTTAGAAAGCAAGTAAAAATCTCGGGTTTTAAGGATTTGGGCGGAATTAGTTGCTAGTCAACTAACCCAATACTAAAGATGCAATCAAAATAAAATACTAAAAATGAAAATAAACTAAATTAAACTAAGGTTGTGAGCAATAAGTGGAGAAAATGTGTTTACTTAGATTTCACTACTCCCTAGATATCTTTTACACGTTAATTACTTGTTATAGTTGCGTGGATGACGGATTGTATTCCTTGATACCATTCATGGGGTGGCGCACTTAATTCCCCAATCCTATGAGTGCCTACTTCACTCCTATGTCAAGCCGGCTAAGAAGCTCCTAACATGGGATCATTAGAATTTACTCATGCATTAAATACAATCAATAAAACCTAGTGCACGTCAGTTCATGTTTCCTAAGACGTTCAAGCATGTTACCATTTGGAGATCTGCCAGTTTTCTTAAGCCTAACATCGAATTCATTCATCCAATACAACCATAAACAAGTAATCAACACATAATTAACATCTAGGTTTCATTAGATCCAAGCAAACACAAGATAGATCTAGCCTAGCATGATGGAATTAAGACAAGAACAAGATATAGACAACCAACACATAGACATATTGATTGAATTAAAAGAATACTTATCTCAATTACACATGAAAGGTATCAAGGGCTAAGAACCCTTGAAAAACCTGTAAAATTCGTACCAAGTTCGTACTTAGGGTTTCTCCAAAACTTCTCTCTTTTTAATGTGAAAATTAGAAAACTATATATAGGAAATAGGGTCTGACAGCGTCAAGAACAAATTTGTGACGCCGTCATCCCGCCGCCAAAATACTCCTCGGACTGCCTTGATCCAGATCTGACGCCGTCAAATATGTACTGGGCCGTCATGGAAATTACTCTTGACGCCGTCAAGATTTTCTTCTTGACGCCGTCACCTACTGTTCCCAGCAAGGAAAATTAAGACTTTGGCGTTTTCTTCACTTTTATGCTCCAAAAACGTCCGAATTGCTTCCTTTTCCAGATTTCTCTCCCAAATTACCTAAAATCACAGAAGGAACGATTTAGGGCAATATTTGATCAAATAAATTCAATTCCGGGCTTAAATGACCCCCTAAAAACGGTTCATTTTTCGCCTCATCACTATCCCACAAGATTATGGCTTGTGGTAAAGGCTGTGAAAAATCATAAATGGTAATCAACTCACCATGATGATGACGACATTCCATCAAAGAGTTGGCTAGTCCAAAAGCAAACGGTTTTTGGTAAATAAAATTTTAACCTGTTAGTGATTGACGTCACTTTGAGATCACTTTCAAATAAATGAGATTCGGACAAATTGAGATTGTCAGATATATGTTGCTCACTAACCGGTAGATCTAAACTTTCGAGTTTTCGTATATACTTTTTTAGAAATAGGCTTCAAAGGTCATCTACAATTTACAAATTGTTCGTATAATGGTTTACGATCTATTTGATAAAAAACAGAACCTCAATGACATTTAGTTATGGCTTAAAGTCGACACTTTTCCTTTGTAGTTATTTACTTGTTTTTTACTCGTTTGAAATAAAATATAACCTGAATCACCAGATTCATTTGTAAGCATGTTGTTTTTGATTTAGTAAAGAGACACTAACCTGAGTGCATTCATACTCTAACCATGCATTATAATTTATAACTATTTTCAAGTCAGTCGTTACTTAGCATGTGATAAAAAAAAGGCTATAACGGAACAAATCATCAAGAGAAATCAAAAGACGTAACCGTATGATTGAGCCTGAACCACCTAACTTAAATTGACCAAGGAATGGTCAATAAAGTCAAACAGCCTAGAGTCAATGCTCCGCGGAAGTATAGTGTTTCCCCGGGTCGTTATGTCCCGACGAGGTGTGGATGGTATTAAAACGGTTTCGTGATCGGGTGAATTTGTATGAAAAGGGGTTTATGATTGATTGAACTAAGGAATCTACAATGAAATAGCTTAAACAAGCTATGTGAATAAGACGGGAAGCTAAGAAAAACCAGAAACGATTAAAACCTAAAAACGCGTACGTTACGTTTAAATAAAACGTAGACGTACAAAATAAAAAGTGAAAACGAAAATCTGAAAACACCCAGGGGGTGAAAATGACTTTTTTACAAACTAAAAGGTAAAAGAAAATTTTAGGAAAAGAAAATAAATTTTTAACCCTAATTAATTATCTAATATTAATTAATTACTATTTATTACTTATTATTAATATTTAAAATACTTAAATATAATACAATATTAATTAAATACTAAAAAGGTGAAAATAAAATTTCTAAAACTTTAAAATAACTAAAAACAAGTTTTAAAAATAAAAATAAGTATTTTTGTCTTTTTGTGATTTTTATATTAATTAATTACTAATTAATTACTAATTATCTAATTAAACTATTTTAAATTAAGAAAATTACTAAATGAACAGTAAAAATTCTAATAAAATTTCTAAAATTATTTTATAACATATAAAAGCTATAAAAAATATAAAAACTAGGTTTTACTTAATAAAAACTAATTATGCTATTTTAAACTTAATATTAATTAATTTCTAATAAAACTAATATTAATTCTAATAAATACTAAAAGATAAAATAAAAATCTGAGAAAATTATTATAAATACTTTAATATAATAGGTAATTAATAAAAATATAAAAATGACAAGTACTTAATTAAAATCTAAAAATGAAAAATAAAATTTAAATAAAATTAAATAGAAACTATCACTTAAAAATTAAGTTGGATTTCCTGGATTTTCTTTTTGGAAATTTACTTTACAACTAAAAATGAAAACTTTTTGTGAAAACAAGTTTGGTGGAACAGAGAAATAAGCACAACAAGTGCTTATTTGCTTGACAGTTGACTTTGGTCAACTGTCCAAGCTATAAGCTTGAAACAAGCTCAAATCTGAGAACCAGGGGTGGAATTGGGTGGATACATGTCCATTAAGCAGAAATAAGCCAGAAATAGCTAGACCCAACCACTGATTAAGCAAAAAGCTATGAATAAGCACTTGTGAAGAACCAAAGCAACTCAGACAAGGGACAAAGTTTGTGTCCCTTGCAGCCCTATCAAATGGGACTCAAAACTCAAAATAAGCCTTGATACTTGAAGATGAGCTTATTGGCTCCTCAAAAAGCCAATAAGCTCATTGTGGGGTCCACTGTGTAGGCCATGAGATGGCATGAAAGTTGGGTGTTTGGCTGAGCATCTGTGCAGCAGGGCAAATGCTTGCCCTGCAAGTGTCTTTGGGACAATGGTGGGCCCCACACAAAATTACCAAAAATAAAAGGAAATGGGGAATTGAAAGTTGAGCTGGTAAACAAATGCTAGAAACAAGTTTCACAATCTGACCTATCACACAAAAATCAAAACAATTCTTCAAACTTTTGGAAAAATCTGAAATAGGGACTTTGACTTTTTATGAATATGAACTTGGTTTGACTAAAATGAATTTAAACTAGTCCTAGATGATTACTTATGTATCATTAAGCTGGATTCCACCTAAATTAAACTAGTTAAACTACTGAAGCAACAAAATGCATGATTATTCCACCTAAATTCCTTAACAGTAAACTGTTAAGGGGTTTTGAAAGCAAGTTTGACTTATTTCTATATAAACTCTGGTTTTCAAACTTTAATTACTCTATTTGGACTCAAAGTAACATGACTGAACACTGAGTAAGCACAAAGACTCTTTGAACCACAGTGAATATACTTAATCCAAACACTCCCTTAACATCTGTTTTGAAGGATTTTCAAAGTGGAAACTAAATTTAAACCATAAGATTGTCATACAAGGTTAATTAATGATAAAGTAAGTCTATTTAATCCTAAAAATACCAACAACAACAGCTTAATAACATGATTCCATAATATGCTAAATCTTAACTGTGAGACTAAAAATTATGAGCATAATCAAATTCAAAGAACAAGTATCCCATATGAGGCTCTAATATAACTAAAATTTACTTAATAAGCAAAAAGACACAGGAAAGGGTACCATTAAGCTAATGAACAGTGTTATGCTAAAAATTAAAAACAAGCTTACAAATTGTTCCAGTGAGATTCAAACCAAAAACCAAGGACAGGACAATCCTAATACTTCCCTTGAAGTTCTAGTACCATGGAAATCCAGAATCCAAGGGCTCCTTTGCTTCAATCTTCTTCACACATTGATTTTTGAATTTTCTCACTATTTTTCTGTTTTTTTTTTTTTTTTATTTTTTTTTTTAATTTTTGATATTAATGAACAAGATTATTTCAAATGATATTAGGCTTATGAAAACTTACTAAGGAACTAAAAATGAGCTTATAAAACAGAAATTAACAACATTTGATTGAACATGAGAAATTAGGCTAATTTGAGCAAAAACAAGGATTAAGTAAGACAACTGAAGCTTTTTATTGAATCAAACCTTTGTGTTACACTACTAGTACTCAGAATACAACTTGGAAATGACAAGGTACAATGAAAATTAAAATTAGACTAAAATCGATATTGAATTACACTAAGTCGACATCTATTCTACTAAAAACTAATCTAATGTCTCCATTTCTGCTTCTTCTACTCTTTATAGCCTCCCAGAGGGTTTGTGGGCCCCACAGGGTCAAATCCCATCAATCAAATGGCCATTTGGATGCCTCTTGTCACCTCACTCAATTTGGCGGGAAAGTCTTTTCCTTGCAATTTGGTTCTGAAACAGCCCCTAGGGGGGGGTGGCATTAATTGATGTCTTGGGGAGTGTGATTGGCAGGATAAGGGAGGATGGTCAAGTGGGGGGAGGTGAAACCAGGGGTGGTTTTGGTTTTTGCAGTGGTGAGGGTGGTATGTGAAGAAGGGGGGGGGGGGGGGGGAAGTGGTTTTGGTCAAATGGTTTGACCGGGGTATTATCAGGGATGGAGTTGGGCTGAGCTTGGGTGGGCTTTTGGATTGGTAAGGTGGGCTTGGGTGGGCTGTTTGTGGATCAGACAAAGGGTGGCTTGGTTTGTTTGTTTGTTTATTTATTTTGCAAGAAAAACACAAGGACCACTTTTGTAATTTGCTGAAACATGAGGGGCTGAACCTGCCTTTTTCCAAATTATAATATCAAAGGTCATACTTGCCATACTTCAATGATACAAGGGTCTTTGGATTTTATTTTCCACTTTTTTAAAATTCCCGGGGATCAAATGTGACAAGTTGCCAAACTTCGGGGACCAAACATGTAATTTCCACAAATATTTTCCCCAAGGACCATTTTTTGACACATTTTGCTTTTCCAAAGATAAAAATGATTTTTCTTTCAAAATTTACCCCACCAGGGACCAAATCTGCCAAATACTGAAACTCCAGGGACCTTTTATGCCAATTTTGGATTCTGAGGGACCATATGTGTAATTTTCTCAAACTTTTTCACCCAAGGACTTATTTTGATAATTTTTTACTTTTCTTTGCCTTGGGTTGACTTTTCTTTCGTTTTAAACTTCCAGGGACTAGTTTTGCCAAATTTTGAAACTTGGGGGACTGAAACTGCCAATTATGCAAACTTTGTTCGTTTTTCATTTGTTTTTAAACATTTTGCATATAAAACGTATAAAACACAATTTTGGAATATTTTTAGTATTTTGATGCATTACTGAGTGTTTTTGGACGTTTTGGCAGTTCATATAAGACAAAAATGATGAGTATTTACACACTCATCACCGTATTTGAAAAAAAGATGAAGAGGTAAATCGTAAACTAACTGGACGAAATTGTGGAAACATAAATGATTGTATATGAATGGAAATGTTGAAAAGAATATGGCTTGGAAATGTAAGAATAACCACAAATCTCCAAACATCAAGAATAAGGTAAAACCATAATATAGAGTCACATTCCAACATCAATAATATTAGCCTAACAGAATAGATTTCATAATAAATTAAAAGTTTATTACATATCACAAACATGTTAGACCCATTTGAAAGTTGTTTTCCGCCCCGTAACCCAAACTAAAAGATTGCCTATTAACTCTTTCTTCAACCTGTCTAACCCACCCAATATAGCTACTAAATGGGTCAACAGGTCGGATACCACCAAAATTGCCCATATTGACTCCTCCTTGAGCTGCCTGTGAACTTGAGATGATGAACATGATGCCATCTTCAATTTTTCAACCTACATAAACCAAAATAAAGATATCAGCAAGATCAAAAATAAAACATATTCAAAGCTTAAGCTTAGACAAAAGATTTTGTGCAAAGAATGGCAAAGGACTATGTGTTAACTAAAGGCCGTCGAAAAATGAGCACTCATATCAGCAAGCATTATAAAGTATAAAATTTCTGCTCTTTGGTCCTGCACTAAAGAATAGCTAAGTTAATAAATATAATCAAACAATTTTAAACTTTTCGAGATAATGTAAAGATAAGTACAATGAGGAGGTTTGAAACGTTTTTGGTACTCTTTTTTGTTGTACCCCAATTTCGCTCATCCCACAATTGTAGGTTCTAACTGGAAATTGAAACCTCCTGTAATCACATCGAGATTCAGCGCCTGCACATGATTCGGACCTTTAGATGTCATGAATAGATCCAAACTTTTTTGCCTTCATTTTTTTGACCATTTTTTCAAATTTCAAATGGTTATTTGAATAAATGATGAGTGCTTAATCACACATCCTTTTTCGACCTAAAATCAGACCAAATACACCAAATACTAACCAAATATGCCAAGAGAATGTATGTTTTTGTATTTGTGTATGTGAAGGTACGGATATGTGAAAAATGAACAAAAACAAAGCAAAACTGACAAAAACGAGCACGAGATTGGAAAAAGGTAAAAAGCCGAAGCCGAGGAAGAAATTTATTCAAGAAAAGCGCAAAATGACAAAAGTAATCCTTAGAGATTCGGAGAATAACAAAAGAGATTCTTAGTTGAAATATGAAGACCTTTACAATAATGGCCCTCCAAGTTTCAGCAAGTTGTCAACTTTGGTCCTTTGAAGAACTTTGGAAGAAAAGTCAACTCAATTCCTCCAAGTTACAAGATCGTTACGTGTAGTATTTAGTTGCATTTGTAGCGTTTTAATATGTTTTAAGTAGTTTTCTCATGTTTTGTAAAAGTCTAGGGGCTAATTATGCAACAAATTAAAAGATTAGAGAAGCCCTAGCCCCTAGCCTATAAATACCCCTTAAACACCAACTTTGAAAGGTGGGTTGTTGAGGGTTGGTCCTCTTAGTATAGGAGTAGTGTAATGAATTAATGTTAAGTTTTATTTTACTTTCTCTCTCTAGCTTTATATTTCTAAAAATCTTTAATTTTTAGTTGTTAAAATCTTGTTTTTATTGGTGGGATTTAAAGTTTATGGTTAAATTAGTTAGTCTAGTGATAAATTTGGTGAAAAACATTAGTTTTTAGGCTTTATTTTGGATCAAAATGGCGTTTTGTTATGGTTTTTATCAAGTTTTTTTTTAAAAAAAAAAAAAAAAAAAAAAAAAAAAAAGAAAGAAAAAAAGAAGTTATCGAGTTTCATTTTTAGTTATCAAGTTAGGTGCTAAAAAAAAAGTTATCAAGTTAGGGCATAAAAAAGGTTATAGAGTTAGGTGCTAAAAAAAAGTTATCAAGTTAGGTGCATAAAAAAGTTATCAAGTTAGGTGCATAACATATAGAGTTAGGTGCATAAAAAAGGTTATAGAGTTAGGTGCATAACATATAGAGTTAGGGCATAAAAAAGGTTATAGAGTTAGGTGCTAAAAAAAAGTTATCAAGTTAGGTGCATAAAAAAGTTATCAAGTTAGGTGCATAAAAAAGGTTATAGAGTTAGGTGCATAACATATAGAGTTAGGTGCAATTTTAGTTATAGAGTTAGGTGCTTTATTTTTATCAAGTTTGAGTTTTATCGAGTTTCGTTTCTTTTGGCGAGTTAGCCAAGATTATCAAGTTAGATAATCATTGCCTCATCGTTTTTCGAGTGAGGTTCTTTTATGCTTTATGCTAAGGCGAAACTCTGCCGAATTTTATTTTGGCTTATCAAGTTTGTTTCTTTTATCGAGTCTTTTATTTTTATTTTTTTTTTCAAGTAACTTTATTTTATTAATATGAGTTTTGAGTAGTTTATTCTAAGGAAAATAATTCGTCGTCAATCCTTGATCCACACTTGATGAACTTATTCACGTCGCTTAGCAAACATATTGTTTTTAAAGTCTTTTCCCGTCTTAATTTCATTTAGCGTTTTAAATCTCGTTTTCTTTAGTTATTTTATCCAATGCTTGTTTTATTTGTTTGTTTCCTTTGCGTTGTTTTATTGTTTCTTTTTACTTTTACTGCATTTTAAAACCTTTTAGTAGTGTAATCAAAAACCAACAAAAATATCTCTTTTAAAACCCCATTCACTTCACAATCACGCGACTCAAGCCGACTCAATCGCCGTCTTACCTTCGTTGGGAAAACGACCCGGGGAACATACTTTCACGAGCATTTCTTCGGTTAAAAATCCAATATACTATAAAAACGACAAAATCAATAAACAAAATTCAGAAGGTTATAAGCATTTGCAAATACTTTAAGCTACTTCTAAACCATTCGACCCATGTCTTTTACTTGGTTTTTTACCCATTAGCAATAAAATACATTCACTTTGACCAATTTTGAATATATGGACTTAAAATGTATTTACTATGATGTGAAGAGCACAATAGTACCTTTCCTTTAACTAAATGGACACCGACAAGATATTTTCATCTATGCCCTACACACAAACATCCGCCAAATTACTCCCAATATATAGCACATATCTTTATAATGAAACTAAAAAGAAACATGTCCCAAATAGTAACCGATAACTAAAAAAACAATGCCGATCAATTCTACCAGCTATCCCTTTTAACCCGTATACTTAAAGACGTTTCAATTTTATCATTAATAGAAGACCTTAGTTTTGAGCATAATTCTCTTCACATGATCCTTATAATGCGTAACCTTTTAGTAGATAGAGGGCAACACATTCTCATAATTGCCATAAAGATTCAAATTATTATTTATAGGAATTGTCCATTAATAAATTATAGATTATGGGGAAAGGGTAAAATGTGAGATGTGTCAACGGATGAAAGTTCCTCAAAATCTATTTGTACGCATAGTATATCAAAAATTAGTTTATAATTCGAAGAACCAAAAAGCAACTGAGTCTCATAAAGTTGCAACTTATGCGTAAAATAAAAAGTCATGATGTTCATACCTTATCTTCTGAATGAGCAGGGTTCGTGATACCTTCACCACGTACGTAAAAATTCAGGATGTACATACCTTCTCTTCGGAATGAGCACGGTTCGAGATACCTTCACCACATACACATTGTTCCGTTTAATACAGCAGTAACAAATCTCTGTACACAATGATCAAACTACGCAATTGGTGTTGATGCAAGAGCATAATAATTAGTTATTTATCAGTATTAACAATAAGAAGTTTTTTACTTTTTCGATATATATACATGTGATTAGACTCTTTTTCACAGCCTCATCTACTTCCTTCAGTTTCAAATCACATGTAATTAGACTCTTTCTCCTTAAAGCAAGAACTACAGATAAGGGGGTGTTTGCGATTGCTTACTGTTTTTACTTTTATGCTTAAAGAAATTTTGTGTTAGCCAAATTGCTTCTGCTAATCTGATCATTATTCAAGAGTCGTTAGGTGACTTAGTATGAATTATTAATATCATGTAGTAGACATCATAAAAAGTGAATCAATAGACAAGTATACATCCACATTTAACAAATTCATTCCGGAATAAACCAATAGAAATAAAAATCAAAAGCTAAATTTTATAAACAAAAAACATACTAAACTCCTAATATAACCCATAATCAAATTAAAGCAATAAAAACTTAGTTATTTAAGTCGAAACTCACCTCAAACAATCCTCAGAAGCTTTGGTGCCGTCCTCATCCAGTTTCACCAAACACCCCTGCGCTATAATCAAATAATAAAGATTATAGAATCATCAGACAATTCACACAACGACAGATTATATCATTCACTATCTAGAACTCTCTGAATACCGACCAAAAAACCTAGTGGTGGAATAGTTTCGAGTGGGGTGTGTGTGTGTGTGTGTGAAGCTTCTATGGTAATTGTTCTCGACACAAATGAGCGTTAAAATGTTTTATCTACTGCCACAAATATAGAAACCTATAATTTCCATGAAATAACTATATCTGTTACACAAAGATCATGAATCGGTACCAAACAACAATTGTAATGCTAACAGATATGAACCATTTCGTTTGTATATTATGTAACCTTAAAGAAACTAATCCTGTTTATAGGTTATTTCACCTCACCACAATTATACGGATACACTAAAACTATTGCTCATGTAAGATAATCGCAAAAGAGTATAACTTAAAAAACCATTAAAAGCACAAAATGATCTGTTTAACAGCATTTCCCTTACTTGTATTCCAAACTGAATAAGTAGACACCCTTTTGGAACCTTCACTCCAACTTTCTTTCCTTTTGGTTCCATATCGGCTACGACCTGCACAAATCGAACTATCTAAGTCACTGCAAGTTACACACATGCCTCTGCACCAGGCATAAATTTATAACCCCATGTAAAGCAACCCTATAACCCCTTAAACATTGCTACATGAGAACAAAATAATCATATAGTCACTTCTGTGATAGAATGACCCAAAAGCCCATATATTACCTTAAAACCTACATGTTGTTCTAATCATACACGTTCATAAAAATCCTAACTATACATTCGACATCACAATCACTCCTATCTAAAGAAAACCTGATTCAAAGTGCAATAAGCAAATTCTAAACAGTGCTCAGATGATGAAATCAAGTATACAGATTACCTCCCACATTTACCTTTCTCTTAAACATTCCATCAAACATCTACGTGGCCCTTAAATAAAATGTCTCGTAGACATCATAAAAAGTGAATCAAAACTATCAAAATCTACATCGGCCAAATTTAAAAACTAATTAATGCAAAAATTATAAAGCAAATTGGGATTGTATTAAAACAATTTCAAGTGTAACCTGCCAGAAATTATGAAAATTAAACACAATTAAATTGAACATAATTAGTTCAACCTATATACAAATCACAACAACATGTAAAAAGATAATAAAGAATTGCAAAAGCAGAAGATGAAGAGATGGTATGATATACGTACTGATAAATCTGGTTGAATCAGAGTTATATAGATCAAATCGTATAGCGTATTTGGATTTTTTTTTTTTTTTTTTTTTTTTTTTTTTTTTTTTTTTTTTTTTTTTTTTTTGAATTGTTGACATTAAAGGATGAATTGAAATTGATATTGAATTGATTTGGAGCGTCTTTGTATTGATTAAAAGGGAGCGTTTTCAATTAATGGTTAATGCCTTAATGGTATTGAATACCTTACAAAAATACGGTATTGACTTTTTCATTGGTGGAGCGTACCATGCTTTACAAAATTAAGAAGCTTAAAAAACTGTATTGACTTTAGTTACACAATTAATGACACATCAATGAATGGTTAAACAAAATGGTGCATTGAGGTGTTGTACCAAAGGGGTTAAATAAGGAATGACACATCAGCGCATTGAATTTTATTAGCTTCATTGGGTGGTACAAAAGTGTCATATATTAGAATACATAGATTAATATGTCCCGCCGATACATCTCAACTGCATATTACATAACTAGCTTATAAAGACCCGTCACGGGGTTTCCCCCCATACATCTCAACTGTATATTACATAATTAGTTTAAATATTATAGAAGTTAAGTGTATTCCCTAGTTACATGTCATTAGCAATATGATGGAAACTTAATAGTTGCACATTCCCGCGTACCATGTCATTAGCAATATGATTAACAAGTGTTGCTTTAGAAGGTTTATAATCTCTATCAAGTCTTCCAAGTTTAGATGTTTACTTCAGGGGCTCCTCCACCAGCCAATGTACTCTTAGTTGCCAAATAGATGATACAGTGAAACGTCTTAAGAAGAAAATGACACATTGCACCTCAAAAACGGGACGATGGTGATGTCTGAGTAAAAAAAGAAACATGATGCAACAGTTTATTTTCAGAGGCTGAAAGTCTAGTAAATGTGAATTTAATGTTTTAACTGATACTTGGTTCGATGAGTTGTGTATATCTGAGCTATAACTATTTGAATAAGACTTCATCAACACTTTTTAATATCCGAACAGAATTGAATTTCTAACCCACACTTATTCATCAACTTCTCGTAACAAAAATAAAGTTTCTAGCTTGAAGTGTCTCTATTGTTGGCAAATATATAGTACGTGGTTGTGACGTGACTTGTGAGTGCGACCTTATAAAGTTTGGGATCCTCAGGTCTTGATTCTCATGAAAGTTAATTGTGGGCAATTTCCAATGTTTATATTACATGCATATAAATACATCATAAAATTTATTCATGTATATAAAATCATACAAGATAATTCAACCACCTGTATGCAAAATCATACAGTACAACATATGAAAACTATAAATAAAACGATATATAGTTTGTATCCATCAAGTAATATAAATCCATAATCAATAGAAATAAAATAAAATGTGTTGTTCCTCAGTTATATATCCATATAGTAGTGTTTTTCATTGCCATCTGGTCTGTAAAGCTTCACCAATCGATCATTCAATGCTTGAAGCGGTCTTGCATTAGCACCAGTCACCTGTTACAGCATAGGCTTAATTAAACAAAGATCTATATCAAAACTGCAAGTTACAGTTTAAGAAATATGTAAAACTCACATCTTGGATTGCTTCACGTATTAAACGCACCTGTTCTTGTGAAGCTGTTCTTATCTAGTAAGTTTTAGGCAACAAAAACTTAATCTTGATTAATTTGCTTGCTCACAATAAATATTTCGTGAAACTGGTATGCATGGTGCGAAAAATGGGAAAAAAATATTACTACGTACCTTTTTAACAATGGTCCAGGTAACATTTTCGCTGCATGGAGGAGTAGTAAGTGAACCAATATATTGATAGTATTCTATACTCCCAAATTCTATTTGTCGTGGATCAATTATTCCAACACTTATTTCGACTCCCTTTGTAGGAGCCACTGCTCTCAAATATGGTTCTATCTACATATGTCAAAAATAAGAACATCAATATTTTATAAGAAACAAAAAACATGTACTATAGGCTTACAGTTAATAACAGTAATAGTGATACGTTTATCAAGTTTACCATTAATAAAAAAGAATCAGGGCTACCAATTTCGAATAGGATTCCAATCACTGCAATTTTTTCGTCTGCGCTTTGATGAACTAAGTGTAGCTCTAGATTGAATCTATACATGTGCAAAGATTAGTGTTTGTTAGCGGTTGGCTATGGTTAAACTAAACAAATTTTTTTGTACCTTTGTCCATTGATGCTGTGTTCAGTAGGCGTGTGCCAATGAATTTGAATAAGTTGATACTCGATTCCATTTATATTGATATGTCCTCCTCCCCCTATCCATCTCAACTGTATTATCATTTATCATACGAAATTGTTATTGCTAGAGTATCTATAAATTATCGCTAATAACTTAATCTGATGAATGTTTAAGCAAGCACTAGAGCATAAAATAGACTTTTAGTGATGGTGTTTCTAATAACACAAAAAAGTCCATAAATCTAATATTTTAGTGACACTTTTTAAAAAGTGCGGGCAAAATGTCAACATATTGAGATTTAATGACACTTTTGTGAAAATATGTGTCACTAAAAGCCAAAAATTACCCTTACAATTTTTGTGTGTCAGTATAGTTAAGCATTTACCAACTTCACTTTTACATACACTTTTTAATTATAAGAAAAACAACCAAGAAATCTAGTGACATATTTTTTTTTTTTTTTTTTTTTTTTTTTTTTTTAACTTTTGTTGATATGAGTACTTTTTACAATATATTCTTCGAATTTTAATGACTTTTTTTTTTTCACCAAAGGACTTGTTTTTTGTAGTGAAGGATCGTTCCAACAATTTTACCATTATATCATAGCCTCGATTAATAACCGTTGCATTAGAAGGTTTATAATCTCTCTCAAGTCTTCCAAGTTTAGATGTCGTCTCAACCCTTTCATCCGCAATATCAATTGGTGACTGCATGTCTCCTTGATTACAAAGGCCTCCCCAATGATTCGGCCCATTTGGACTGTTCACATCATACGAGAACTGCCCATCATCTATACAACCATTATAAACGTATCTCAAGAACACGAAATATAAACAATCAAACAGTAAACAAGAAGTATAATGTTGAAGCTAGAGTTATATGGAGTTACCAACTTCTTGAGATAAAGCCAAACGTACACAAAAGATGATAAAAAGAGCAATGAAGATTGAAGAAAATAAGCCTTTGTTATTCATTTCTTTGTGTGTATGAGATTATTTTTAAGGTTTCGTATAATGTTATGCATGTGCGTGTATATATAGCCATCAGGGGCGGCTCATGGATTTAAGAGAACTAAAGCGAAATTTAATTTGAGGCATAAAGCGAAATTTAAAATAAAGCTTTTATGATATTTTTTTATTTTTGCTTAAGGTAAGGCGTAATCAAATGCACCAACTGTGCTTGAAACCTGATATATCATAAAAATGACATGCCAAACTTATGAGACCTACTTCTATAACGAAGTAAATACAATGATTAGATTACACTGAAGCAACATAACAATGAAATAATCTACTTCTAACATGAACAAACGAACTAACGTGTTCTCTAGTTTAAGTTTAACTGAACTAACGTGAACAGTTAAACAAACGAACACTGGTTTTCATGTTTATTCATTGAAAAAGCGTATTCTTTTTCTTTTATTAAGAAACTATTAATAAGTGATTCTTGAAATGTTTAATTTGTTTATAGCATTGGCTACAAGTCACTAGAATTAGCATTCAATGAGCTTAATTCATCGTTTTAAAGGGGGGGGGGGGGGGGGGGGGGGAATGGATCTAGTCGTGTTTCCAAAACTCAAATAAGAACTTAGTCGTATGGACCTAAAAAATCAACAAAACTAATCAAAATATCCTTAGTATTTGAGGGGCCTTTATATACCGAGACCTCAAGATGAGGCCCAAGAAAATATGTGACCAGCTATATATTCATAATTGACGTTAGAAAATTTGAGGCCTTAACTATTTAGGGGCCTAAAGCGGTGGTTTTAGTAGCTTTACCTTTGACCCATCACTTAAAGCATGTAACATAGGCTATTAGGCTATGTGAATGAGAATTTTGATTTTTGACCATAGAATATGCTATGGTAAATGTTGAAAAAAAAAAAAAAAAAAAAAAAAAGAAAAAAAAAAAAAAAAAAAAAAAAAAGGTCAAGAAATTAAATTCTTTGATTTTGAAAGGAAATTCTTTCTATTTTGATTTTTGAAGTATTGAAAGTTGAGACACTGACAAACTTTCAATTGAACTACGTTCAATATAATATTTGCAACATTGTGTATGTTTTTTAAAACATTCCAAAAACGATCATATGCAGCTCGAAAATTTTCAAAAAAAAAAAGTCTAATTTTTAAACATGTTATTGGATTTGAAATTTGTTATCTGTAGATGAACTATTTGATATTACACGAACGTGTACCTATATACTCCGTAACTTAAACATCTTGTTTGTTTTTACAAAACATTTCGTTATATGAGCCTATAACTGTACTAATCAAGGTAAAAAAATCTAAATTAATATTGGTGAAAGTAAACCGGGTACATGGTTCACTTTAACACCTCGCTTTCAACGTCACATCATCTTTATTTCCACCACCTTCTTATTGTACTTCTGCAGCACACCAAAAATACATCATAGGACACCAAAACTAAACACCATCTCCACCATCATTTTAATCGGTGCCCAACACCACCGATTCAATCCAAATCACCAACCACACATGGCTTAACAGTTAACACCCCGGTAATAGAGGAGCAAGCATGGTCATGCCGTACCACGTGTTGTGGTGAGCATTATTCATAATACTCCATGAAAGATCGAGTGTATGTGTGTGAAAGCACTTCATTAGAATGTTCGTGACATCGAAATTTTGTGAGTTGTAACATTGAATTACTGGGATTATATTGACAAGCAAGGCAACTGATGGGTCACATATATGTCGCTTATACGTTCTCAACACAGTTTATGATTTTATGTTTACTAGTTTACTGTATTTTTTTTTACATTTTACACAACTAGATATCTAAATATAAATGTTGGCTATGGTGTTTGGAAAAAAAACTTATGGCACAAGGACTTTCATAAGTTGTCGATCTCTTTTAGTATCATATCTCAATAACATTCTACACATGATAATCAAGATCATGCTAAAAAACTCAATAAGCAAGATCATGTTAAAAAATGACTTTCCAGTAAAATTTGAGTGTCAAATATTTGTTGTATCTAGAAGGAGAGCAATAGACCAGTTCTCTTTTGCTATTGTGACTTTGTGATTTCCTATTTTGTTGTGTGCAGTATATACAATTATACAAGTAAAATTTTACATGACAATTCAAAACTTTTTACTATTTTTTGTGTTTTTATGAATCATCGTAGTCCAAAAATATATATAAATCTTTATTGTTTGTAGATGATTTAATTCTAGTTAGACAGGCGACTTGTTGTCGGTCAAATTATTAAAAAAAATATTATACTTGCTACCATTTCATCTTCTGGGTAGCGAACTATTTTTTTTGTTTTTTAGGGTAATTTTCTTTCAAATTCATCCTCTTTAGGGTATTTTGCGAAATTTTTGGACATTTTTGCCCGTCTTAGCTAATACAATTTTTTTTTTCCCGACGGGCAAAAATGTCACATATTACCCTAAAGATGATGAATTTGAAAGAAAATTACCTCAAAAGCAAAAAAAATAGTTCGCTACCCAAAAGATAAAACAGTGATAAGTATAACACTTTTTTTAATAATTTGTCCAATTCATGTCAATTAGTATTCATGTAACAAGTGTATTCTTTTGAATTTTTGACCTGACATTTCATTTTCTTTCCACAGTAATTTTTTATACATACGCATGTACGTATATGCTGCAAATAAACTTCAGTTAGTGATATATCTTAAGAGCATTGATTAGGATGTCTAACTCATATGCTTAATAATATGTCTAAACATATGTGTCATCATCTTATTGGAAATAGTAAGGGGACCCACTTCTTCACAAACCAATAATTTATTGTCATGTCAATTAGGCACACAATTAAGCACATTTTTTAGGCCTCCAAATTATTTTCCTATACGTTAGCGGGTACTCATCCTATAATTATTTTTTTTGACAGTGTGATGTTATTCGGTCATACTTTTTATAACAATAACTTTAGAAATAACGATAACTTTACTTAAGATAATAGTGTAATTGTAAGTAGTATGGACCTAAAAAATCAACAAAACTAATCAAAATATCCTTAGTATTTGAGGGGCCTTTATATACCGAGACCTCAAGATGAGGCCCAAGAAAATATGTGACCAGCTATATATTCATAATTGACGTTAGAAAATTTGAGGCCTTAACTATTTAGGGGCCTAAAGCGGTGGTTTTAGTAGCTTTACCTTTGACCCATCACTTAAAGCATGTAACATAGGCTATTAGGCTATGTGAATGAGAATTTTGATTTTTGACCATAGAATATGCTATGGTAAATGTTGAAAAAAAAAAAAAAGAAAAAAAGAAAAAAGAAAAAAAAAAAAAAAAAAAAAAAAGGTCAAGAAATTAAATTCTTTGATTTTGAAAGGAAATTCTTTCTATTTTGATTTTTGAAGTATTGAAAGTTGAGACACTGACAAACTTTCAATTGAACTACGTTCAATATAATATTTGCAACATTGTGTATGTTTTTTAAAACATTCCAAAAACGATCATATGCAGCTCGAAAATTTTCAAAAAAAAAAAGTCTAATTTTTAAACATGTTATTGGATTTGAAATTTGTTATCTGTAGATGAACTATTTGATATTACACGAACGTGTACCTATATACTCCGTAACTTAAACATCTTGTTTGTTTTTACAAAACATTTCGTTATATGAGCCTATAACTGTACTAATCAAGGTAAAAAAATCTAAATTAATATTGGTGAAAGTAAACCGGGTACATGGTTCACTTTAACACCTCGCTTTCAACGTCACATCATCTTTATTTCCACCACCTTCTTATTGTACTTCTGCAGCACACCAAAAATACATCATAGGACACCAAAACTAAACACCATCTCCACCATCATTTTAATCGGTGCCCAACACCACCGATTCAATCCAAATCACCAACCACACATGGCTTAACAGTTAACACCCCGGTAATAGAGGAGCAAGCATGGTCATGCCGTACCACGTGTTGTGGTGAGCATTATTCATAATACTCCATGAAAGATCGAGTGTATGTGTGTGAAAGCACTTCATTAGAATGTTCGTGACATCGAAATTTTGTGAGTTGTAACATTGAATTACTGGGATTATATTGACAAGCAAGGCAACTGATGGGTCACATATATGTCGCTTATACGTTCTCAACACAGTTTATGATTTTATGTTTACTAGTTTACTGTATTTTTTTTTACATTTTACACAACTAGATATCTAAATATAAATGTTGGCTATGGTGTTTGGAAAAAAAACTTATGGCACAAGGACTTTCATAAGTTGTCGATCTCTTTTAGTATCATATCTCAATAACATTCTACACATGATAATCAAGATCATGCTAAAAAACTCAATAAGCAAGATCATGTTAAAAAATGACTTTCCAGTAAAATTTGAGTGTCAAATATTTGTTGTATCTAGAAGGAGAGCAATAGACCAGTTCTCTTTTGCTATTGTGACTTTGTGATTTCCTATTTTGTTGTGTGCAGTATATACAATTATACAAGTAAAATTTTACATGACAATTCAAAACTTTTTACTATTTTTTGTGTTTTTATGAATCATCGTAGTCCAAAAATATATATAAATCTTTATTGTTTGTAGATGATTTAATTCTAGTTAGACAGGCGACTTGTTGTCGGTCAAATTATTAAAAAAAATATTATACTTGCTACCATTTCATCTTCTGGGTAGCGAACTATTTTTTTTGTTTTTTAGGGTAATTTTCTTTCAAATTCATCCTCTTTAGGGTATTTTGCGAAATTTTTGGACATTTTTGCCCGTCTTAGCTAATACAATTTTTTTTTTCCCGACGGGCAAAAATGTCACATATTACCCTAAAGATGATGAATTTGAAAGAAAATTACCTCAAAAGCAAAAAAAATAGTTCGCTACCCAAAAGATAAAACAGTGATAAGTATAACACTTTTTTTAATAATTTGTCCAATTCATGTCAATTAGTATTCATGTAACAAGTGTATTCTTTTGAATTTTTGACCTGACATTTCATTTTCTTTCCACAGTAATTTTTTATACATACGCATGTACGTATATGCTGCAAATAAACTTCAGTTAGTGATATATCTTAAGGGGAATAGCATTGCTGCTGTAAACAGCAGCAAAGTTAACTGCTGTATACCCTTTACACATTCTAAATGCTTCACATACAGCCCTCAAGTTTTATGATTTTACACAATTGATCCCCCATATATACCCTAACAGCAGACAAGTTCCCTGCAGTTTACTGCAGGGATCATTTTCCCTATCTTAAGAGCATTGATTAGGATGTCTAACTCATATGCTTAATAATATGTCTAAACATATGTGTCATCATCTTATTGGAAATAGTAAGGGGACCCACTTCTTCACAAACCAATAATTTATTGTCATGTCAATTAGGCACACAATTAAGCACATTTTTTAGGCCTCCAAATTATTTTCCTATACGTTAGCGGGTACTCATCCTATAATTATTTTTTTTGACAGTGTGATGTTATTCGGTCATACTTTTTATAACAATAACTTTAGAAATAACGATAACTTTACTTAAGATAATAGTGTAATTGTAAGTAGTTAAAAGGTTATGTGATTGTCAACGCGTTAGAAGGCGGACTTTAGTTGCATGGCGAAATAGGAGCTGTTAACATTAACCGGTAGTTACAGATAGTTAAAGGGTTGCGTGATTACTATAATTATTATGACCAATTAACCAAACCATGCATGTGGTGTTAATGTGGATGACATTGTTAAAGTTTGATTGCCAACCTATCTTCTCTTTTAATGTTTAGTTGAGTTATGATTGACGAAAATGTCCATACTTATCTCTTATCTTACGTCCAATAATTAAAGAAGACGTCACCTTATGTTCTAAGAATTTCCTTTTATCACATATACCCAACTCACGCGTATATTCCCCGTATTTAAACAGTTGGACCGGACTTTTAACAAAAGGCCATATTGAACAGAATTAGTGGACACACTCACGAGTATTTTAGGACAACCAGCCATACTAGAGGCCATTTCTTGTTTTTAACTTTATAAAAAAAACATGGTGTTTGATAATCTGTGTTTTAAAATTATATGTGTGTATTTTAGGGCAACCAGCCAAACTAGAGGCCATTACTTGCTTAGATATGTGATTACTTATTGATTTAGATGACTTTCGTAAAGCATTGATATTTGATTTAAGATTATTTGAGGATTAAGTTTTTTTACATACAAAGTGATTAATCTCCACCTTTCATTTTTATTTGATCTAATAGATGAGATTAATCCAAACAATTTAAAAAATCCACTTTTATCATTTTTTTTTTCTTCCAAATATTAATATCATTCAAACCGTTAATCATTAAGCGAAAAAAAATAAACCGTTACGATGAGCATTTAATTATCTTTCTATAGATAGGTACGTCGATATACTTTAGACAAATTTTTTTTTCCCGTATTTTTCACTTTTTTTTACATTTTTTATGTTTTTTTTTCGTTGCTAAAATTTGCATGAAAAAATCATATGTGATTTAACACTAATATCACATGTGATATTATATATCATATGTGATTTAACACTAATATCGCATGTGATATTACATATCATATGTGATTTAACACTAATATCACATGCGATATCACATGTGATATTTCATGCAAAATTTCAATAATGAAAAAAGACGAAAAAGACAAAAAACATGAAAAAAATGTCGAAAGTATATCAAAGTGCCCGTTTATAGAAGGATAATTAAATGCTCGTCGCGATGGTGTAATTATTTTCACCTAACGATTCACAGTTTAAGAGATATTTAAATTATAAAAAAATAACTGAAATATTAAAATGCTTTTACTCTTAATAATTGATTTCATTTTAAATCGATGGTACTCATGGTAGAGATGAGTATCTTAGTATGTAAGATAAGTTTGATAATTAGAATAAGTTTCCTTTTGATAATTTGTTTTAAACACTTCAATTGCTCTCTCTCTTTTTTTTCATGTTTGTTAACAAATTAAACTTTTTGTTTAATTACATTTTTGTGTTTTGAGGTATTTACTACCAACTTATACAAGAGTTGATTTTATGGATAACTTCTTTATCATTTGTACCAATGTTATACTATGTTTAATCTATTATTAAAAGGGCTATACACCAATAAGTCTAAATAAGCCTCCACTAATGACATCAGGATATTGTATTAACACTAATGACATTTGGATATTGTATGAAACTGAAAGCTACATATGGCGAGTTTATTAGCATACTAGCAGGTATTCGCATGTTGCGGCGGTAGGTACCCAACAATTATAATTTTCAGCGAAACATGTTTAAAACACTTTTTTATCCTTTGCCTTCAATAAATTCATTGCATTTTTTATTTTTATTTCTTTGCAGTTAAATTTTGTCTAAAAATTTCAAAAAGTGTCTTGGTTCAATCTCGATGGCACTATTACAATTAAATCATATTTTTCGAACTTTGTAACTCATTATTTCATTTTGCAATTCTATCTATTTATTCGTGTATGCTTGAATAAAAAAATATACAAACTCAAAATAAATGTAATAAATGAGATATTAAAATATTCTAGAAGATAATAAAGACATTTATAATGTGTACCTAATTCATTAACAATGTGTTTAAAAATACGTACATCAATGAGCGTCATAAAAAATTTTGAGTTAAAATATCATCCATGCAACCAACTAAAAAGCAAACAGAATATTAAAATATCCAAATAGTTATAAATATAAGTTATTGATCGTTTATAGGGTTAAAAACTAAAAAGAAATATAAGGGTCGGTTTCATATTTACCGAATTTAAATATGACAAGGTCATGTAGGTATGTCGAAGAAGCTAATGCTAATAAGGAGAAAAATAATGAGGCAAGTACGAGTGGGACGACAGTTGCTACATCAAACCCATTTAATGCTCTTGCTATGGATGATACTGATGAGAGTGGTATTCCTTGTCCTACTCCTATAGTTGAGAAATTTGGAAAGCTACTCTTGTGGATGATGATGGCTATCCTCTTAAAAAGATTGATTATCCGGGTAATAAAAAGGAAGCTAAGGTGGATTAGTCTCAAAAGACTGGTAAGGATTCACAAGAGCAGCTTGTAAGTGACTTGAGAGAGAAAGAGCAAGCTGCGGCTTTGAAACCTAGTTCTTCTTTTCCATGTATTTCTTCAACAAAGTTGGTTAACCTATTCTCTAAGGTAGGGAATGTGGTTTGTTCTGACAGTGATAAGGATGAGGTTCTTGAGCGGGATAACCCTATGGCTAAGTATCTTGCATCAACAGGCGGCGGTTACGAGCTTGAAGATTACTTCTTTGACGATTATGCGGCTCAAGTCTACGATTTACCAGGGCACTTGGATGATTTATGTGACCAGTATGATATCAAGCTCCGAGGTCGTGGTAGGAAGTAATTATATTGTATGGTAGGTCTTAAGATTGGCATGTCTTTCTTATGTAGTGATTTGGTTGTTGCACTTAAAGTGCTTATTTTTTGCCCATGTAACGGGCCGAGATGAGAGATTCACTCTAATCCGTTGTACATAAACATTTATTGACGTAATATATTTTACAAGGGTGATCCCCTTTTAGCAAAATATGACAAGGTCATATTTATTCAAAACATGCTTTAATTATATTATACATGATGTATTCAGAACTTGTATTTTAAGTATATGTAATATTTTTATGTTTTTTTAGACAAAAATACACCGTTGGTCCCTGAACTTTCCACAGAACATCGCAAGGCACTCTAACTTTTAAAAAACATCGCCAAGCGTCCAAACCTTGGGTTTTTTAGGCCGAATGCATCCCTTGACCAGGTCAACGCTCATTTTTTGTTATATTTCCAAGGGCATAATAGTCCAACCACATTTATAACTATCATATGGTTAAATCAAACATGACAATCAACTTCAGGGACCAACTGTGTACTAATATATTTTTTAACTATGCAACTTGACAATATCTTCTCTGATACGGCTATTAATGTTTGCGTGGGAACCAATAAACTCACAACCGACCATTGACACTTGAGTAAGACCCGATCATCTATCACACACATTGTTGCAACTAACCGTTGACACATGATGGATTCTTTTCACTTTTACAACTTGATGTTATAAATAAAATACCTTTTTATTTCAACTTTCAGCAATTCGTGTAAGTTCTTTTAATCATGTTATATTGTTATCAGTAGATCTGTTGACTATTGGTGGGTGACACGATGAAAAATCACATGGGTTATGTAACGGTCAGAACAGAATTGCATCAAACACGTAAAAATCTAGTGCTGGTCAAGATGGGTTAGGTGGTTGGGTCATGGGTGAAAACAAACTTACATGAAACAGGTAGTAATTAAGTGCAGGTTAAAATGGGTCGGGTGGGTTGGGTTATTGGTTAAAATAAGTCAAATATAAAAATAGGTCAATATCTTGTATGGGTCAAAATGGGTACGTTCAGGTTGCTGCATGAAATGGGCTTTGTGTTTAAATTTACTCTTTATCATCCTATTCCTGCATGTTAACTGAATTTTCGCATCAATGTCCAATTTTTTTTTACTTATATAAGTTTCATGTGCAGTGGTGTAGTGGGAAAAAAGTTCAATGCAGAACACAAAATATCTAAAGATCAAAGCGCTCAATCTCAGCCATTGATCTATCTTTCATCCAATGGCCATAATTAAATATATGCATTCTTTTTTAATTAACACAAGGGCAGTTTTGTAATTTTTCTCTTCCCTCATTTACTCACATATCTCACCCGTAATTCTCTTACCCTCCCCAATTCTCTCTCAATAACGGTTTCCCCTTTTTCAAACCCTAATCCCCAACTTCAAAATTAATCTTAATCACTTCTATTCAATGGACATACGGCATGAAGTTAAACTACCTAGAGGTGAGCCGTTGCCTCAATCATCTCCATTTCCGGTTGCCGATCATAATCAGCCTCGAAATGTTGATATTGGTAAACTTTTTGGAATATAATTCGATTTATATGGTTATTTGCTATTTTTGATTCTTATAGTGTTATTTGTTGAATTTGAATGATTGATGTTGTTGGGTAGATTATTATGTTTTGATTGATGTGTTTTGTGATTATGATAAGTTAATTGATTTGTTAGGTTGATTACTCTATTGTTAAAATTTTTGATTTTGTTGAATTAGTTGATGTTTAGGTGCACTGCTTTAATTGATGCTTTTGGTTAGTTATTGCGTTAGTTGACTCTTTAGGAGCACTGTAATTTTTTTTATTGATGTTTTTAGGCGCATTGCATCAGTTGATCAATTAGTCGTATATGTGTACTATTTTGAACTGTGGAATATAGTTTCCACTTGCATTGGCGCTAACCTCAAACAGCGCTTGAATGACGTGGTAGTTCATATGAGGTATTAACACTATATGGGATGAGAAGATTGTATCCTATATGTAGGACTGCGTATCTTGCTTTATTGTTTAAGTGATAGGTTGACTTAATAAAAGCTCTTACTACTGCTGTCATATTTAATACTCATTATAGGGCATATTCATCAATCAGACTTGATGCTGTTACAAACATGTAAGCTTGCTATGTGATTGTGTTTGACCATGTTGAGAAGGTTTTTACCATTGTCTTCCTAACAGACCACCCCTATTAGTCACATGCCTACTTTTTAAATTTTCTAAAGTCTTTCCCTAATTTAATTTCCAGAAAGTATATGTGATTCACTGGGTGCGAATGGATCAATAATCTTTTGTTGAAGAGGCTTTTTAAGATGGAACAGAGCGTTTGGAGACTTTAGTGTCTAGAGTTCATGATATCGTTTCGTGAATAATCCAATTTAATTAGTAAGTCATACCTAATTTGTGCTTATGTTTCATTAGTAGTTCTGATATGAGTTCCAATACAGCCCAAAACTTTCTCCAGGGTCAATTAAGCTATATACCAATGTATTTGTCCATCTTTGAAGAATTCAAGCATGACAATTGAAGCATACAAGGAAGCAGTATTACAGGCTAAAGAACATATTTTAGCTGGAGATATATTTCAAATTGTCCTAAGTGAACGTTTTGAGCATCGTACATTTGCAGATCCATTTGACGTTTACAGGCCCTGAGAATTGTCAACCCTAGTCCATATATGACATATTTACAGGTAGCTTGCTCTTTTGCATTTGTTATGACTTCTTGGAGCTCAAAAGACGTTAGTAAAAGTATTTAATGATTACTTGTGTTTCTATTCACCCAGGCTAGAGGGAGTATCCTTGTTGCCTCAAGTCCCGAAATTATTACTCGTGTGTAGAAGGTAATAAGCCAAGATATAATATACATTCACTTTTAGTTCTTAGTCCTAAATAAATTTCATTCAATTACTCAAATATTTTTAAATTCTATTTTGTCCCTTTCTGCATATTTCATCTTTATCTGCTCATGTTGACAGAGAAAAGTCACAAATAGACCTCTTGCTGGAACTAAAAAAGGTTCATCGTCGTAAAATTGTTGATTATAAGAAGGCGCAACCGAAAATGAAGATGAGGCTCAAGAATAGTGTTGAGTTTGAAGGAGTTGGAGTCATGCTAAGGATAACATAGCATATGTTATTGAACCACCGTCCCCAAGTGGTTAGAAGTGGTTAGAAATAGGAATATTAGGAATCTACTGGCTTACGAGTTGCATTAGGAATCAACGACTTTCTACTTTTTAGTATTTGGGTGAACATGTTGTAAAATG
The DNA here is from genome assembly GCA_030686995.1 of Artemisia argyi. Lineage (NCBI taxonomy): Eukaryota > Viridiplantae > Streptophyta > Magnoliopsida > Asterales > Asteraceae > Artemisia > Artemisia argyi. The sequence continues at coordinate 33,735,613 of CM060687.1, forward strand.
AACAAGTATTTTGTTATGTAATCAATGCATACAAATTTTGTTTCACTAATTTTGGTAACTGTAAATGTATGTTAATTATTTTTCACAGGTGGATCTGTAAATCACATGTGATTGTACTTCGAATCACATGTGATATAACCACTAATCACATGTGATTTATAAATGTTCCGAATATACTTAATTTACAACATGTTCATTATATATCACATGTTTGGATATGGGTATATTTTTGATAACATTTTTAGAACATTTTGTGCCTTACACATGTCATTTACCTAATCTTCCTTGGGTACCAAATTTTGTAACATATGCCTTTCTAAACAGACTTGTAAATGTTCCAAAAACACTATGAACAAACTACTAAAGACGATAAAAAAATTACTAACATTTAACCAAAATATCTATTAAACAACTACTAAAGAAGATAAAAAATGAACATTTAACCAAAATTTCTATTGGATTCCAAAGAAGATTTTGAAAGTGATGAGCATAAGAAGGTGTCAAAGAAATTCAAGGGGAAGATGATTAGGTACTTTATGTGTTAGGTTATTCAACTTGTAAGTTCGTTATCACAGAATGTTTTTGTATGATTAGGCTTTAGGTACTTTATGTACGTACGAATAATGATTATTGATTTACATGAATGTGTTGATCTTAGGTGGTTCTATTTTAAAAAAAATGATAAATGAAAAAAAAGGCAAGTTTAAGCCATATGCCTTCTTTGTGGTTTTGTTTGTTGTATTTTTACGCAAATTGATATGCAAATCACATGTGGTTTACCTCAAACCACATGTGATTTTACCTCAAATTATTTTATAAGGTGAATCACATGTGGTTAACACACGAATCACATGTGATTTACACATGAATCACATGTAATTTACACACGAATCACATGTGATTTGCATGCGATTTATACTTGATTTGGTAACATGTTAGAGTACTCTCTTATGTCTTATATTCAAACATAATACAAATACAAGAAATTAACATTCAGTAAAAGGATTTGTATTTAAGTAAATGAGAATTTCAAAAATTCAATTCACAACACGTATAAAGCATTGCATAAAAAGAAAATGAAAAATAAATTCAAAATCAAAATTTATTTTGCATGTGTTTTAGTCTTTTCTTCAATATCCCACGTTTCTTTTTCTGCTCCACCATAATTTGAAGTGGCTTATCTCTTCCATTATGTTTTTCCTTTAACACCACCTTTGGTTCATGCGGTTGATGGATCCGGAAATAATGCAAAAAAATAATTCGGTTACCTTCAAAACAGATTCAACTTATATATGAAAAAAAAATTAAAATAAAGTAAATCACATGTGATTTGCATTTTTCATAATAAAACACTACAAAGCAGAATCACATGTGATTCAACTTATACAAACAAAGAGTAAATCACATGTGATTTTACTTCTTTACAGAACATAATCACATGTAATTCAGTTTACAAACAAAGAGTAAATCACACGTGACTTGAGAACAAAATAAGCAGTTTATAACTTTCTTATTCATATCGCTTATCCTAATTATTCACCTCTTAAGTCCTCAGCATAAGAATCACCACACACTCAAAACATTTGCTTATAACTACTAACACATTAATCAAATTTATTCCAACCAAAACCAAGACCAAAACCTTTCTAACCACCAACTGAACCATTCACATCACAATTACTATCAAAATTATGAGATAAAGGCAATAAACTGAATTTATAATAAAATCACTAAGCTCAGCTCATAGAAAAAATAACTAACCAAATAAAATATAGAAACACTTTTATGTTATGAGGTTCAACGGTGGATGGTGGAGGACGATGGATCGATAGATCGGTGCCGGAACAATAGATCGTCGGTGGAACAACATATACGTGATTCTTCTGGTGATTATGTGTGATCGACGGCGGTTATTTTATGGTGATTGTGTGTGAACGACGACGATTTTTACGGTGGTGGTTTTATTGTTATTTTCCGGCGTTATTTTTCGGTGTTTGTTTTGAGAGAGAATGTTCGTGTGTGTTTTTATGAGAGAGATTGGTTTGATTAAATGAGATAATTGAAAGATATTTTTTACTTTTATAGGTTAATGGTAGAATGATGCGTAGGGATTGCACTAGGCTTTACCTCTCGAGGGATCTCGAGAAGCTTACAACCCCCACCAGGCAGTGTACCTGATCGATGTAGTATAGTATAATGACAAGTACCGGGGGATTGATCGTTCAGCTAGGATTAATGTCGCTAGGATTAGAAAACCTAAAGACTAGGTCTAGAGATGAGGGATGATTCTTTTTGTATTTTTATATTTTTATGAAAGTAAGTAAAAATCTCGGGTTTTAAGGAGTTTGGCGGAATTAGTTGCTAGTCAACTAACCCAATACTAAAGATGCAATCAAAATAAAATACTAGAAATGAAATTAAACTAAATATACTAATGTTGTGAGTAATATGTGGGAGAATTGTGTTTACTTAGATTTCACTACTCCCTAGATATCTTTTACACGTTAATTACTTGTTATAGTTGCGTGGATGACAGATTATATTCCTTAATACCATTCATGGGGTGGCGTACTTACTTCCCCAATCCTATGAGCGCCTACTTGGTGTGTATTAATTTACACACCTTTTCTTTACCAAATACCGGAACAAATAGACCAAAAACTAACAATCTGTGCCAAAAATACGTTGTTTTTGTGTTTTTGAATGTGCAGGTACGGATATATCATAAAGAGGCAAAAATCAAGCAAAAACCGACAAAAAAACAAGCACGAGATTGGAAAAAGGTAAAAAGCCGAAGCCGAGGAAGAAATTTATCCAAGAAAAGCCCAAAATGACAAAAGTAATCCTTAGAGATTCAGAGAATAACAAAAGAAACTCTTAGTTGAAATATGAAGACCTTTACAATAATGGCCCTCCAAGTTTCAGCAAGTTGTCAACTTTGGTCCTTTGAAGAACTTTGGAAGAAAAGTCAACTCAACTCCTCCAAGTTACTAGATCGTTACGTGTAGTATTTAGTTGCATTTGTAGCATTTTAATATATTTTAAGTAGTTTTTTCATGTTTTGTAAAAGTCTAGGGGCTAATCTTGCAACAATGTAAAAGATTAGAGAAGCCCTAGCCCCTAGCCTATAAATACCCCTTAAACACCAACATTGAAAGGTTGGTTGTTGAGGGTTGGTCCTCATAGTAGTAGGAGTAGTGTAGTTTTATTTTTATGAAGTCATTTTTTTTATGCTACTTTCTCTCTCTAGCTTTCTCTCTCTATAAATCTTTAATTTTTAGTTGTTAAAATCTTGTTTTTATTGGTGGGATTTAAAGTTTATGGTTAAACTAGGTTGTTTAGTAATAAATTTGGTAGAAAAACATTAGTTTTTAGGCTTTATTTTTGATCAAAATGGTGTTTTGTTATGTATTTTATCGATTTAAATTTTATTTTACCAAGTTAGATTTAAAAAAAAAATAATAATAATAACATATCGAGTTAGGTGTAGGGTGTTATCGAGTTAGGTGTAGGGTTCTATCGAGTTAGGTGCGTAAAAAAGGTTATCAAGTTAGGTGCAATTTTATCAAGTTAGGTGCAATTCTATCAAGTTAGGTGCAAGGTTATCAAGTTAGGTGCAATTCTATCAAGTTAGGTGCAATTCTATTAAGTTAGGTGCAACTTTTACATACCGAGTTTCATTTCTTTTGGCGAGTTAGCCAAGATTATCAAGTTAGATAATCATTACCTCATCGTTTATCGAGTGAGGTTCTTTTATGCTTTATGCTAAGGCGAAACTCTGCCGAATTTTATTTTGGCTTATCAAGTTTGTTTCTTTTATCGAGTCTTTTTATTTTTATTTATTTTCAAGTAACTTTATTTTATTAATATGAGTTTTGAGTAGTTTATTAGTGTTTGCTTGGTGGCACGAGTTTGTGAGTTAAGTGTGGCCATAAAAGAGGATCGTGATTAATAATTGTTATGATTATTTAGACTTGTGATTTTATTATTTGAAGGGCAAAAGCCGGAGAATAATCAAATTACAAATCTAGTAATTATTTTCTTTTTAAAGGATTATTTTCAAAATAAACCAACGTTGTGAGAAAATAGTCTTGTTTAAGGAAAATAATTCATCGTCAATCCTTGGCCCACACTTGATGAACTTATTTACGTCACTTAGCAAACATATTGTTTTTAAATTCATTTCCCGTCTTAATTTCTTATCGCATTTCAAATCTCGTTTTTCTTTAGTTATTTTATCAAATGCTTGTTTTATTTGTTTGTTTTCTTTGCGTCGTTTTATTGTTTTTTTTACTTTAACTGCGTTTTAAATCCTTTTAGTAGTGTAATCAAAAACCAACCAAAATATCTCTTTTAAAACCCCATTCACTTCACAATCACGCGACTCAAAGCCGACTCAATCGCCGTCTTACCTTCGTTGGGATAACGACCCGGGGAACATACTTTCACGAGCATTTCTTCGGTAAATTATACTATACTACAAAAAGATTAAAATCAAAATGGCGCCGTTGCCGGGGAAGGTTTGAAACGAGAGCGTCGTACTTGTATCGTTTGTTGATGATTTGAAGACCCTTCTCCCGAGAAGTTATCGTTTTTTGTAAGTATTCTCAAAAAAAAAAATAATAAAATAAAAAATAAAAATAAAAAAATTATTAAAAGTATATAAATATTAAAAAAATATATATATAAAATCAAAAAATAATTTTTTCTTTTTCATATTTGATTTTCACTTTTATTTTTATTTGTTTTTATGATACGGAAAAACAAAAAAATAATATTCTTATCCTCTTATCATTTAATTCTTCTTCTTTAAACCCTCTAAACCGATAATTCTTATGGATCCAATTTGTTTTAACTGTGGAGAACCGTTCTTCGGAGGGTTGTGTGTGTGGTGTACGTGCGACAAATGTGGAGATAATATTCGTGATGGCGTTTGTTTGAATTGTAATTCTCATACGTATGATCAAAATTCGTTCAACAATTCGTCAAACATACCCGATTTTTATACACCACCACCACCTTCGTTGTATTGCTATAATTGTGGAAACCCGTCCGAAGAAGGAATGCCGTGTGGGCGATGTTTTTGTGTTGTATGTGGATACACCGATTGTATGTGCTATGCCCCGAGTGCTGACACGTCTTACGCTTACGATCCGAGCCTTGATTGTTATCCTCAAAATAATTTTTATGAACCAAATTCGTATTACAATGGTAATTCTTTCCAAAATACATCGAGTTTTGAAAATTGTGGGGGATCGTTTGAAAATTCTTATCATGAACCTAATTCTTGCTACGATTCTAATGATTTTTACCAACCCCCACAAACTTCCGAATTTAATAATCAAATTTTTGAAATCAAATCCATGATGGATGAGTTGAAAGAGATGGTTAATCGTATGACATCTACTCCCGAGCCTTACGAAAGATCAATGGAAGAACCTCGTCTCGAAGAAAGAAAACTCCAATTTTGTGAGTGTTGTTTGTATGATGATAGTTCCACGATCACGATCAATCTAAATCCTCAAAATGATTCTATCTCTTCTCCCGTAGAACCCGTGGACTCTCTAATAATGGGGGACGAGCCTCTTGACACTATTCCGGAAACGGAATCGGACGAATTCAATGAGTCAAGTGTTGAGAACCTCGTTCCAATCCAAAGTGAGTCCAGGGAAAATTCTAACGGTGATTCTGCTTTCCATCCTTCTTTCACACCGGTTGAAGGGAGTGATGTCGTTTTAGATGAGATCGAGGCGTTTCTTGCTAATGATTCCATTCCGATAATGGACGACGCTAATTTTGATCCGGAGGGGGATATTCGTTTACTCGAAGAATTATTGAATGAAGATCCGTCAACTTCTCTCCCTCCGATGAGCAATGAAGATTTAGTTGAAGTGGAAAGTTATTCCGATTCTCACAATGAGTATACTACGAGTGATGAAGACTCTTGTGGAGATATCGATGATGATGATGATGAGGATGATGATGACCTCGTTCCAAGGGTTTCCGAAGCATTCGATAAGACTTTCACGAATCCGTTATTTGATTTTGAATCGGATTTTAATCAAATTTCAAATAACCCGATCTTCGATATTCTTAGTGATGAGTCTGAAATGGAACCCGAGGTTCAGGACTTACATGATTTGTTTGATTCTCCTCACGAGAAGTTCTCCGATGAACTTTCTCATACCATTTCTCAACCGGAAATTGAAAATGACGAGAATGGCTTTCGAAGAAACGTGCTTACTAAAGAATTACATTATGATGATTTACCTTCCGATACCGATTCATTTCTCTTCGATTTACTATCTTCTCGTCCACCCACAAAACCACCCGATGAAGATTTTGAATCTGTTCTGAATAAAGATATTTTTAGAATGGTGGACGAGGTTTCTGAACTCGAATTTGTTTATACCATCCGGGTGTTTTAACCATACTATACCTATCCCACCATTTCTTCTTTCCACTCCACCGGGAGTGAGGATACCATATTTGATCCTGGCATCTCCATTGACGAGTGTCCGTTCTATCTGCTCTCCCCAAGGACAAATTAATTCGGGGATCGAGTCAAGCTCATGTGACTCGGAAATCAAAAACAAGCGCTTCGTGGGAGGCACCCCATGCTTATCCATTTCATTTTCTTTATTTTCTATTTTCTTAAGTAACGTAACGTGAGGAGGGCTACCTCTTCCAAATCTTGTGTTTCGTGGTTGTTTGTTTATGATTGTCCAGGTTTCCCCGAAGTTTGAAGACTCTCGTGCTCGTGGTTGTGTCTTTACTCCACTCAAGTCTCATCTTTCGTTGCTTATGGAGATCCAATATCCTAATCTTATCGACTAACGTTTTCTTTGGCATAATTAATAAACGGCCTAGAATTTTGTTAGGATTGCCTTAACCCATAAAACATTGAGGACAATGTTTAATTCTAGTCGGGGGGAGGGTGAATCTTCGATTCGATTTGACCTTGCATTTTTCAAAAGTCGTGCACTCTTGCAACTCCGTTTTTCCACCAAAAATAAAAAAAAAATTAAAAATGAGAAAAATTTCAAAAATTTTGATGAAAATGTCATGAAAAAGTACAAAAAGATGAGAAAAAGTTGAAAAAGTTGTACAAAAATATAATAAAGTTTGAATAAGTGTTTTGACACCTTGTTGACTTTCTTGCTGGCGAGAGTAGGAATAAATATTTTGACTTGACCGGGCGTGTTGAGCCCTAGCTTGTTCCCTTAACCAATGATAATCACATAAGCTTGTGCTAGTTTTGTACACTAGGAGCTATAAAATGCGAATTCTTTCTTAAGAATCTGCAAGTTCCCGTACTTGACTTTATACATGCGCAGCTTAAAAGCTTTCGCTAGTCTTTTACATCAGGAGCTAGAAAACGCGAATTTTTCTTCTAGAATTTGCAAGTTTCCGTAATTGACTTTATATATGCGTGGCTGATTATCGGCTAAGTATTCGCGGGTTTCATTATTTGGAATCTTAAATTGCGAAGAACGAGAAATGATAGAGTTTATTTACAAGTTTAATGCTAAACGTGGAGTAGTGGTTCTCTTTAGAGCTCATAAGAGGTACTCGTGGCTTTTTACTCCCATCAGATACGTCACCAATATATATAATAGATGTTCTAGGTTAATTAGTGGTATTTAGGTTTGAATAATACTTAGTTATTTGTTTTCTTAAGAGAATTTTTGCTTTAGAAGTTGGGTACATATCAAGGAACACCAAAAATAAGAGCCAAAAAGTGAAAAATCAAAAGTCAAAAGTTGATTACCTATGTGGTTTTGGAGCTACCCGATAAGCTTCCATTGATGTTATGAGAAAAAAGTCAAGAAAAGAAAAAAAAAGTGAAAAATATGAGAAAAGTGAAAAAAAAGTGAAAGTTGAAAGTTGTATCGAATAAGAGCTTATGTATGTAAATAAGTTGTTGGCGCGTGAGGTGCATGTGATAAGTGATTAGTAATCAGTCACATGAGGTGCACGTGATCGTACTCCGCAACTTATATCTTTGATATTGTATGTACCCCAAATTCCTTGATGTGGACCGAATTTCTATTGCAGTGGTTATTAAGAGAAAATGAATAACTACTTATCGTTTTAACTTAGGTGTCACTATCGGACTAAAAAATTATTGAAACGAGAAAATATGAAGCGATTCATTTCTCAACAAAAATAAAATAATGAGATACAAAAACCTAGGACATGGGAGTAAGGAGTATCCACTAGTAACCGTTATGAGTAGTGTTAGCATCTAATTTGTAGATAAGCTGTGATCTCGTTTTTACGCTTAGTTTGGGAGCTCGTGAAAAATCAAGGATGACGATTTTTATCCGTATGGTCACTTCGTAAATAGAAGTGTTTCTACTCGTCGACCCTAATAATTATTGCAAAAATAATGAAAGTTCAACAAACCGTCACAAGTATGAAGTGTGAAAAGCCCAAAAATAGAATAAAGTGGAATAAAGAAAATAAATTTTGGAAAACGGAGCGTTTGCGGGAATAAATGATTTTGTAATCTCTTTTGAACCTCTTTGCTACTTTACAAAGTTAGTAGAAAGAGTTATGAAATTATTTATCTCGTGAGCGTGAATTGATCACATTGCGTGAGGACACGGCAATACTTTAGTCGGGGGGATTTTGGTGTGTATTAATTTACACACCTTTTCTTTACCAAATACCGGAACAAATAGACCAAAAACTAACAATCTGTGCCAAAAATACGTTGTTTTTGTGTTTTTGAATGTGCAGGTACGGATATATCATAAAGAGGCAAAAATCAAGCAAAAACCGACAAAAAAACAAGCACGAGATTGGAAAAAGGTAAAAAGCCGAAGCCGAGGAAGAAATTTATCCAAGAAAAGCCCAAAATGACAAAAGTAATCCTTAGAGATTCAGAGAATAACAAAAGAAACTCTTAGTTGAAATATGAAGACCTTTACAATAATGGCCCTCCAAGTTTCAGCAAGTTGTCAACTTTGGTCCTTTGAAGAACTTTGGAAGAAAAGTCAACTCAACTCCTCCAAGTTACTAGATCGTTACGTGTAGTATTTAGTTGCATTTGTAGCATTTTAATATGTTTTAAGTAGTTTTTTCATGTTTTGTAAAAGTCTAGGGGCTAATCTTGCAACAATGTAAAAGATTAGAGAAGCCCTAGCCCCTAGCCTATAAATACCCCTTAAACACCAACATTGAAAGGTTGGTTGTTGAGGGTTGGTCCTCATAGTAGTAGGAGTAGTGTAGTTTTATTTTTATGAAGTCATTTTTTTTATGCTACTTTCTCTCTCTAGCTTTCTCTCTCTATAAATCTTTAATTTTTAGTTGTTAAAATCTTGTTTTTATTGGTGGGATTTAAAGTTTATGGTTAAACTAGGTTGTTTAGTAATAAATTTGGTAGAAAAACATTAGTTTTTAGGCTTTATTTTGGATCAAAATGGTGTTTTGTTATGTATTTTATCGAGTTAAATTTTATTTTACCAAGTTAGATTTTTAAAAAAAAAAAAAATAATAATAACATATCGAGTTAGGTGTAGGGTGTTATCGAATTAGGTGTAGGGTTCTATCGAGTTAGGTGCGTAAAAAAGGTTATCAAGTTAGGTGCAATTTTATCAAGTTAGGTGCAATTCTATCAAGTTAGGTGCAAGGTTATCAAGTTAGGTGCAATTTTATCAAGTTAGGTGCAATTCTATCAAGTTAGGTGCAATTTTATCAAGTTATGTGCAATTCTATCAAGTTAGGTACAACTTTTACATACCGAGTTTCATTTCTTTTGGCGAGTTAGCCAAGATTATCAAGTTAGATAATCATTACCTAATCGTTTATCGAGTGAGGTTCTTTTATGCTTTATGCTAAGGCGAAACTCTGCCGAATTTTATTTTGGCTTATCAAGTTTGTTTCTTTTATCGAGTCTTTTTATTTTTATTTTTTTTCAAGTAACTTTATTTTATTAATATGAGTTTTGAGTAGTTTATTAGTGTTTGCTTGGTGGCACGAGTTTGTGAGTTAAGTGTGGCCATAAAAGAGGATCGTGATTAATAATTGTTATGATTATTTAGACTTGTGATTTTATTATTTGAAGGGCAAAAGCCGGAGAATAATCAAATTACAAATCTAGTAATTATTTTCTTTTTAAAGGATTATTTTCAAAATAAACCAACGTTGTGAGAAAATAGTCTTGTTTAAGGAAAATAATTCGTCGTCAATCCTTGGCCCACACTTGATGAACTTATTTACGTCACTTAGCAAATATATTGTTTTTAAATTCATTTCCCGTCTTAATTTCTTATCGCGTTTTAAATCTCGTTTTTCTTTAGTTATTTTATCAAATGCTTGTTTTATTTGTTTGTTTTCTTTGCGTCGTTTTATTGTTTTTTTTTACTTTAACTGTGTTTTAAATCCTTTTAGTAGTGTAATCAAAAACCAACCAAAATATCTCTTTTAAAACCCCATTCACTTCACAATCACGCGACTCAAAGCCGACTCAATCGCCGTCTTACCTTCGTTGGGATAACGACCCGGGGAACATACTTTCACGAGCATTTCTTCGGTAAATTATACTATACTACAAAAAGATTAAAATCACTACTTCACTCCTATGTCGAGCCGGCTAAAAAGCTCTTAACATGGGATCACTAGAATTTGCTCATGCATTAAATACAACCAATAAAACCTAGTACACATCGGTTCATGTTTCCTAAGACGTTCAAGCATGTTACACAATGGAGATCTGCCAGTTTTCTTAAGCCTAACATTGAAATCATTCATCCAATACAAGCATACACAAGTAATCAACACATAATTAACATCTAGGTTTCATTAGATCCAAGCAAACACAAGATAAATCTAGCCTAGCATGTTGGAATCAAGACAAGTATAAGATATATTCAAACAACACATAGACATATTGAATGAATTAAGAGAAGACTTATCTCAATTGAACATGAAAGGATTCAAGGGATGAAAACCCTTGAAAACACTGTAAAATATGACCTAGGGTTTACAAAGTTCGGCCCTAGTTTTCTCCACACAAGTTCCTCTTTAATGAATGAAAAATAGAAAACTATATATAGAGTTTGATAGGTGACGGTGTCAAGAACAAATGTCTGATGCCGTCATCTCGCCGCCAAATAGTTCCTCGGACTGCCTAGATCTGCCTCTGACGCCGTCATGTATTCCCCTTGTGCAGGCCGTCACCAAAATTAGTCTTGACGCCCTTGCTATGACGCCGTCAGGTTTGCACTGGGTCGTCATGGTTTTAACTCTTGACGCCGTCAGGTACTGTTCTCAGCATGGAAAATTAAGTCTTTGCCGTTTTCTTCACTTTTATGCTCCAAAAACGTCCGAATTGCTTCCTTTTCTAGATTTCACTCCCAAAGTACCTAAAATGACAAAAGGAACGATTTAGGGCAATATTTGATCAAATAAATTCAATTCTGGGCTTAAATGACCCCGTAAAAGTGGTTCATTTTTCGCCTCATCATATATCCTTACACTTGAGATTTGCTTGTCCTTAAGCAAATGCGCTTTTATTCTAGTCAAAATACAAGTTAGGGGTCATTTAACACTAACATAATAGTAATTACAACAAATAATCGTTCCACTAAAGACCAAAGACAAGCACGGAGGTCATACACTAGCACCTCACAAATAGTGTTTAGATACTCACATCTCTCGGGTGTAATAAAGTAATATCACAATATGGAAATGGAAAACATCTCTCACTACCTGCCATAGCAAAATAGATTACCATAGGCTTGGGAAAGGATCAAACCTCCACCACATGGCGTAAGCACCTAGGATAAACTATCAAAGAGGTCTTTTAAAGGGTTGTAACGTTAGGTGTAGGGATATGGAATACACGATTTTGTTGGATATAGACAGTCTTTACTGGTGGCGAGTTAACAATCTTGGTTAATTACATGTACAATATGGCGTTGCTAAGCCAAGCCTAGACTCGACTTAAGCTAATAAATGAAAAATAACAAAAACATAAAATGAAACGGGATGGTAGTCCGTATGTTTTTTTTCCCTTTTTTTTTTTTTTTTTTTTTTTTTTTTTTTTTTTTTTTTTTGCATACACTCTTACCCTACTATCCAAAATAATACATCATAGGAATGAAAATTCCCCTTACACTTGAATTTTTACATACTTTACAATTAACTAATCTAATGACTCGAATTAAGTAAATCAAAACACTTGGAGTACTTTTAAGATTAACGCACATACGGGGGTAATATATGTTGTTCTTCCCCATTACTCCATAAAATAAATACTTTACCCATGAGTCCCAATCGTCCCAAAACAATATGTACAAGGATATGACTCGACTTGACAACTATGTAATCAATTAGATAATTAACTTAGGGTTTAACAAATAACAATAATGCACTAAAGATGAGTGCATACACGGAAAGCTAAGGCGATTTGGGTGTACATTTAAGTGGGGTGTAACAAATTCTTCCTTTAAGTAAAATGCTTAAAGTTAGAAACGAAAAGATAGGCTCGGAGGGGTGTACTAGGGGTTTCGTGTACTAAAAATGAGTACAACGCTAAGGTGTGGGAAAAATTAATTGACTTAACTAGCCAAGTAATATGACTTAAATGGTCAAGTAATTATGATACGGGTTTAACACAAGGGTGATCCTAATGCCTCTTATCATGTAGTAAATCCTACTACACGAATGTAGTCTCACTAGCGGTCTCGGGGTGCATCACTAACGCAAGTTCTAGAATCTAAATGCTACCGGTACACTCATAAGCACTATTAGTAAATGCTTTTCCTAACAAATCTAAAGGCGAACCTCACATATTTGGGTGGAAAATTTTTCTTAATGGTACGGTTTTGTGCTAGTCATACAATCTCCTATCTATGAGACGCTTGCTATGGCTAAAGTTTCACTCCTAAATGTTGTAAAAAATTTTAAATTTGGCGCTAAAATTGCACTAACAAGTATTTCTCATAGTTTTATTACACATCTACTATTAAACAAACAAACTCAAGCGAAAGTGTATCTGTAAGGTATCATCATTTTACCCTCCCTTTACAGTTAGGATGAACATTGTCTCCAATGTTCAAGTAAAGAATGTAAAAGTGAAATAAGTAAAAAGAATGAAATCAAATACTCCCCTGATTCGCTCGGTATGGATAATAAGGTGGTCAGGTTAGATCTTCCTCCAAGAAAATGAACAATCAAAGCTTCCCTTCCAGAATAATAATCATCTTCTTGTCATACATAACCTGTAAAACCTGAGAAAACAGACAAGGCAACCTCGCATAAAATCGGCGGCAATTTACATATGCTAATAAATCCTAGAAAACAAAATAAGATATAATGCTTGTGGAATGATGTTTGCAGATTTCCTGGAGATTATAAAACTGATAATTCAACAAAAACTTTAAGACTCCGTTAGAAAAACAAAACTGGTAAAATTTCCAGATCTTTACACGTGACGCCGTCAAGAGTAAAATCATGACGCCGTCAGAAGTGACCTGCAGAAATTCTTATGTTAAGTTTCTGGAAAATTTCTGGAAAAACTTCGTCCTACTTCCTGAAAAATCCTGCAAAACATCATTATGACTCGATACAAGCATTTGACTCTAACAAATACGAATATACATGTTCACTTAATATTGTGGAGAATCACGATCGGTTTTGTTTCTTAAAAACATATTTGGGGTTTCCCCTTACATTTATCTTTTGCAAAAATACCTTTGGATGGAGTTAAGACTAGGCTAAACAACAAAGTAAAGTATTTTCACTATTTAGTTTTGAAACATGATCTACCAACAATAAAAATAAAGCATGCATACTGAAGCAAATAACAAACAAACAAAAATAAAAATCACACAAAACATGGGTTGCCTCCCAGGAAGCGCTTTTTGTTTATTTACGAGTCTTGTAGCTAGACTCGAGGTCATTGGTTACTACGTGACACGGGTGAGTTCCTCATTGAGGACATCTTTGGGATCAAACTTAGGTTTTAACTTCCTATCGGTTTTCTTAGTACGGTATGACCTTTCAAACTTTTCTCCATCCGGATCATACAAAGTCATCTTCATATTCCATGATCCGTCACCTTCTTTAGGTGGCTTGTCCCACCTCCATTTACACTTATCTCCCCTTGTTGGGATCATACTTTTGTATTTTAGTCAAGTCTCGGTCATTACCTTTTGTAATAGGTTGCTTAGTTATTTATTTCATTATGTTTATGTTACTAGGCTTATGTATTCATGTCCATGGGCCTTGAAAGCCCACGTCTTAGAAGAATGAGGGAGGAAGGGAGTATTGCCCTACTCCTCCCCTATATATACTAAGCTTATGTAAACATTTATCTTGTTGGTTATTTGATTACATTAAGGAAACTCTTGTTCTTTCAATCTTCATAGTTCTCATAATCAACCATCTCTTATTCTCATCTCATTTCTTATACTTGTGTTTACAAAATAGTGACCTAACAAGTGGTATCATTCGCCTAATAGAGATTGAAGTGTTTTTCTTGGTGTTAACGTGGGATTTAGGGTTTATTTCATCATTCTTTTGCTTTTTTCTTTGTTTCTTACACTCAAATCTTGAAGCTTGGATAAGTTTTAAGGTTAATATAGTGTTTAGAAGCTTAGATTTTGCATAAAGTTTTGATTTTTTAAGGTCTTTTTACTCATTCTACGCAAAATCTTCAATAGTTAGTGTTTTCTAAGTATTGGTGGAGTTATTTGATCAAAAGTATCTTATTTCTAAGCATTTTTCTTTAAAAATTTGTGATTTTTCAAGTTTCTGACCATCTTACGCGTAAGTTTAGTGAATAGTACGATTTAAAAGCTGTCAACAGTGTTTTTTTGTCCCTTCTACGCATAACATTGGTCAAAACCCCTTTCCTACGCATAACTTTGGTCAAAACCCTCTTTCTACGCATAACTTGGTATACTACGCTTAAATCCTACGCGAAAGCTCTAATCCTACGCCTAAGTTCTACGCTGAAGTCTCATCTTATGCAGAAGCTTGATCTTACGCATAAGATACAATCTTACGCGTAAGTTGCTGGAATCTACGCTTAAGTTTTCATCAAAGGCTTCTCTTCGTGCTACGGTGACTCAGTACTTCCCTAGCTTGGATAAGTTAGTGGAATACTTCGACTTCGGATATCTTTCAAGCTTGGATAAGTTTGAAAGATTTGTTTGGTCTTTGAACCTTACGCATAAGAATCTTACGCATAAGCTTAAAACTTACGCATAAGGTTAATTCTTACGCATAACTCTATAGTTTATGCATAAGATCAACCTTTACGCGTAACTTTGAAGTCTACGCATAAGTTTCAGTTTTACGCGTAAGATTTCAACTTACCCCAGGGATTTTGAACTTAACCAAAGGAACGTGCATTTCAATCTTCAACAAAGATCCATTATTACACAAGTGTTCTAAGATGTCTCAACCACCATATTACTACTTCTCTAATCCTCAGCAACAGCAACATCAGCAGTATCAGCAACAACAATACCATCAACAATAATCATATCAACAACCTTCACAATCACACTTTCGTCAACAACCGTTTAATCCACAACCACAATATCTCATGATGCAACAACATCAAATCATTCCTCAACAACAACCATATCAAATGTCACAACAACACACTCAGTTTTCATCCAAACAACCTCACTGGTTTGATAAAATGTGTGAAGTTATTACAACTCAACAATCCAGACATGAGGCAGGATCACTTGAAACACCTCCAATGCTAACACCTGGGAACTATGTTCAGTGGTTAAGTCGATTCTTACGATTTCTTGAACTAAAGAAACCTCATGGGAAATTCTTGAAACAAGTGATACTTGAAGGACCATTTGAGTGGCCAACAAGATTTGAAATTGGTGATCCAACTGCTGATCCTCCACGTCCTCCTGGAGAGAGACCTCTTCCAGAATCTCAAATCACAGAAGAACAGAAATTACATCGTGAAGCTGATGAGTATGCAATGGCCTATATACTTCAAGGTATACCTAATCCTATTTATCGAAGTGTCGATGCTCAGAAAACATCCAAAGCTATGTGGGAACATGTTCATCTTCTTATGGAAGGCACTCAATTGAACAAAGATGATATGGAATCCAAACTCTATATGGAATACACTGACATCACAATTGAACCAGGATAGTCACTTGAATCCTACTATCATCGTTTCACTAATGTGGTAAATGATCTGGAACGACACAAAATCACTGTACCAAGGATCGCAGTGAACTCCAAATTCGTTGGTAGTCTTGGTCCGGATTGGCATAAATATGTGACATTTGTTCGACAAACCAAAAATCTTCATGATGCACCATATGGATTGTTGTATGATTTTCTGAAACATCATGAACCTGAAGTGGAAAAAGATCGAGCTCTTCGAGGAGGATAGTCACCATCACCAACACCGAATTCTTTGGCACTCGTAGCTCAATCTCCCTATGCTCCACCACCAATGTTAAATCATGCATATGTTCAAGAGCAAAACTACTTCAGTTATCCACAATCTTCTACCTCGAACCAAATGGTCCCTTATGATTCATCTCCACAGAATACTTCTGCTCAACTTGTTCCATTAAACAACAATGATGCAGTGTATTACTGCAACTCCAATGAAGATGACGATGATGACTTTAATACGTTGAATCAGGGACTTGCTCTTATTGCTCGTGCTTTTAGCAAATTCTCCAACAAAACAAACAACCATCAACGTTCATCTTCTAACACAAGGAATCAAGCTGTTGTCAATGATGGAAGGGTGGAAATTCAGAATCGTAACTACGGTCGATCTGGTTCAGGAAGTTCTTCAGGAAATTTTGGGAATGGTCAGAGGTTTAATAACAATGGAGGGTTCAGGAACAACTCAGGTTCTTCTCAGCAAAGGTCTAAACCAGTTGATACTAGGAACTCAAACTCTGGGAATGCAGTGTGGTGTTATAACTGTAATGAAAAAGGTCATATAGCGACAGCATGTCCTAAACCGAGAACTCGGGGTAGTAAGTTTCACAAGCAGGCATTACTCATGGCTCTTCAAGATGAAAAAGATAGACATTTCCCTGAGCAGGAAAACAATTTCATGGCAAATGTGAACAATGACGATGACATGGAAGATCTGGAAGCCAATGCAGCTGTGATGCTTATGGCCAACATGCAGGAACTTCAGTTTAATGATTCAGGTCCAGTGTATGACACTGACGGCTTGTCTCAGGTACATGACCTCAAAGCATGCCTAATACCTGAAATAGCCTCACCTTCTGCTTCTGAATCAGATATGGCGCAAGTTGTTCCATCTGACTCATCTTCATCTTCTTAAAAAGACGAACAAATAAGCACAGTTGTCATATTTGATGATGACACAGTTGTTTCATTTGATGATCCTATTGAGAATGATAAACATGATCATATAGAACAACATGAACCATCGTTTGATCCAGACCCTGACCTCATATTGTTATCCAAACAACTGAATGCTCAACAATTGCAAATCATAAAATGCAATGAGAAAAACAAAGCCTTAAAAGAAACAAATGCGACACTTTCAAGAGATATTGAGTGTTATAAAATACAACTTTCAAATCAGGAAGACAAGATTAAACATGCAAAAAGTTTTGAAAAAGCTTTTCAAGAATCTTACAACAAAGAGCAAGATCTTCAACGTAAAATGCATGATTTAATTGAGTCACACAGAAAGTTGGTTTCAAAACTTGAAAGTCAAAAGTGTGAACTAAAAGTAAAAGTTGAACAACTTCAAAAAGTACTTGCAAACACAGAAACAGAATTGTCTATTTGCAAAAAGGATTTTTGTGAACATAAAATACGAAAAAGGAAGTATATAGATAACTTAATCGGAGAGATTGTTGACCTTGAAAAACAACTCAAAGAATTTCGTAATATTGTTTACAAAACCAGGGGCTCTGTCACAACAATTCAGAAATTTACTTTGAAACCGAGACCCGATAAAGGATTTGCACTTGGCGATTTCAGATCAATGTTTCTTCACACAGCATTCAAAGAAATTCCTAAAATTTACAGTATGGACCATTTGCTTGATAATACGATTGTGCGTGCTGTTGTTTTTTATACTGAGGAAGAGGAAGAACTTGAAGACGAGAGTCGATAAAAAATGAGTCATGTTGAATATTGGACACCATATGATTATTCACAAGCTCCTCATATTTCTAAATCTTTTGTTCCTCAAAAGGAATTACCTGAGAAATCATGGTATGTCACTGAGTCATATGTTTCATCCTCTAATGCGGCCCCTGTCCAACCTGTAGCACAAATAAATGGTCCTTTACCATCATCCGGTGAAGATACACCTTTACCTAAAAGTTGTCGTGTTTTAAATTATTACAAAACTTTTATGGAAGACATCGAAATCTTGAAGGAAACAATTGAACGTAATTCTGAAATAAAAATTGAAACTTTTCAATCCGCTTACGAGCGAGAAAAGAGAGATATTTTTCAAAAACAAATGTTGCCAATTGTCAAACACCTCCGTCTCTGTGCTACACGGTGGGAACAGGAACTTCAAAACGAGGTCAAATCAATGATAAACGTTTTCAACTCAACTGAAAATACGATTTTGGTTCAAAAGCAAAGAAATAGAATTTTAAAAAATGATGCTGATCGACTCTTGGAACAAGTTTTCAATGCTGATATTTTGTCTGTTATCATGAATGATCTCTATAAATCTGGTACTTCTATGCTTATGGATGATCTTTGTGTTGATAATAACTTGTTGAATGTGGAAATAGAGACACTTAAACATGTAAATGACAAGCTGAGAATAGAGAATGATGATGTGACAAAACAATTTTCAAAAGAAATTTGTCTACTCAAACAAAGGCTTGAATGGTGTCAAGCTCAAAGTATTGATATGGAATTGAAATTTCAAAGTCAAAATAATTCAAACTCTTGTCAGCTTTGCAAAAACAATGAGTCTTTAAAAAGTCGGTGTCTCAAATACGAGAAAGAAATTGCGGATTTAAAAATTGAAAACGCCGAATGGCAACAAAACCGCGATGACATCAAATATTGCAATGGTTTACTTGAGTCTGATATTCAGGATAAAAATCACATCATCATTGATTTAAAAGAGAAAATTAACCTACTTCAAAAAGGAAAGTTTGTTGACACTACGGTGATAGCACCAGGATTGTATCAATTAGACAAAACTGCTAAAGGAAATTTTGTTCAAAACACTAATGTTGATAACTCCACTTCCACAGGACTAGTCTCCACTAATAGCGTTAGCAGACCCAAGCGAAAAAGTAACAAGAAGAATAGGCTCTGGCAACATAAAAGAGGACCACTAGAAGCTCAAGAAGTAGAAGATCAACTTAGGAATTTGAATAAAACTCATGTTGCATCAGATTTAGATTCTAATCTGGAAAATTGTAATCAAAATCTACATGTAACGAATGATGAACCTTTGAATGTTTTGAATATTAATGCATCTTATGTGTTTTGTCGTAAAAGCGTATCATCTGGTGATCATACAAAATGTATAGCTAATTCTCTTCTTAATCATCATAAGAAACGTAGGACAAGCATTCCTTCTAGGCCCACCACTGCCTCTAAGTCTATATTAGGAAAGCCGCCGTCTACGATTTCTAATGAAGTTGAAGTTACCCCCATAAGTGCAGAGAACAAATCTAGGAACAAGCCCATTACTAGTGAATTCACCAAAAAGAAAGCAGGAACTAGTTGGAATTGGGAACGTTGGTTACAATATAAACCAGACTTTAAATGGATTCCTAAATTATTGAATACATGTGCTTCTAACCAACAGGAACCCGCACTTTCTTTGGGTTCCACCCTTACTTCTGTTCCATCCTTGTCGTCTTCTTGTGATGCAGGTGGTACAGATTGTTCTCTGGATTGTTGATAGCGGATGCACCCAACATATGACAGGCAATCTCAAACTGTTAAATAACTTTGTTTCAAAGTTCATTGGTACTGTCAGATTCGGGAATGATCATTACGCTTTAATCATGGGATATGGTGACTATGTCAGTGGGAACATTGAAATCAGTCGTGTTTATTATGTGGAAGGCCTTGGACACAACCTTTTCTCTATTGGTCAATTTTGTGATGGGGATCTAGAAGTTGCATTTCGTGAGAAAACTTGTTTCGTTCGTGATTTACAAGGAAACGATCTAATGTCTGGCTCCCGTGGTGCTAATCTTTATACAATATCAATGTCAGATATGATTGCTACATCTCCGATATGCCTTCTCTCCAAAGCAGAATCGACTAAATCTTGGTTATGGCACAAACGTCTTTCGCACTTGAATTTCAAAACTATGACTGAACTTGCTCGTCACAAACTTGTCGATGGATTTCCAAGATTCCGTTTTACCAAAGATCACTTATGTTCAGACTGTGAACAAGGAAAAAGTACTCGGGCTCATTTTCCTTCTAAATCTGAGCACAGTACGAATCATGTTTTACAATTGCTTCATATGGATTTATGTGGACCAATGCGTGTTCAAAGTATCAACGGTAAACGCTACATACTGGTAATTGTGGATGATTACTCCAGATGGACTTGGGTTTATTTTTTACGAAGCAAAGATCAGGCTCCTTCAATGATCATCACCTTTCTCACTAAAATTCAAGTTCAGTTACGCAACACGATACGAATAGTCAGAACTGACAATGGTACAGAATTTAAGAATCAGACTCTTCGGTCATATTATGAGAAAGTGGGAATTGAACATCAAACATCTATTCCTAGAAGCCCAGAACAGAATGGAGTTGTTGAAAGACGCAACAGGACGTTAGTGAAAGCTGCTAGAACAATGTTGATTAATGCTCAATTACCAGATTACTTATGGGCGGAAGCTGTTTCAACCGCATGTTATACCCAAAACCGTTGCATGATCACAAAACACCATCGCAAAACACCTTATCAAATTGTTCACAAAAGAAAACCAAACATCGATTACTTTCATGTCTTTGGAGCACTTTGTTATCCGAAAAATGATCGTGATGATTTAGGTAAACTTAAAGCAAAGGCTGACATCGGAGTGTTCGTTGGATACTGTGAAAATTCTAAAGGTTTTCGGATATGGAATCGTCGAACAAGAGAAATTCAAGAAACCATTCATGCTAATTTTGATGAACTCACACAAATGGCTTCTGAGCAACACAGCTTAGGACCCGAATTCAACCGTCTTAACTCTCCGGACTCTTCAGCTGAACCATTGCCACCCAACCGTAAAGAATTGGAAACCTTGTTTGCTCCACTGTTTGATGATACAATTGAATACCGTTCTACTGAGGTCTCACCCAATTCCGCTGCTCAACCTGATATTATTCAAGTACCTAACTCACCTCAACAAACTACAACAACTGCTGAGAAAGACGGTCCGCCAATTGCATCACCATTTACAGCAGAACAAACTGTTTTCAACTCACAACAATCAGCTGAAGCTCCTACACCACAATCAGTTCCACAACCCGCAGAGCATGATCCTAATGCGTTCTTTAACCCGTTTGCATCGGCTCCTACATTTCCTGAAGTAGCTGAGTCGTCCACACGCAATTTGGATCCTGCTAACATGCGAGATACTTATCAACTACACCCTTCGACACACAAATGGACTCGAGACCATCCACTAGTTCATATTATTGGCCATCCAGATGCACCTGTAATGACAAGACAACGACTTCACACTGATGGAGAAACTTGTATCTACGCACTCACAGTTTGTCAAGAAGAACCTAAGAACATTAAAGAAGCAATGACTTATGACAACTGGATTGAATCTATGCAAGAGGAATTTTAGCAGTTCATACGATTAGAAGTTTGGGAATTAGTTGAAAGACCTGACGGAGTCTTTGTCATCGGGTTAAAATGGATTTGGAAAAATAAGCTAGATGCAGAAGGCACAGTCATACGTAACAAGTCACGTCTGGTAGCGAAAGGATACTCCCAACTAGAAGGACTTGATTTTGCAGAATCTTTTGCTCCAGTGGCTAGACATGAAGCTGTTCGGATCTTTTTGGCCTATGCTGCACATAGGAACATGGTGGTTTACCAAATGGATGTCAAAACAGCATTTCTTAATGGAGAACTCCGTGAAGAAGTTTTTGTAAGCCAACCAGACGGCTTCGTTGATCCTGAGCGTCCCAATCACGTTTACCGACTCAAAAAGGCACTCTACGGACTTAAACAAGCCCCAAGGGCGTGGTATGACAAACTATCAACTTTCTTGCTGGCCAATAAATTTTCTAAAGGTTCGGTGGATCCAACACTATTTACAAAAACCTATGGGGAGGACTTACTTGTTGTTCAAATCTATGTCGATGACATTATTTTTGCCTCAACAAAAAGAAGTTACTCTAATGATTTTGCAAAATTAATGAAAGATAATTTTGAAATGTCCATGATGGGTGAACTTTCGTTCTTTCTAGGACTACAAGTTCATCAATCACCCCGTGGAATTTTTATAAATCAGTCCAAATATGCTCTAGAAATTTTAAAGAAACATGGAACGATGAGTTGTGATACTTATAATACACCTATGGGCTATACCACAAAACTAGATGCTGACTTACATGGGACACCTGTTGACCCTACCAAATACCGTAGTATGATTGGGTCACTCATGTATCTCACAGCTAGTAGACCTGATATAGTATTTGCTGTCTACATGTGCTCTCGCTATCAGTCTAAACCAACTGAAAAACACCTCAGTGAGGTTAAAAGAATCCTTCGATACATAAAGGGAACCATTAACTTGGGAATCTGGTATCCGAAGGATTCTGGTTTTGAACTAATTTCTTTTTCAGATGCTGATCATGCAGGATGTTTAGACACACGCAAAAGTACATCTGGTGGATTACAGTTTCTCGGAGATAAACTTGTGTCATGGCAATCAAAGAAGCAGGACTGCACATCACAGTCGTCAACAGAATCTGAATATGTAGCTATGTCTGCTTGTTGTGCTCAAGTCATCTGGATGAGATCACAACTTAAGGATTATGGCTACCTGTTCAACAAGATTCCGATCTACTGTGATTCCAAAAGTGCCATTGCTATCTCCTGCAACACAGTTCATCACTGCAAATCCAAACACATTGATCTCCGATATCACTTCATCAAAGAGCATGTTGAAAAGGGTACAGTTGAACTATATTTCGTTGGAACTGAGTATCAACTGGCGGACTTACTTACCAAATCCTTAGCACCGTCAAGGTTTGCTAGTCTAGTTCACCAAATTGGTATGCGATGTTTGACTCCAGATGATCTGGAAAAGTTTTTAAAACACAATTGATCGTCAAACATCAAAACTATCTTTGTAAATATCTTTTCAAAAACAAAATATAAAAATATAAAACCATCAAAAAACACAAAAAGATTTTTTGTTCTTTCAAAAAAAAAATGCAAGTATATACCACTCTTTTCAACACTATTTATGTAAAATGTCTTCAATTATTAAAAACAAGTGTTGAGGGGGAGGAAAAGTATTTTAAAATTTCTCAGAATATTTACTATATACTTGCATTTTTACCAAAAACAATATGTTTCATCTAATGTGATGCTTCAAAAAGTTTTTCGGGATACTTTCCTTGACCTTTATTATAAATTTTAATTTTTAGAGACTTCGGTCTAAGGTCGAGGGGGAGTAAAATTCCACAAGTTGTTCTTGTCGTAGACTTGGTGTAATTAACGGAAGTTAATATAAGAGTTAGTTGGGTATTAAGGTTGAAAGTAACATAAGGTTAAGGGGCCAAAATTGTCAAATAGTGAAACTAATATTAACCTTGGTCAAAACTAAAATTGACCACTCATTCAATTCACCTGCAAAAACAGTTACACCCATTTATTACTTTCACCAAACTTGATCTACGGCTCACAATCAAACTGCAAATCCTATCATTATTCTTCAAATCTGTAAGTGACATAATGTTTTGATCATGTTTCTAAACATTGGTTTTTAATTTTATCTAAATCCTACGGTTAAATCGTTCTAAATCTATCATTTTTGATTTAGGGTTTTGCGTAAAATTGAACTTAGAAATTTAGAGTGTTAGGATGTGTTTTGGTTGATGGGAAATGATCCTTTGATGAGATATTACATGTTTGCATACTCTAATCACACCCAGAAACCTTAATTGATCGATTTTGAATTTAGGGTTCATACGTGGTTTTAGGGGTTTCTGATTTTGAGTGTTATGATTCAAATTGTTGATGGGGATAGTGTTTATATATGCCTAGGAACTCAATCTTGTAGTTTAATTGCTTCAGTTACAACTAATTGATCATGAATCTTTGATTTATGGTTCGGTGACACCAGCAGATATGAACTCTTGATTTTGTGGATAATTGTTGTTAGAATTTGGTCCACGTGTCCCTTAACATATTAGGATCACTTGCCCTATTCCAATTTTAACCCAGAAACATGATTGAATCCGATTATGATTTGTTTTTCATACGACCCTACGCATAAGATTGTCTTTGGCATGTCTACGCATATGTTTGTGTGATTTTAAGTGTGTTAGAATGAGTTTGAATGACAAATTGATCAGTGGTTGTGTTTTACACTTTCAGGAATCAAAAGACACAATTTTTCAAAGGTGATTTTACGTCAAAGACGTTTCCACGCATAAGATACTCATCCTACGCGTAAGATCGAATCTTACGCGTAAGATTCGACTGATTTGAAAAACATTGTCTTGGATAAGACAATGTTTACGCATGAGTTCATTTCTTACGCATAACTTTTTCCTTACGCATAAGTTATTATCTTACGCATAAGTCAAAAGTTACGCATAAGTCATATCTTACGCATAAGGTTCAATCCTTTGCCTAAGCTTCATTCTTACGCATAAGATTTATTCCTACGCATAAGATGAATCCTACGCAAAAGGTTGAACTTACGTGTAAAATAGATGTTACGCGTAGCTTTTGTTATCTTACGCGTAAAATGATTTCTTACGCATAAAGAATGTTATGCGTAGGATTTTTTCAATCTTACGCGTAACATTGTCAAAATTTGTGAGATTTGTCTAAGTGTTGTAAAATTTCAAAAGTGTAAACTCTTGTAATAGTTAACTCATGTTGTGACTAGATTGTTATAAGTTTCTACTAAGTGTTAACTTCTAAAAACACAAGTTTATCATATAACAACAGTTTATACACACAACACCCACTGATCAATTCAATAATCTGCACAATCATGTAATTGAATGTCTGAGCTAACAAAGTATATCATTGCTATGTTTGTGTTTGTTTATGATCAATTCAGATGGCATAACATAATGACATTCCTTATGGACCAGAACCTGAACCAAAACTCTCCTGGGAAGAAATCTTTCCCGAAAATTACTCCAGGAAGATAGGCAAGAACAACTTAAGAATCAACTTCAACAAAATCACGTGCAATGAATCGTCATGCATTATAGCTGTGGATGCTCTCCTCTATCACCCAAACAAAATCCTCTTCACTAAGTCAGCATCAGTGGCCTGCTTCTACATACACCAATTTTGGCACACACTTTAGCTAGACCTTGGGGAAGAGTCCTTCACTTGCATGCTTCATAATAGACAAGTTACTGTGGACATAGATACTCTTCGGAATGTTCTTGGTTTACCCAAACTTGGCCCAGATGATGAATACGATCAAGTACCTAATGAGGAAGAGCTGATTGAATGGTTACGGGATATTGGTTACGATGAATCAGAAGAAGTAGTGACTAGACATTCTAAGGTCAACATCAGATTTCTTCCACAACCATGGAGAACATTGTACATCCTGATTGCTAAGTCGTTATCTGGAAGAGACACTGGTCATGAACACCCCAAGCTCCAACACCTCAAACTTTTCTGGGCTGTGGCAAACGTCAAGAAGGTGGATTATGCTAGCATTATTTGGGAAGACCTTGTGTGGCACATACAACACAAGACTACCAATATTCCATTTGTTCGTTTCACCAAATTACTCATCGAAAGCTTCCTTCGTGAGTATGACGATATTCCACAAAGACTGGATGATGAAGCCAAGCACACTTTCAGAAATGAGGACACTCTCAGACAAATTAAGAGACTTGACACCAGCACTCGTAAGCAAGGAAAGAAATTTCCCGATTGTCTCTTGAATGATAAAGTGAAGCTGTGTAAGAATTACAAGTACTACGTTCAAGCCCTCAAGGAAGAAAAAGTTGGGTTCTTAGACGAAGTAATTCTACCTTCGTGCATGCAGAAGAAGGGGAAGAAAAGTAGCAAGTCTGGGAGCTCTGGTAGTTCTACCAAGTATACACAAAAGAGGGGTACTCTCAAGATCAAAATTCCAGTCAAGAAACCTGAATCTATTCCTGAACCCACTCAACCACCTTCTCCAAAACCGTCTGACTCAGAAACCGAATCCGACGAAAGTCCAGTTTATAGGGAAGCCTATGCAAACATCAACGAGAAGGTTAATCTTGAAGATATTGATGATAGGGACATGACTTTCGAAGATTGGGAAAAAGACATTGATGAATTTGCTGATAATGCCGAATACCTAACAAATCTCAATCAAAGACCGTTTACTGAAGCAGACACTAAATTGGAAGAAGAAAGGTTAAGGAAAGAGAAGCTGAAGGAACCAATGACTGCTGAACAAGAATCTGCTCACTCAAACATAGGCCTTTCAGTAGAAGAAGAAAATGAAGGAGCTCTTAAGTTGGGTCTCCTCCACAGCAAGATAGATGCATTCCAAGCTGATCAACCTCCACCTCCTTTGTTTTCTCAAACAAACGAAGCAGGCGGATCTAGCAGAATTCCTGAGCCTACTACACGAACCAATGCTGCTTTGATTGTCTACGAAACCCCCACAGTATCACCTACAGAAGTAGATATGCTTAATGCTTCAGCAACAGGAGAAGAGGAAGAGGAGGACCATATGGATACTGATGCTCCATATCTTTTGACCATGGAAGAAATGGAGATCAGAGAAAGGGCTCAAGAAGAGGAGTTAAAGAGAAAACAAGAAGCTGAAGAGGCTAGGCTTGAGGAGCTAGCACAAGCCAAATTGGAAGAAACTATTCGTATGGAAGAAAGCTAGAAAAGCTGAAGAGGCAGCCAAACTGGCAGAGGATAAGTTAAGAAAAGAAGAAGAAGCCAAGCTTGCTAAAGATCTTAGGCTTAAGGCAGAAGCAGCCACATTAGCAGAAGAACTCAAGCTTAAGGCCGAAGCTGACAGGCTGGCTGAAGAACAAAGATTACAGGAGGAGGCTGCCAAAGTAAAGAATGTTGAAGCCAAGGATAAACCCGAATCACAAAGAGGAGATGACAAAGACATCACCACTCACATTGAATCTTCACAATCATCACCTCCAGCATCTGAATCTACCCATGACGAATCAATCAAGAAACCCGCAAGTACAAAAGCCTCTGCTGCATCAAAGTTGATCAAGAAAGCTTTTAGGAGAGTTCATGAAAAGAAGAAAAGCAAATTGGAAGATCCAGTTGAATCACTTGCAAGTCAAGTTGCAGAATTGACAAAGCTTAATACAAATGTCCAAGAACTGCAAGAAAAGGTAGATACCTTCTTAGCCAAGGATGTATAAGAAAACTTGGAAGCTACTTTAGCTGATCAGGCACATCAGTATATGGAACAACACTTAGTTGCTGAATTAAAAGATTTGCTGGCGCCTATAAGAGATGAACTCACCAAGTTTGCAGAACAAGCAGTCAAGAAAGTGATCAGAACTACCTCATTTACTCTCCGAACAGACAAATCAACTCTACCACAACCACAGATGTCATTGGACGAATTAGAGACCCAACTCTTAGACAAATTCGCAAGTAAATTCACCTTGTCACCTGATGAAGCTAAAGTCTTGGAAGCATTGAAAGCCAAGATGTCTAAAGAGTCCTGCAGCACTGAGACCGACAAGCTGAAGCGTCAAAGAGATGATGATGACAAGGATCCTAACTCACTGGCAAAGAAACAAAAGCAAGCCGAAGGACCCTCATCTCAACCCAAAGAACCGGTCATTCCTCCAATTACAACTACATGTACTCAACAACCCAAGGCATCTGGTTCCGGTCATAAAGCCCATGACCACTTTGAATACACAGGCGGAGAAGAGATTCCTCAGACCGATGAAGTACCAGAACCGTCATCTACAAAGAAGAAAGAAAGGAAACGAAAACATCATCAGTACAAACCGGACACCTCTTCAAAAGGCACAGAACCCAAGAAACCAAAAACCATTCTCAAATGGCTTGACGAAGACGAAACTGCCGATTACTCCTGGTTTGACAAGATGATTAATTCGCAACCACCACTTGCAGATAATCAAGAACCTCTCGATGGACGAACAGTGCAATACGCTCAGTTGATTCAACACAAATTTCACATGAAAAAGATGAACAAGAAAGAATTACGAAGAATCAAGAATGACGCGTTCAATCTTCTGAAAGATCGGTCTGCTAACTCCATCGAACTTGAATATCATCTAGAAAATATTGCTCGAGCTATGTCAAGCAATATTGACTGGATCAATCCTGAATCTTACATCGATCCGGTCACAAGGAAAACCGTACCATACATAACTGACTGGTCCAAACCACTGCCTATGATTGGAAAGCCAAAGGAACCCAAGATCTCTTACAAGTTCTTCTTCAACAACGACTTGGAATTTCTTCAACACGGAAGCAAGATTGAGAAGAAGTATGCCACATCACCTACCTTCATCCCTGCAGCCAGATACCTCAACAATGCCATCGAAGAAGAAGCCTCTAACTTATTCATCGATAAAGTTGTTGACTATGACCGGAACGCACTCTATGGTATACATCATTGGCCAGATAACCGGGCACAGTATTATCGAAGTAGTAGACTCAATCAGACGATGGGTAATGTGACAAGTGAGTTGAAGATAGTCTCGATTCAGTTCATTTCGACAGTCACTCACTTTGGGTACCCCTTCCTCAGCAAAATTATACTCAAAAGACTTGATGAAAAAGAGTACGAGATTTCCGAGTCAGACTTTCCAAGATTACTCCTCAATGACATAGAAGATATGTATCTGTTCAAAGTTCAAGGAAAGCTTTGCAACTTACCCAAACCTATGCAGCTTTCCTTTATCACAGCTCTCCTAATCTTCATCAGACAGATAGTCATCAGAGAAAGAGTAAAAGATCTTCAACTGGGAGTGGAAATGTTAGCATTAAAAAATATGTATTTAGAAGTGATGGTCATTCTCATACATGTAACTTTGTAATGTGTCGTAGATTACAATAGAATAGTCAATGGGCTTATGGTTTGGACTAATCTAATAGGTTATAAGTTATGTATTACAACTAGTCCATACTTAATGTAAAAGTCCAATCCATGACCAAGCCCATCCAAGCCCATTAGGGTGTTACATCTCCTACTATATAAACACCTCAAATGAGTCATTTGAGGTGTGTGCTTGTGTGTGTATTGTGTGTGTTTTTTAATAAAAAGCTCTCTTCATCTTATTACTCTATTTCTACAAATCTAACGCCACACATACTATTCCAAGTCACCATCTTTACTTCATCTAGTCATTGTATTTGTGTTAAAGTTGATATATCTAAGGTCCTACAAGTGGTATCAATCGCCTAACAATGATTTAGGAGTGTTTTCATCAAGTTTTTTGTTAAAAAGTTACACTTTTCATTCATTTTGTGTACTTTTTCTTCAAAAAGTTTTGATCTTTAAGTGTTTTTGTGTTAAAGTTGTTGTTTTTATTGAAGCTTTAGTGATTCTAAGTGTTTTGGGAAAGATTTGATCAAAAGAAACAAGTGGAAAAAGTGTTTTTGGTTGAAAAAATCGGATTTTTGAAGTTTTCTGGTCATCCTACGCGTAACTTTTGGGCATAGTACGAATATCCAGCTGTGAACAGTACTTTTTGTCCTTTTTACGCATAAATTTTGGCCTAAAACCCTTTTCTTACGCGTAACTAAGGTCAAAACCCTTTTCTTACGCGTAACTCTGGTCAAAATCCTCTTCTTACGCATAAGATTGATTTTCTACGCGTAAGTTGAAGTCTACGCATAAGATCCTACGCTTAAGTTTCTACGCAGAAGTTCTACGCATAAGTTTTTCTACGCATAAGATCCTACGCATAAGTTTTCTTCAACGATCAGAGATTACTCAGTACTTCCCTGACTTGGATAAGTTTGTGGAATACTTCGACACGGGATATCTTTCAAGCTTGGATAAGTTTGAGAGATCAATTTGGTTGAAAAAACCTTACGCGTAACAATTCTTACGCATAAACTCTAAGTTTACGCGTAAAATCAAAGTCTACGCATAAACATTATTGTTTACGCATAACTTAGATCTTACGCATAACTTACAGGTTACGCATAACATCTTACGCGTAAGATTATTCAAGGTTTACGCGTAAAATCAAGCTTTACGCGTAAGTTTTTGATTTTTTGACAACCAAACTTCAAACGGCCATAACTTTTGAACCGTAACTCCGTTTTCGACGAATCAGCTGTCAAAACGACCGCGAGACCGAGAAGAAGGACACGTTGAATGATCTAAAGATCATTCAAGCCAAGCTTCGAGGCCCAAATCCACTCCGAACGGAAGTTATTGAGGTTTCAAGGTTTCAGATCAAAATTTTCACCATAAAAACTTGCATCAACTTACACTAAACACAACTCCTACTTCGTTGAATCGATCCAAGAATCAACTTTATCAATATACACTTCATCAATGGCAACTCAGCAAGACATTCATGCTGCCGGTGCCGAAAACCGACCTCCCATGCTGTCAAAGGGTGGATACTCACAGTGGGCTAGTCGTATGATGCGTTATCTTAAGAGCAAAGCAAATGGAAGTCTTCTCATCAAATCCATTGTGGATGGACCCTTCAAACCATCACAAGTACTAGACCCTGGTGATCCAAATGTTACCCCCCCAGTTCAACCATACTACAGAGAACAGAATGAGACTGAATACACTGTGGAAGACAGAAAACAGATTGAAGCTGATGATCAGGCATTTCATTACGTCGTTCTTGGTTTACCTGAAATCATTTATGCTACTGTTGACAGTGAAGTAAGTGCTCATGCAGTCTGGGAAAGAGTCAAGAGGTTAATGTATGGGACAGACATCGGGAAACAGGAAATGGAAACACAACTGCTTAAGGAACTTCGCAAGTTTACTTCAATTCCTGGTGAATCCATAGAGACGTACTACCACAGATTCTGTAAGATCATGAATGATTTATAAAGACACAACCTCAGTCAGACAAATATTGCTAACAACACCATTTTTCTGAATGAGTTACAACCAGAATGGGGAAGATATGTCACTATTGTTTTTCAGACAAAGAATTTGCATGAAGTGACTTATGATCAGGTGTATGACTTCTTGAAGCAAAATCAAGATGAAGCTAATGAAGTAAGAGCTGAATTACTAGCTAAAAAGCATGATCCTCTAGCATTAATGGCTGATACACCAACACCTATACCAGTGAACACACAACAACAACCATCATCATCTTCCACTCACAACTACATGCAACCATCCTACATTCAACAACCAACACCGGTCTACCAACAACAGTTCTACCCACAGCAACAACAACATCTTATTCCGCAACAGCTATACCCACAATTCCAAGAACCAGAATTCACTGAAAATGATGAAGCTACTGCAGCATTGACACAAGCGTTTGCTTTTCTGACAAAAGCTTTCCAAGGACGCTATTCTACACCAACAAACAACAACCAAAGGATTTCATCGAATACTCGCAACAGGCAGATCGCTCAGCCGAGTTTCAATATGGGCAATGGAGGCCAAATGGTTGGAGTTTATGGTAATCAGCAAGGATATGCAACTGGAATTAACATGGGTAATCAGAATATGCAGAATGCAGGTCAGTATGCAGGGAATCAGTATGGTCAGTATGCAGGGAATCAGATGGGTCAGCATGTTGGAAATCAGAGGGGTCAGAATGTTGGTAATCAGGCAATGGGTAATCAGAATAGGAATGTGGCAGCTCCAGTTGTTGGGAATTATGGAAATGTGAATCAGGGTAAGCTGGTAAAGTGTTTCAACTGCCAAGGAGTAGGTCATATGGCAAGGAACTGTCCTACTAAACCGAACAAGAAAGATCTAGAGTATTTGCAGAAAGCAGTACTGTTGGCACAAAAAGAGAAGGCAGGATTTCAGTTGAACGCAGAGGAGAATGATTTTATGGCTCTTATGGATGACATGGAAGATAGAGAGGATATCGATGCGAACTGCATATTCATGGCGAATCTTCAGGAAGCTAAGTATGACACGGATTCTAACACACTTCCTGTTTATGACACCAGTGCACCATCTGAGGTATCAAATTTCAACACATGTCATAATAATGATATATTTGATATGTCTCCTCATGAGGAACAGCATTCTGAGAAGCAAGCACCCACTTATGATACATACCTAGACACGCCAAGTAGTAGCAATACTTCTTCAGCAACTCCAGATGTGAATCATAATGGAGGCTTCGTTTCACAGCATGCTGAGAATGATGAGGAAACACGTGCTTTATTTGAATCATTATTAAATAATTGTGGTATTGAAATCGAGAAAGTGAAAAAGGTCAATCGCGATGTTAAGGCCGCGAATGAGAAATTGACCACTGAGCTTGAGAGATACAAGGAAAATGCAAAAAGTTTTCAAATTCAAAAAGATCGCGAGTCTGAATTTGAAATTGGTTATAAGAAGTTACTTGTTAAAGATAGGGAATGGAAAAACAAGTTTGCTAATCTTGAAATAAGTTCAACAAAAACCATCAACTCTTTAAATCAAGAAATTTCTGAGTTAACAAACCAACTTTCAAAACAAAAAACAGCTTATACCAATCTTGAAAAAGAAAGGGATGAGTTGAAAAAGGACTTCGCAAAGAAAGAAGATAAACTTTTGGAAGAAATCGTAGAGTCAGAACACATGATTGCTCATTTAGAAGAGTTAGTGGTTAAAAAGGGTCAGTCAAGTCAAACAATGCACATGATTGCTAATCAAACTAATCCGACTTACCACACAAAACATAAAATGGCTCTTGGTAACAAAACTCCTTGTAATCTCAAGAAAGCTCAGCAAGCTCAGAATTGTTTGTTTAATGGAAATGTTTTGTTGGCTAAGCATGATCCTCCCATTGTTCGTGATTCTGTGGAAACGATTGAATTGGCCGAAGAGAGCATTAATAAAATGAAACAAAAGAATCCTGATTTGAAACCGATTGATTACAACAAATTGAACAAACTTTCGGGAATTACTTTTGTTCCACAAAAAGAACCATCAGTGTTTTCCATAAAACGTCCATTCTCAAAAATGTTTTCGAAAAAGGTAGTTGCTTCCAAATCGATTTCAAACATGGAACATATTTCTTCAAACAACACTTTTAACACAAGTGTTGCAAGAGGATATCTTGATGATCTTAAAACCAGAATTGGGCAACTTAAAACGACTTTAGAATCTAAAACGAGACTTAATGAGATCAACTGGAATTCCACGGTTCATTTACAGCTTAAAAAGATTCTCGAAAATGAATTTGCTCCTCAAATTAATAACATCCATGCTCGAGTAATTCATTTTGAACAAGCATTTTTGAAAGAAACAGCTGACTTCGTCACGGATCACAAATCCCTGATAAAGAAGGCAAATGAATCTTTTGAGCAAATCAATGTTTTGGAAAACCTAAATGATTCTCTCTTCGAAGCAGTTCTGTCCACTGACATTATGTCCATCATTTTACAAACATATTCTGTTAAAGACGATGAAAGACTGAGAGCTGAGACCTCCGAAATTGTTTCAAAATATGAAAATGCTCTTATAAAGCTTGAAAAAGAAAATGTGTCATATTTTAAACAACTTGATCGAAAAAAGGAGGAATGCAAGTATGACAAATTGTCGTATGAGCGTGCCTTAAAGAACATGAAAGAGCAAAATGATCTTTTGAGGGCTCAGCTTGAAAGTCAAAAAGGAAAGGGTGAGGAAACTAAGTTTGCAAAACTATTGACTTCGGAGAAACCAACTGTTTCAAACACGGTTCAAAAACCAAAGATGTCAATTTCAAGGTTTGCTCCAAAAGTCGATGAGAAACAAGATTTGACAAAACCAGTCACTCCAACAACCTTACCCAAGAAAAGTGAAAATGAAAAGATTGTTGATAAAGGAAAAGCGGTTGTCGAAACACCAAAAGTGATAGCACCTGGCCTTTTTAGGATTAGTCCCACTAATGCGTCTGCCTCCACTTCTAAGACAAATGCGTGCAAAAAGGCTAATTCTAAAGAATCTAGTGATGCTAAAAAGGACAACAATATAAATCCTAATGTGTGTGCCTTACCTTCTACAGGATTAGAAAGCACCTCTAGGAGCAGCAGACTAAAGCCTAGGAGCAATACAAGGAACAATAGAGTCTCGCCTGTCTCTACGAGTTGTAGCAAGAATAAAGTTGAAGAAGTAGAAGAACACCCTAGGAATTTATCGCTTTTTAATAAGAAACATGATTCATCTGAATGTAATGTCGAAAGTACTGGTTCTAATGCATGTAATGACTCTATTTGTTTAATATGCAAGAAATGTTTAATTAATGATGTTCATGATGAATGTGTTTCTAAGAATGTGAATGTTACGCCTGAACAGAAGAATGTTCCAAAAAGACCTAGTGCTAGATCCAGATCTTTAGAACGATTAGTTGCACGATTTAGAACTACCACTATTAGTCGAATGCCTAGGAACTATCTTAAGTTTTGTATGTGGATTCTGACGGGTAGAGAGTTCACTCTTAAGGACGGCAAATTAGAAATAACTCAAGCTAAACAAGTAGCAACTGTCTATGAGTGTGATTCTGCTTTTACTCCTAACCCCATGGAACCAAATTCAACACGGTTTCCAAATACAAACTCTTCTGTTCTTGGCAGGTTATCGAAATATGTCTTTGGATCGTCGACTCGGGTTGCTCCAAGCACATGACTGGGAACTTAAAGCTGCTGATCAATTTCATATGGAAATTCATGGGAACTGTACGCTTTGGAAATGATCATGTAGCAGCTATCCTGGGTTTTGGAGATCTTCAGTTTGGGAATTTTTTGATCACTCGAGTTTACTATGTCGAAGGGTTGGGACACAACTTGTTTTCATTTGGGCAGTTTTGTGATGCAGATTTAGAAGTTGCATTCAGGAGAAACACGATTTTTATTAGAAATTTGGTTGGTGATGATCTCTTAACTGGTAATCGTGGTACAAACTTGTATGCTATCGACATCAACCAAATGGCTTCTACATCACCAATTTGTCTTATGACAAGGGCAACCGAAACTAAGTCCTGGCTGTGGCATAGAAGATTATCCCATCTCAATTTCGACACCATCAACAAGTTAGCCAAAGACAACATCGTCACCGGACTTCCTAAGTTCAAATACACCAAGGAACACCTATGTCCATCATGCGAACAAGGAAAAAGCAAAAGAGCATCATATAAACCCAAAACCGTACCTAGTTCGGAAGCAAGGTTACATATGTTGCACATAGACTTATGTGGCCCAATGAGAGTTGAAAGCATTAATGGGAAGAAGTATATTCTTGTTATTATTGATGATTATTCAAGATACACTTGGGTAAAGTTTTTGAGATCAAAAGACGAAGCACCAGGCATCATCATCACCTTTCTGAAGCGTATTCAAGTTCTACTTCAAGCTCCAGTAAGGATTATAAGAACAGACAATGGCACAGAATTTACAAACCAGGAGTTAAGAACTTACCTCGAAGATGTTGGAATTACACATCAAACATCAGTTGTTAGAACTCCACAGCAGAATGGGGTAGTTGAAAGAAGAAACAGAACTCTTGTGGAAGCTGCTCGCACAATGCTAATTTATTTTAGTGCACCACTATTCTTATGGGCTGATGCTGTAGCCACTGCTTGTTTTACTCAAAACCGATCCCTAGTCCATCCAAGATTCAATAAAACCCCATATGAGCTAGTGAACAACCGTAAACCTGACATCTCTTACCTTCACGTATTTGGCGCTTTGTGCTATCCGACAAATGATAGGGAAGATCTAGGAAAGTTAAAAGCTAAGGGTGATATTGGAATCTTCATTGGATATTCAGAAAACTCGAGGGCATTCAGGGTGTATAATAGAAGAACGAAAAAGATAATGGAGACGATGAATGTGAAGTTTGACGAGATTTCACAAATGGCTTCTGAGAGATACGCTCTAGAACCCGCGCTTAATCCAATGGCTTCTAATCAAAACGGATTAGGACCCGCACCAAACATGCAGACTTCTGGACACATCAGTTCAGGACTCGTGCCTAATGGAGCTCATTCAACAAACATGGATAAACCTTCAGAACAAGAACTGGAAAATTTCTTCGAGTTAATGTTTGATGAATATTATGGTGGAACTTCGACAAATGCATCTCAACAACATTCCGCTGCACCCGCTCAAAACCATCAACCACCACCACCATCACAAGATGCATCCACCATAATCGAAGCTGAAGCACCAACTACATCAACATCATCTACATCTACTCAAGCAACTCCAGTACTTGAAACTGTTCTACCAAACGTTGATGAGCAAAACCAAAACACAAATTTTCAAGAAGAACCAACAAATAACTCAAACGATGTTACGTTAGAAGAGGAAGAAGAAGTATTTGAAAACCCGTTTGCAACAGACTCTGCTGAATCTTCTTCAAGGTTACAAGAACCATCTAACACACATTCGTTCAACCAAAGGTACCCTTCTACGTTTCAATGGACAAAAGACCATCCAATAGAAAATATTATTGGTGAACCTTCAAAGCCAGTTCAGACAAGGAGACAACTTGCCACCGATCTCGAATTGTGCATCTACGTGTGTTCAATCAGCCTCAAAGAACCAAAGAACATTCGGGAAGCAATGGCAGAAAACCCTTGGATTGAAGCGATGCAGGAGGAATTTCTTCAATACCTGTTACATGATAGTTGGGAACTTGTTGAACGACCACTTGATAAACGAGTTCTTGATCTCAAGTGGTTGTGGAAGAACAAACTGGATGAGGAAATGACTGTTATTCGCAACAAAGCTCGTCTCGTGGCTAAAGGTTATCCACAAGAAGAAGGAACAGATTTCGAGGAATCATTCGCGCCTGTAGCTAGACTTGAAGCAGTCCGGATTTTCTTGGCCTATGCCGCTCACAAAAACATCACAGTCTATCAGATGGATATTAAGACAGCTTTCTTGAATGGAACTCTGAAAGAAGAAGTGTATGTGAGTCAGCCAGAGGGATTCATCGACAGAGATCATTCAGACTACGTCTACAAGCTGAAGAAAGCCATTTATGGTCTAAAACAAGCTCCAAGAGCGTGGTATGACGAACTATCATCTTTCTTGCTCAAAAACAATTTCACAAAAGGAACGGTTGATGACACCTTGTTTATCAAAAAATTCAAAAATGACATTTTGATCGTTCAAATTTACGTGGACGACATTATTTTTGGATCAACCAATCCTAACCATTCAAAACATTTTGAAAATCTCATGAAAAGCAAATTTGAAATGTCCATGATGGGGGAACTAAAATTCTTTCTTAGTTTACAAATTCATCAATCCCCACATGGTATTTTTATCAATCAAGCTAAATATACAATCGAGATTTTGAAAAAACATGGAATGGAAAATTGTGATTATGTTGGTACACCAATGGTCACTTCACCAAAAATAGGTGCTGATTTGTTTGGGAAACCCATCGATCCGAAGAAATATCGGAGCATGATCGGTTCTCTCATGTACCTAACTGCTAGTCGACCAGATATTCAATTTGCTGTTTGTTTGTTAGCACGGTTTCAGGCAAAGCCTACCGAACTTCACCTCAAAGAGGTTAAACGGATCTTTCGGTACCTACGAAGCACCATTAACATGGGACTTTGGTATCCGAAGGATTCGGGGTTTAATCTAACAGCATTTTCAGATGCAGACCATGCTGGTGATCAAGTTACAGCAAAGAGTACATCAGGTGGAGCACAATTTTTGGGTGAAAAGCTAGTAAGCTGGTCGTCAAAGAAACAGGATTGTACTGCGCTATCAACCGCCGAAGCCGAGTATGTGTCTCTATCTGCGTGTTGTGCCCAAGTTCTATGGATGCGGACACAGCTCACAGATTATGGCTTTACTTTTGACAGAATACCTATGTATTGTGACTCAAAAAGTGCCATAGCCATCTCGTGCAATCCCGTACATCACTCTAAGACGAAGCATATCAAAGTCCGCTACCATTTCATCAAAGAACACGTGGAAGAGGGTACTGTTGAATTATTTTTCGTTAAGACTGATTATCAACTCGCCGATCTATTTACTAAAGCCCTTCCAAAAGAAAGGTTTGACTATTTAGTTCGACGAATTGGCATGCGAAGCCTAACTCCTGAGGAGCTAGAACGTCTTCTCGAATCTTCTTGAAAAATGTTTTCAAAATCGCTTCGCTGTAAATATTTTTTGAAAAAAACAAAATACAAAAATATAAAATTTCAAAAAATACAAAAACAATATAAAATCAAAAAATACAAAAATATTCTTCTCACGACATGTCTCTCGTATAAATCAATATTCTGTACGTTTCTAGAAATGTCATTCAACAATGATACGGATATGTACAGATGCATGAGCGGGAGTTCTTTTTAATGTTTTTCTAAAACATGTCGTTTCTCAAATGTTTTCTTTATAATGGCTTTCTTATACTTCAGTACGAAACCCGCACTTAATCGATGACTTCTGATTATTTTCAAATCAAGGACTCGTACGTTCAATGACGAACTCTTTTTCAAAAAGTTCGAGTCTAAACAACGAAAAAGATTTCAAGAATAAACTCGTTTTCAAAACAAAATTCTTGAGCACTTTTTCAAGATTGTTCAAAAGATTTCTCAAAATCTCTCAAAATTAGTGCTCAAGATAACTCCCTCAAAACCCTTAAGTAATTTTAAAATGTGCTATCATTAAGGGGGAGTACGAACACAAAATGTTCCAAATTCATGCAAAATCTGTCTTTCTCTCCAAAAGTTTTTATTAATCAGTTGATATCAAAAATATCACGATATGCTATTTTTGAGGGGGAGAAGACATGATTAAAATGTGATCAAAGATGTTTAAAGATTATGACTGAATCTCAAAAGAGCTCGACTCAGTAAGTACTAATGAATTGACGAAGCTTAAAATGTCAGTAATCGAAAAGACTTGTCCTGGACGGGTAATAATTTCAAGCTAGTCTAACTAGTGATGTAAGCGTGTCTCGAATAGGACTTGTCTGAGTAGAATGTACCGTATCGAGAGACTTTCTTTGGACTTGACCTGGACGGGTAATAATTTCAAGCTAGTCTAACTAGTGATGTAAGCGTGTCTCGAATCGGTCATGTTCACTGAAAGTGGATCAATTCAAAAGTGCAAACTCCTCACGCATGTGCAAATTTCTTAAATATTCATGAGCACATGTGAAGGGGGAGTCCTTAAAAAGAAATGCAAAACTCTCGAAGTGTCAACAATGTGTTTTATTATCATAAACACTTTGAGAGATTTTTCACAAAAAAGGTTTTATGGCACGTGATCAATGATAGGACAGTCATGGAGTTATAAGGTGACTAAGGTTAGGAAAAACCGTCCTATGATCCGCCAGAGCCGGAGGGATCTACCCAAGGACAATTCCAATAGATTAGAATTAGAAGTCCTTAGGTATGATTGAAAAAAAAGGAGAAAATGAGAAAGGAGAAAGAAGGGGTTGAAGAATTAAAAAGAAAAGTTATGATAAAGGGTGAAAAGAAATAGCCCTCCAAATGTTCAACCTTAGGGCAGACACCGGGTTCAACTCATATGCTACTGGTTGTTACTAAGGTGACACCGGTATTGAAGACAAAGACGTCATGGACCCAGTGACGCACTGCACTAAACCTTCTTAACCACTCAAGTTCTCTTAAAAGAGCTTGTTTCATTCTCACGGGGAACTGATGTAATCTATCGATCTGTCTCTTAGAGATGATTGATATTGAAGCAGGAGACCTCTCCCTAATCTCCGCATAGGAAACCAAATGTGCACTTATCGAGTCTAGAGCCCCGAGATTCATCAAAAGATCTCATAGGAACACATGATATTTCTACACTGGTTGTTCATCATTAAGGACGCCAGATGTAAACTTTAGAGTCCTACGCAGATCTTAGCAATCTGCCAGAACATTTATGAGAGGATTCACTTTCGTGATTCTCAATGATTGAATGGAAATTCCTGCCAGGGTCAACATTAAGCAGCCCTGACAGCAGGTCACTTCGGTAATTCTTTATGGGTTACGCTTAGTGTTCGCGGTGGTTTCAAACAGTCTACAGTCGTGGAGTGATCCCCAGTGACTCACCCAGTCATTGAGCTACTAAGTAGGTCTTGTAAGCTCTCTCGAGAGTATCTGACATGGGAACGGCCTTGGTAAGGGTTAGAAGGAGTCTTCACACTATGCTGTTGACGATCTCTAATTCTTATCTGTAAGTACCGGATGTTTTATTGCTAACTGTTTATATGCAGGGACACTTCATCTCCATGGCGACAGATTCCACGTGCTCATACATACATCTGGAAGTTAAAGAAAGCTCCCTCAAAGATCTATACAACACAAAGTTCAAAGAAAGATTCTACGCCAAAAAGAAGAATCTACAAAGTATAAAGACTAAAGATCATTGTGAAAGCAAGGGAACTACGTGCATATGAATATCAAAGTCCAAAGATGTATGAGCATGTTGGAATGGCAAACAACCACCACAGACGCAGAAGTGACGAATGGCAGATAACTCCACATCACAAAGGAACAAAGAACGATGAAAAATCAGTTATCAAAGATCACAAAGCATGAAGGAACAAAGACTAAAGACTATTATACAACGACACACAAAGTTAAAGACAAAGAACACGGAAGACCCACTCACGTGGAGCATCATTCGAATGACCACCCCTTAGGGGGAGATTGTTAGCATTAAAAAATATGTATTTAGAAGTGATGGTCATTCTCATACATGTAACTTTGTAATGTGTCGTAGATTACAATAGAATAGTCAATGGGCTTATGGTTTGGACTAATCTAATAGGTTATAAGTTATGTATTACAACTAGTCCATACTTAATGTAAAAGTCCAATCCATGACCAAGCCCATCCAAGCCCATTAGGGTGTTACATCTCCTACTATATAAACACCTCAAATGAGTCATGTGAGGTGTGTGCTTGTGTGTGTATTGTGTGTGTTTTTTAATAAAAAGCTCTCTTCATCTTATTACTCTATTTCTACAAATCTAACGCCACACATACTATTCCAAGTCACCATCTTTACTTCATCTAGTCATTGTATTTGTGTTAAAGTTGATATATCTAAGGTCCTACAGGAAAGTTATCAGAAGAAGCTGAATCTCACCAAACCTAACCTTTTCAAAATCCCCAACCTTCAACATCAATCTCAGTACACCTTGATCAGGCATCCAGCATTTGGGTTCACTTACCGCAGTGTAAACGGTCGAAACTGCTTCATGGCCTATGAAGAAATCCATAAGTTCTGTGATGAAACCCTGAAGTTCGTCAGAGATGGAATCAAAAGCAGATTGGATGACTTAGCACTGGGCAAATCCAAAAGGTGGAATACCGATGAGGCCAGAGAGGCTCGCAGATTCATTACAAGGATTGAGAACCGGTTGAAGCGTAGGGATCAGTTCAGGAGATTAGAAAGCTATGTTGGAGGCAGACCTGGATTTCCGGTGTTGACATTTCAGAGACCAGATTGGTAGCAAATTTGTAAGAACTTGATTTGATTTGTCAATTACTATTCTTCATAATGGCTTGTGTACGCATTACAGTGCACAACCCGAACTTGTAAAGAAAGGACCCTGAGGTACGCATCAGTGCCTCAATCCTAATATAAGGAGTGAAGGCTTCTTACTTTTGAGTAGAATTAATCAAATGTTTATGAATTTTCATAATTCTGCTCAAAAGGACAAGTATTTCACCTCAATAAGACCTAATCACTTGTTGAGGGGGAGCATTTGTCAAAAACAAAAAGACTTTATTCTAAAATCTAAAGTTCTTGGTGAATCTCCCCATAAGACTCAAAAAGGTATATTTTAATCTAAAAAGATTGTCAAAAACATCATTTTATATGCTATTTTTGAGGGGGAGAAAATGAAAAAGTGATTAAAATATAAGAAGTCAAAAGGCTAAAAGGTGTATCATGTGCGAGCTAGACTCAGAATTGACCCAGGAATTGACGAGACAATAAAAGTTAGTAATCTCGAAAAGACTTATCCTCAACTGGTAATAACATCAAGTTAGTTACTAGAGCTAGTTGTCACCTAAAAGCTGACAATGGATCTCTTTAACTAACCACGTAAGCGTGTCTCGAAAAGGATTTGTCTTAGTAGAAATGTACCGTCTCGAGAAAATTTCTGTGGACTTGACCAGGCCGGGTAATAACTTCAAGCTAGTTTAACTAGTGATGTAAGCGTGTCTCGAATCGGTCTTGTTCACTGAAAGTGGATCAATTCAAAATGCTTGCTCCTCCCGTATCTGCAAATTTATTAAATACTCATGAGCACATGTGAAGGGGGAGCCCTTCAAAAGTGTACACAAAACTCTCAAAGTGTTAACCAAAATATTTGATTATCACAAACACTTTGAGAGATTTTCAATCAAAGGTTTCTTGGCTACTGTCGGTTAATCAAGGAGTTATAAGGTGATTAAGATAGGAATAACCGTCCTATGATCCGCCAGAGCCGGAGGGATCTACCCAAGGACATCTCCCATAGTTAGAATTAGAAGTCCTTAGGTATGATACGAAAAAAGGAGAAAAGAATGAAAGGGAAAGAAGGAGTTGAAGAATTAAAAAGAAAAGTAAAGAAAAGGGTGAAAAGAAATAGCCCTCCATATGTTCAACCTTAGGGCAGACACCGGGTTCAATACGTATGCTACTGGTTGTTGCAAAAGAAAACACCGGTATTGAAGATAAAGTCGTCATGGACCCAGTGACGCAATGCACTAAACCTTCTTAACCACTCAAGTTCTCTTAAAAGAGCTTGTTTCATTCTCACGGGGAACCAGTGTAATCTATCAACTTATCTCTTAGAGATGGTTGATATTGAAGCAGGAGACCCCTCCCTAGTCTCCGCATAGGAAACCTAAGTGTGCACTTATCGAGTCTAGAGCCATGAGATACATCAAAGATCTCTTAGGAATACTTAGTATTTCTGCAACTGGTGTTCTACATCAATGGACACCAGCTGTAAATTATCGAGTCCTTCGCAGATCTTAGCAATCTGCCAAGAACGTTTATGAGAGAATTACAAATGTAGTTCTCAATGATTGAACGGAAATTCCTGCCAAGGTCAACATCAAACAGCCCTGACAGCAGGTCACTTCGGTAACCCCACAAGGGTTACGCTTAGTGTTTGTGGTGGTTCCATAGCGGTCTACAGTCGTGGAGTGATCCCCAGCGACTCACCCAGTCATTGAGCTACTTAGTAGGTCTCGTAAGCTCCTTCGGGAGTATCTGATATGGGAACGGCCTGGATAAGGATTAGAAGGAGTCTTCACAATATGCTGTTGATGAGCTCTAATTCCTTATCTGTAAGTACCGGTTGTTTATTGCTAACTGTTTACTTGCAGGTACCTCACCTCCGTGATGGTAGATTCCAACATGCTCATACATACATCTTGAAGCTAATGATAGCTCCCCCAAAGATCCTAGCACCACAAAGTTCAAAGAAAGATTCTACGCCAATAAGAAGAATCTACAAAGTATAAAGACTAAAGATCTTAGAGTATGAAAAGGAACTTCGTGCACGTGTAAGTCTAAGTCCAAAGATGTATGAGTATGTTGGAATGGCGGACAACCACCACAGACGCAGGAGTGACGAATGGCAGACTACTTCATAACACAATCACTACATCATCACCAAAGAACAAAGACATAGAGCAAAGTGCACTCATTATACAACATTTTTTTAAGACGTCTAAAGTTTTACATGTCACAAGTCAACGACAAAGATGAAGACGTCAAGCAACCGTGATGATCGACCCTTAGGGGGAGATTGTTGGGATCATACTTTTGTATTTTAGTCAAGTCTCGGTCATTACCTTTTGTAATAGGTTGCTTAGTTATTTATTTCATTATGTTTATGTTACTAGG
Source organism: Artemisia argyi (assembly GCA_030686995.1). NCBI lineage: Eukaryota > Viridiplantae > Streptophyta > Magnoliopsida > Asterales > Asteraceae > Artemisia > Artemisia argyi. The sequence continues at coordinate 33,779,777 of CM060687.1, forward strand.
CTTATGTATTCATGTCCATGGGCCTTGAAAGCCCACGTCTTAGAAGAATGAGGGAGGAATGGAGTGTTGCCCTACTCCTCCCCTATATATACTAAGCTTATGTAAACATTTATCTTGTTGGTTATTTGAATACATTAAGGAAACTCTTGTTCTTTCAATCTTCATAGTTCTCATAATCAACCATCTCTTATTCTCATCTCATTTCTTATACTTGTGTTTACAAAATGGTGACCTAACACCCCCTCTTTTCCACTTATTCATCTCTATATTAATAGGCATTACACTTAAGAACTCAATCATCTTCCTAAAGACTAAGGGGTCCTCAAAAGGATCTAGCTCTTCATCTCTAGCTATGAGTTGTTCCACCGAATGTGTCTTTTCGATGAAATCTTTTTCTAAATAGAATGGGCGTTGAGGTCCTATAAAGTTCCTTTCTATCCAAGGTCCATATCTAGATGGTCTCCTATTCATCTCTACCCAATGTGGTGTCGGTTCATCCCCACAATCATAGCTATGTTTCTTAACATCGTATACCGACCAAGTGTCGCCCTCACCTACCGCTATCTTAGACTCCTTACAATCTATCATGGCGCTAGCGGTTGCTAAAAATTCTCTTCCTACCAACAATGGGCATGTAGTGTCACTAACCATGTCTAGGACGTGAAAGTCCGCTAAGATAGTTAACTTCCCTACGTGAACAACTACATCCTTAATCATTCCAATCGGGTGGGCAATACTCCCATCCGCTAGACCTATCAATACCTCCGTCTCCTCTAACTTTCCTAGCTTGAGAGTGGTGAAAAGGGATAAGGGAATCAAGTTGAGGCTTGACCCTAAATCGGCTAGTGTTTCGAAAGCTTCGGATCTTCCTATCTTACATGGCAAAACAAATATATCCGGATCATCAAGCTTTTTAGGCAACTTGTTTTGAATGAAGGCGGTCCCATTTTTACCTAGTTTAAACTTCTCATATTTTTCTAGGAGGGCACTATAATAGGAAGCACAGGCTAGGACATCAATAACGGGGCGTTCAAGGTGAAGCTCCTTGAATTTATTCACAAGGTCTTGCGTAGGAGGTGTTTCAACTATGCTTTTGACCGGTTTTATATCGGGTGTTTTATTTGATTGGTCCTTTTGAAGAATTTGGTTTTGCTTGAAACACGTGCTTGTTGATTTAACTGAGTAGTACTGCGGACAAGAAGTGGGTGACAAAACTGATGATATGGAATTAATGTTTAGTTTCGGGTTCTTGACCGTGTCGCTTGGGAGTGCTCCCATTTCTCGGTCATTGAGAACTTTCAACAATGTGTCAATTTTGGTGGTCATCTCGCTTTGCTTTTGTTTGAAATTGGCTTCAAACTTAGATATGCGAACTTCTTGAGATGCCATAAACTTAGACATCAATCCTTCAATATTGTTGGTACTACCATAGTTGTTAGAAGAATTGTTGTTGAAAGTACGGTTGGAGGGTGGACCGTTTGGTTGGTAACGATTAGGCGGATTGGAAGAATTGGCTTGATTTTGTTTCCACCTAAGGTTTGGGTGATTTTTCCAAGAGGGGTTGTAGGAATCACCGTAAGGGTTTGGCTCGGGTTTGAAAGTGTACCACTTGTCTCCCGCTTCGTCGGTAAGCGAGGATGCGTAGTCCGCAAAAGCTGTTCCGGGGATTTCCACACAATCACGAGTGTCATGGGGACCACTACATAATTCGCATGAAGAAGTGATTTTGTTCACTTGGCTTGAAGGCTTAGGAGCTTCGTAAGATTTCATGAGAAACTTGACTTGGTCCTCAAGTTCCATGATCCTACGGTCGGGAGTGCTAGAGTTGTTCGAAGGCAAAGATATTACCTTGACCGTTTTGTTCAAATCACGGGGATCATTCCAACTTTCGTTCTCATAGAGAGCAAGATCTTCTATGAGTTCCCATGATTGTTCAGCACTTAGATCACGTAGCTTACCACCGGCTGATTGGTCAATGGCTCACCTTGTGGAGAGATCGATATGGTCATAGAAGATTTGGACTTGGAGCCAAAGATCTATGCCATGATGAGGGACTTTTTGGAGTAAGTCCTTGAATCTAGTCCATGCTTCATATAGAGTTTCACCTTGATGTTGTTGGAACATCAAGATATTATTTCTAAGCTTGGTAGTTCTCCCCGATGGGAAAAATTGAGCAAGGAAACGAGTGGTGAGATCATCCCATGAGGTGACGGATCCCGCGGGTAAACATTCAAGCCATTGACTAGCTTGATCACGTAGAGAGAATTGGAATAGGTGTAATCGGGTTGACTCTCTAGTTGTAACATCAAGGTCTATAGAATCTACGATTTTAAGGAAGTCCTTGAGATGTTGGTTTGGATCTTCGGAACGAAGTCCATGGAATGCACATCCGCTTTGCACCAACCGGATGGTGTCGGATCGCAAGGGGGTCACATTGGCTCCTTGGGTGAGCTCAATGGTGTTTCGGTAGCCTTGGTGGCTAGGTCGGGAATACTCTCCTAAGGTTCGGGGCCTAAGAGGTTCTAGTGGTGGGTTTTGTTGTGGTGGGATGACGGGTTCAAAGATGTTCCCATCGTCCATGATGTCGGGTGGTGAAGAGTTACGAACAAAAACACGAAGAAATAAGATAGACTAAAGAGAACCTAAAAATAAAAATAGAATCTTACTAGAAAGGAATCTAGCAAGTAGACCTAATAAAAAGAGATTCTAACCTAGACAATAACTATTCCCCAGGCTGCGGCGCCAAAAACTTGATGCGTAGGGATTGCACCAGGCTTTACCTCTCGAGGGATCTTGAGAAGCTTACAACCCCCACCAGGCAGTGTACCTGATCGATGTAGTATAGTATAATGACAAGTACCGGGGGATTGATCATTCAGCAAGGAATAGTGTCGCTAGGATTAGAAAACCTAAAGACTAGGTCTAGAGATGAGGGATGATTCTTTTTGTATTTTTATATTTTTATGAAAGCAAGTAAAAATCTCGGGTTTTAAGGAGTTTGGCGGAATTAGTTGCTAGTCAACTAACCCAATACTAAAGATGCAATCAAAATAAAATACTAGAAATGAAATTAAACTAAATATACTAATGTTGTGTGCAATATGTGGGAGAATTGTGTTTACTTAGATTTCACTACTCCCTAGATATCTTTTACACGTTAATTACTTGTTATAGTTGCGTGGATGACGGATTGTATTCCTTAATACCATTCATGGGGTGGCGTACTTACTTCCCCAATCCTATGAGCGCCTATTTCACTCCTATTTCGAGCCGGCTAAGAAGCTCCTAACATGGGATCACTAGAATTTGCTCATGCATTAAATACAACCAATAAAACCTAGTACACATCGGTTCATGTTTCCTAAGACATTCAAGCATGTTACACAATGGAGATCTGCCAGATTTCTTAAGCCTAACATTGAAATCATTCATCCAATACAACCATAAACAAGTAATCAACACATAATTAACATCTAGGTTTCATTAGATCCAAGCAAATACAAGATAGATCTAGCCTAGCATGTTGGAATCAAGACAAGTATAAGATATATTAAAACAACACATAGACATATTGAATGAATTAAGAGAAGACTTATCTCAATTAAACATGAAAGGATTCAAGGGATGAAAACTCTTGAAAACACTGTAAAATATGACCTAGAGTTTACAAAGTTCGGCCCTAGTTTTCTCCACACAAGTTCCTCTTTAATGAATGAAAAATAGAAAACTATATATAGAGTTTGATAGGTGACGGCGTCAAGAACGAATGTCTGACGCCGTCATCTCTCCGCCAAATAGTTCCTCGGACTGCCTAGATCTGGGTCTGACGCCGTCATGTATTCCCCTTGTGTAGGCCGTCACCAAAATTAGTCTTGACGCCCTTGCTATGACGCCTTCAGGTTTGCACTGGGTCGTCATGGTTTTAACTCTTGACGCCATCAGGATCTTCCTCTTGACGCCGTCAGGTACTGTTCTCAGCATGGAAAATTAAGTCTTTGCCGTTTTCTTCACTTTTATGCTCCAAAAACGTCCGAATTGCTTCCTTTTCCAGAATTCACTCCCAAAGTACCTAAAATCACAAAAGGAACGATTTAAGGCAATATTTAATCAAATAAATTCAATTCCGGGCTTAAATGACCCCGTAAAAGTGGTTCATTTTTCGCCTCATCATAGAATTACTAATTTGCCCTTGTTTTCTATTTTCATATTTGATCTCTGCCGTTAGATGAAAGAATGATGAATGGTTGGGATGTTGTGGTTTGTTCTTTAGATATTAGTGGTTTGTTATGGATCTCTGCCGTTAGACCGTTCATTTTGAACCTAATAAAAACATATGTAAATGTAAAACGAGGTTAGTTAGGCTACTCCGGATTTTGATTATAGACTCACACACCCCTTTTAACTGTAATTATCTTTGAATCACTCAAGAGACTTTCAACATTGTCTTTGGCGCACAAATATTTGGCCAATACTCCCATCATCGCTCAAATCATGGTCACAGATGATAGAGTTTTCAGTTTCCATGAAGATAGCTTATTTACATATTTGTCCATCTGAGCTTGAAATTATTTTCATGTTTGCTTCAGCCGGTAGGCTAGGTACGCAAACAGTATCCAGTTGGGCAAACACTTCATGAACAAAGCAAGATTATTTTTCTTCATCCATTTAATCCCAATACAAGACACTTTATAGCTTACTTTGACTTAAAAACAACATAAAAGCGAAGGCCATATCAATGAGGTCTCTAGTTTCATTTGAACCAATCTCCTACAAATGATTTATTGTCTGCATGTTTAAGATGTAAAATACAAATGTTACTTTGACTGATCAATACTGAGACCATTTGATCAGAAAATGTTATAAACAAAATTCCAATTAATTTGACTTAAAGCTTTGGCAAAGTCCTTGAAATGATTTCTTCAATTTAATTTTATCTTTTAATTTTTCCTTTCAAGAAAACTACTCATGTATGTGAACCACTTGACACCTCACAAATGTTTTGACCGATACTTCATCATAGTCTTTTGTTTAAATGGGTCACACATATAAATCATAACCTAAACGATCATCATTCCCATATTCATAATGAGAATGTTCATCATATCTAAATCTGAATACAAATTGATCTCACAAAGACCAAAATCAAATTCCTCAAAACAAACCAAAACCCTGAAGTTGAATGTCATCTTAGATTTAACCATATGATAGTTATAAATGTGGTTGGACTATTATGCCTTTGGAAATATAACAAAAATGAGCGTTGACCTAGTCAAGGGACGCATTCGGCCTCAAAAACCCAAGGTTTGGAAGCCTGGCGACGTTTTTTAAAAGTTAGGGTGCCTTGCGATATTTTTTGAAAAGTTTAGGGACCAACGGTGTATTTTTGTCTTTTCTTTTGGTATATATTAAATTATCCCAAAATATAAATTATTTATTTAACAAGTTCATATGTTATATAGTTGTTGACAAATTACACATATGCGTATGAAGTTGATAGAAAGCCCATTGTTCATATTTGAAAATTTACAATAGATATATGTATGTAGCCTGGCCCTTTAAATATTAGGGTTTTACTAAGGCTTTGTTTGTTTAATTTTTTAGTTAAGTCATGTTTAATTAAAAGATGACTTAATGCAAATAACTTCAGTTTTATTACTTATTATTTTCAGTCATCTTTTTCTATTAAGTTACAAACAAACAATTTTCATATGACTTAATTAATTAAGTTTTTTTTTCATATTAAGTCAATTAAGTCAAAATCAAACACCCCTAAATGTGGTTGTGCAGAATTTTACGCCTCATTTTTTACCATTCTTTCTCTTCAACAACACTATGCACAATGTCTTTTCCTTACTTTTGAATGCAGTTTGATTCCAATGTTAAAATGATTCATTTTTCTATTTCCTTTTTTTTTTTTTTTTTTTTTTGCATATTTAAAAATTTCATCACCTTCCTTTTTATTTTTACACCACCATAAGTGCATACCTGCACTTTCCACACACACATAGTTACATATACTTGTAATCTACCACCTGTACAACCACATCTACACCAACCATAAGTTTCTACCACTCGTACCACAAGATCTACTACCACAACAACCAAATCAACAACTCAAACCACCGAATCTTCCATACAAACCACAAGACCGACCACCCAAACCAGACACAACTGAAACCAAACGACTGATTCAAGTGGTGGCAATGACAATATTGGTGGCGATGGAAGTGGTGGAGTTGTGGCAATCATAATTATTGTGTGTATTAATTAAAAAATTAGAAATGTTGTGTCTTTAGAGATATTACACACGTTAACCACAAAAAACACGCACAACCAGAACCAAAATATCAAAATCACAAAATGGGAGCTACGAAAGTGGTGATGGCATCGGCAGTTTGAACGTAGGGTTGTGTGTTTTTATAGAGAGAGAGAGTGATGTATCGGATGATATTGCTTTGTCGATTAACATACTTTCAGCATATGAAGGTGCAGTTGTGAGATTGTTGTGTTGGGTTTGAATGTGCGTTTTTTTGTTGACTATGTTTTTTGTGAAGTCTTTTATATCAAATAGGTTTTGGCTAATACAAGAATGGTTTAAATGGGTTATTACAATATTGTATGGCTGTTACAAATACTAGCAGGGTACCCGCGCAATGCGGCCGCGGGTACCCGATGACTAATTTTGTAACGATCAAATATTTTTCATTTATATGTTTTTTCTAAAAGTAACTTTACATTAATGACAACTTTCAATTAAAATAACTATGAACAATAGCAATGCAAACTATTTCGAAAAGGTTGACTATGGCTTGGATCGTGCTAAAATTGTTTGTACAACAAGCTTATTGAATTGCATTGCTTAAACTTAATTTCTTATTACATTTAATGAAGAAAAAAGGTTCTCAATTGTTGATACTTTAGATTTTATAAGATTATACCTAAATTCACAATCAGCTTAATATTCAACAGTATTACCCAACGTTAGTCTTAAATAAGCTATTTATACTTTGGAAAATATCATAAAAACGTTAGTCTAACAACATCCTCCTTCCTAGATGCTTAGTCCATATTTACCATTTTTTATAGCTCATTCGTTACAACTTTATCTAATTACCATTTACACTATATTTACCATCTAATTGCCATCTATAAATTACTAAATTTTTGAAGTCCAAATTTCATAATTTAAACTTTGTACAATTAGGACTCAGATTGATATCAAGAGTTGAGATCCATCAATAACCCATACATGTTGGTCATGTTTGGCAACACTCTTTTGGAAGCGTTTAAGAGCGGTAAGCGACAAGCGTTTCAGTCTTAATAATTGTTTGGCAACACTGTTGCTAGCGTTTAGTAACACCTCAAAAGCTTGCAATCTTAATGCTTCATAAAGAAGCTTTCCAATATACCGCTAGCGTTTAATTTTAATATTACCAATTTACCCTAAAAAAATAACATTTATTCATAAGTATATGCCCTTTCTCGTAATTTTACATTTTATAATTACATTTACAGCTACGTTACCAAACACGTTTTTAAACAAGCAACTACTGCTTATTGCTACTGCTTACTGCTACAGCTTACTGCTTATTGCTACTGCTTACTGCTACGTGTCGCCAAACATAGCCGTTATAGAATCTATCAACCAATCATAGCCACCCATTTATATTTTTCATCTTTTTTTTCAAAACAACATATCTTGCAAACGGTAAATCTTCAAGCTACAAAAAAATACCATCACGATTAGAATTAAATCATCTTTCTATAGATATGCATTGTTATATACTTTCGACGAACTTTTTTTTGACGATTTTTTTTTTTTTAATTTTCGCTCAGAAAAATCATATATGATTCGTAAAAATCACATATGATTTGATTTTTACAAATCAAATATGATTCTTACGAATCATATATGATTTGTAAAAATCATATATGATTCGTAAAAATAATATATGATTTGATTTTAACGAATCATGTATGATTTTTACAAATCATATATGATTTTTCTGGTCGGAAGTTTTGAAAACAAAAGTTCGTCGAAAGTATATAACAATGCATATCTATAAATATATAATTTAATTCTCGTCGCGATGGTATTTTTTTTCGCGTAACGATTTACGGTTTGCGAGATATTTAATTTTTAAAAAAATAGTGAAAGTTTATTTTTTTATTTTGTTAAAAAAAAAATTAATGGCTGAGATTGCTTGATTGGTTCTATGGTAAAACTTGGTTCTACACGGATCTTTTTGCATGATATCAATGTCGTTGAAATAGCTCAACTTTAACCACAAAAAGCAAGAAACCACCAAATCAAACATAGATCTTAACATAGCTAAAATGAAATCACTTTTAGTTGAAATAGTTCAACTTTAACCGCAAAAAGCAAACGTAACCACATTTATATAAATTACACTCGTTTTGTTTATCTTCATTTACAATACAATACCAACCACAAGAAATATAGAACTTCAATCCTAGTACCACCATAAATAACCTGTTACACAACACAACCAAACCAAAAATGGGGATCCCAATAAGAAAAAGATGCTCAAAAAAACAAAGGAGGCTCCGCTGAGAGATGTGGGTGTTTTTAAGGGTAGTTGACCCTCTCTTGCCACAACTTGATTATATCAAATCTTGTTGAGCCCATGACTTTGTCCCCGTTTTTCTTTTATAAAAATCAGATTCGGTTATACCGGTCAAAACATCACCAAAACCACAAAAATACCACCGAGACCACATAAACATCAATGAAACCACCTAAACTCAAACACCACTGAATGTACCAAAAACTGGTGGTGCTGGTGGCGGAATCTATTGATGGTTCTAGTGATGGTGGCGGTGCTATCAACCGTTTGTGGTGGTAAGCTAGTGGGTTGGTATGAGAAAGGGTATCTTTTTGTTTCAGAGAGAAAATAGAAAATGTGGAAAACTAGAAGGGGGTTGAATAGTTTTACGTCTTTTTTATTTTATTATGAAAGTTTAGCTTAGTTTTAAAACCTTGTTTACTTTTAAAACTTTGATTCGATCTTATGTGAACTCAAATCTTGAACAATATGAACAATTATATCTAAGTATGAACAATAATAATAATGTAAGCTAAGTATGTGAGATCAACACATACATAATATAAACAATTATAGCTATATACGAGAGATAAGTAAATAAATTTTTATTTTTTAATCCTTAATTATATTTTGTATGAAAACTATACTTGATCGAAATGATCAATTATATATATGTTACCTTTTTAGTTTGATTGTAAAAACTTTGTTTTGTGAATAAAACTTTTGGTTGATCTTTAAGTGAAATCAACACTAGCATTATATTAGCAACAATATATATACGTCTATGTCTGCAAAAGTAATAACGATATAAGCAAGATAATAAGTAAGAGATGGAAAGATCTAACCGCGAGACGAGAGATTTATAGTGGTTCAGCTACAAGGACACCTTCCTTGCCCTACTCCACTCCCCGAGCACCTAACTCAAGAGTTTTCTTCACTATGTCAACAAGCTCCTTTATGGCGGAGAAAACCTTACACACCAATTATCACACCACAACTTCGTCACACCTTTTTCACAACTTCTACACAACTACTTCACAACTTCTTCACACCTAACCACTACCTAATCACACTACTTCTTCTTCACACCTATACTACTAGCACACCACAATCAATTCACAACTTCTCTACCTACACACCTTACTAGCATAACTCCTTATGTTTACTTCTATCTAATCAATATTCACAACTAATACACAAATGGATGAATGCTATACAAGTGATGATGCACAAACAAATTGGATGTGGAGGTCACAACAAGTTGTAATACTTCTTGTCTTGAAGGATTGAAGTATTCTTCTTTTGCACTTGAAAGGTTGAAGCTTGGATCACTTGAAAACAAAAGGTTATAATTATATAATCAAATGGTTTAAGAGAATGGTATAGAAGATTTAGATCAAAAAGTTTATAGTGCAAGAGGTGAGGAAAAATGCCAGATTTGAGCCAGTATTTATAGGGGAAAAAATATACTGTTTGAGAGCATGACCGATCCCCTAAATTATTAAGGGGGCCGCCCTCCCAAAGCGGCCATAAAATTTGTCTTTTACTGAGGAAAGTTTTTCTGGAACATTTTTACCATTTTTGGTTAAAAATTTGAATTCATATATTTATAATGATTTAAACATATTCTTTTATTTCCAAAAATGATTTTGTAAAAGATATAAATTATTTTGTGACATTTTATAAAAAGTCTAGTGTTTAAGAAAAATGTTCCTTTGATTATAGAATGCAATAAACACTTTGTTTATTCGTAACTTAAGTGATTTAGATGTAAAGTGAATATTTATCACTAAATACTTGTTTACGTCATAATAATTTTTTTTAGCTCAATGGGTTTACGTTTTGTGATTATCAAAACATAGAGATATCGATAAATGTTAATAATGTTTTTAGGCATTATTTATATCAACAGAAAATATATGAATATATGAATGTGTTTTATTTAGTTTATATAGGACTTAAGTTTAGGGATTTTAAATGGGCTGTTAAACGTTTTTTAAATGGGTTTCATATTAAAGGGATATTATGATTTCCAAATTAAATGGGCTTTATGAATGTTGGAGCAGTTATAAGTTTACTTAATTAAAGATAATTTATTTTTCATTAATGATGTAATAACTTTCATTTATTTGTGCAAGGTATTGATTTTATGGCAAAAGTAACACCAATCTTTTTAATATAGGCAAGATGTTGAATCTGAATTTTTAAGTCTTCTATTTATAGCATGTCTCAAATGCTTTATAAAGTAGTATAGATAGATATAGAGACACTTAAATTTTTAAATGTAACTTATAATTATATGTATGCTGGAATATTTATGCTTGGCTAAGTAACTTCCTTATTAAAAAAATATTTTTCTTAAAAATTTTAACACTTCCTTATTTAGAAAATCCTAAACTCGTTATAAGTATAGATTATTATTTAGCCCATTAGTGTGTTTATTATTGATATTGGTTTAGCAATTTAGCCAACTTAACTAGCTTATTCTCCAAGCAATGTGATTTATATATTATCGATTAATGCATGTTAATGAATGATTCATGAGAAATTACTAATTCTAATATGGTAATCAGCGTTAAGCACCCACCACCAAAAACACTTAACCCTATCTGCCGAACCAAATTCTTGCCACTCAATTACTTTTATCCTTTAATTGCTTTCGCCGTTTAATATTGCTTGTCACTCAATTACGTTATAAAGTTTTAGGGTAAATTGCAAAAATGGTCCTTAACGTTCCACAAAATTGCAAAAACGGGACCGAGACAAAAAGTAGCGCAAAAAAGACACCAACGTTCCGCATTTTTGCAAAATCGCAACTGAGAGGCCTTTTCCGTTAACTTCCTTTAGTTTTCCTCTTTAAGTGCAGATTAATAAATTGATGCCTGAGCTCGGCTTTTCGCCTGAGGATGCTGATAGACTTGTTGCTTCTTTTAGTGGTGGTTGGCAGATGAGGATGTCACTTGGTAAAATCTTGCATCAGGTACTTTTTCTTTGCTATCATCAATGATTTCAAAATACTGTGTTCTATTCCACAATGCCAATTAGGCCTGATTTTATTATAGGATAGTAGAGCAAACAAGAAATCTCATATCATGCTAGGGAGAATTTGACAATTTCTTTTATTCTTCTGCAAAACTAATTAGACCCAGTTTAGATCTGTTGGTCTTCGTTTTGGCATCCACTTGTATGAATGCTTATATGTCGTTTCTTATTGGATTACAAATTTACAATTGAATACGGATACAAGCCTTATTGATAAGGATTGAAGAGTTATGTGTCACTAGTTTTTGTATACTGCATGGACTTGCGCATGTGTATAATTTTTTTGCTTTATTGTCGTTGTTATGAAGATGAGTTACGCCATACTATTCGTAACACTACTAGAAAAAAGTCTATCCTTGACTCGCATTTTATGACGCACGCTACAAGATGACGCGCAAATAGCAAAGTCATAAAATAAGAGTCATAACGAGTAAATTTTCTATTGGGGATGACTCGCTTTAAGAAGCGTCATACATATGGGTCATAATCACATTTTTTGGCTAACTCCCACCCACTTTTTTTCCCCAAAATCTTTTAGTTTCACAATTAGCGCCCAAGTCCCACTTTCATTTCCCGCTTAGTTTTTGTCCACATATGAGAATAGATCTAGATCTAACATTTCCATCCAACATTCAGATGAACCTCACCACTCATCTCTCACAACCCTTTCAACGCCACCACCAGAATCCTAACCATCACCACACGAAACAACCCAACTGAAGATACCACTTAACCCCTTGCTGGGTAAAATTCTTATCTATTTGTTCTTATGTGTATAATTTGTATATATCTATGTAAAGTTATGTTCGAATTATTTGAATTTTAAGTTATTCTGATTAATGGTGAAAATATATGTGGCAGATTTTGATTATGTATAACTAATTGTATGGTTGATTGTTGATGTTTTTAGTTATAATTTTTAGGTATTCTAATTTAGGGTTTATATAAGTTTGATTTCATTTGGCTGAAATCGACTATGTATAGACTATTTTGGTGTTTTTGGATCTGTTTTTGAATATAAGTGCTAACTTTGAGTAAGCTTTTACATTGACCTAAAATCTGATGTGTTGATGTTAGGTGGAAATGCTTAGTTGGGGTTTTTTTAAGCTTACATTAACTTAATCTAAAGTATTTTTATATACAAGTGTATACAAAATTTGTTTAATTTAAATGCTAGTTTATATTGTTAATTGTAGGTATTTTCTAATTGACTGTAACAGTACACAATAGAGGAGAAGGTCATTGAAAGAGCTTATAAAAAGCTAGCACTTGATGCTCTGGTTATTCAACAAGGACGTTTAGCTGAGCAAAAGAGTAATACTTTGTTCATTTCACATCTCTTTAGTTTACATGCTTTAGATTTATATGTTCTATCTTATACTCGTTTTTATTTTTGTTTTATATATTTTGCAGCTGTAAACAAGGATGAATTGCTACAAATGGTCAGGTTTGGTGCTGAAATGGTGTTTAGTTCCAAGGATAGTACAATCACAGATGAAGACATCGATAGAATCATTGCTAGAGGAAGAGAGGCGACTGCTGAACTTGATGCTAAGATGAAAAAGTTCACAGAAGATGCAATTAAGTTCAAAATGGACGACAGTATGTAGATATGCTTTTGTACATCTATTAGTAGCTTTTATTATGCTAGTGTAATAGACACTAAAGTTTTAAAGTATTTTCATATGCAGCTGCTGATTTGTATGATTTTGACGATGACAAGGTATTGTATTTATTGTTTGTTATTTAATTACTGTGTTTGCTACGTTGGTTCAGCAGCATAACTTACTAATGACATCTGTTATTATATACTTGTGAAGGACGAGAACAAGGTTGACTACTAGATTCTGATTTACAGAGGTAATCTAAAGTAGATGATTTATCTTTTTGTTGTGTGAATTAAGTAACATAGCAAAATGCAAGCGCACATTTTAGAATTCCAAATAGTTTTTACATATATGTGCATAGTCTTGTATAAGCATTTAGTCACTTATACTTGGTACGTCAGTTAAGGGGTGTTTATTTTTGCGTGTCACAACCCCAACAGTGGGCGTTTGTTTGTTGCAAACGCAACCCTAATAGGTGGTGTTGGTTCTGCATATTCCCAGCCCTCCACTGTTCATTTGCATTATAGCCAAATTTGATTGAGCTTTTTATACTTGTATAAGTAGTTTGCAGCCTAGTTTTTTAGTTCTTATGAGTTTTGCAGCCTGGTCACAGATTTTTAATTCACTCATGTTAAGCAGTTATAAGCTGATCTTTTGGATAAATAAGCTCACCCGGCTTATCTCCATTCTAGTATTTTTAGATTAATTTTTAGAATTTTTTAAGACCTTCAAAACCAGGTCTGCAAAAGGGCAATTTTGCCCTGTGCAGCCTACATCAGCAGACTTGCAGAGTGCTTTCAGTTTGTTTTAGACCCATGCTACCTAGGGCTGACCACCCAACTCAGTTTGTTTTAGACCCATGCTACCTAGGGCTGTCAGCTATGTAAATGAACCACCTAACTGAAAAATAGTTTAACCAGCCATTCTGGATTATTAGTTTTGGGAACTTAGGTATCCTCATTGTGTGGTTTGTTTTGGGTTTGGTACTTAAAAGCACCTGGTGCTTAAAAAATGTCTTATATAGTAATCATAAACTTAGTCAAGTTAAACATAATTTCACTTCCTTTGGATGAGAGTCTTAGTTAGGTTCATATTGTTTTGAGTTTACCCGAATTGCGAACACTTCTACTGCTAATGTCTGATTGGTAAAACTTAATTATTGTCATTGATGTCTATACACATGTGATAAATTCCTTGCAAGATTCTCATCTTAACAGTATTCCTTGCAAGATTCCCACCATTCGTATCAAACATGGTAAACAAAGTTTGACACTTGTACTCCACCAGCAGGAACAAACAAATCTGACTGCTGGATCAGCACAGCCCGAAACAAGCACCAAAGAGCAGTTTATCGAGAATACAGCAGCAGCAAAGGTAATGAAAAATTTGACGATTAAGGCAACATACAAAGATAATACAGTAAAGTTTCCGTTCACGATTTCAAATGGATTGGTACAGTTAATGGAGCTGGTTGCAACAAGGTTTAAGATCAGTCTTGGAAGCTTTATACTCAAATATGAAGACGCAGATGGTGACATGATACTGCTTACATGTAACAGTGACTTAATGGGGTCAGGGGTAGTTTAAAAACTTGATCTATATAAAAACTAGGCATATCGATATGTAATTTTTGTCGTTAATTAACTTGTGAATTATCGTGAATTAGTACTTGAATTAACCTCATTGTTTTGATATATATATATATATATATATATATATATATATATATATATATATATATATATATATATATGAAATGCGTTATTTTGATATTTGTGTTTTTAATTTTGTATTATCAGGTTTTTAATTGACATTTAATAGAAAATTAGGAACTGGAAAAAATAATTTAAAAAAAAAAAATAAAAATAAGTTATGACTCGCAAAAAGGAGAGTCATAAAACGTGGGTCATAAATGCGCGTCATAGAAGGATGACGCACAAATGCGAGTCATGAAGCTTTATGACGGGAGCTTTATGACGGGTCTTTCCTTGACTCGCATTTGCGCGTCATAAAGCCTCTTCTTGACTCGCATTTGGAGTCAAGAATAGCCCTTTTTCTAGTAGTGTCATCATCTTATTATTAGATAAAGATGTCTGCTATGGCAACATATCATGGGGTTTGGAGGCGCGTTTAAACTAATTATGACTATGATATTTTGAATAAATGTGGTCCAAATAATGTGATTGGCAGAAAGAAATATTCAGGTAAAGAGTTTCTGTAAGAAAACTGATATTGAGATAAGAGTAAAATCATATAACCATCCCTAACTGTAACCGTTTGATTCTGATTATCTTACTGATTCTTCAAGCTGCAATATATTTTCAAATCAGATTTATGTATCAGCTGATTGAGTATGCTAATCTTCGCAGGATCCCGATTTATTACTTTTGGATGAACCTACCAATCATCTTGATCTAGACACGATTGAGTGGCTTGAAGGCTATCTTAATAAACAAGAATTCTTGACTCAAAAACAATATATAACTAACATCTAATGAATGAATAACATCGTGTCTTAACATCTAATGAATGAATATCATCGTGTCTTTGTTTCAAGTAGTTGGTAGTTATAGCTCAAGTTGCAGTCACAAATTCGTGTATTTAACCGCATTATAGAGTCAATAATGAATCTAATGAATGAATACCAACTTCAAACAGATTAATGGTCGAACAATTTTGTTTATGCCTAAATATGTTTATGAGCTCTGCCAACAAATAACGCGTTAATACTAAAACCAGTTACGATCCTCTTAAGTTAGTCACTTCGTAATTTGTCACTTTAATTTTGCTTGGTTGAGG
Source organism: Artemisia argyi (assembly GCA_030686995.1). Classification (NCBI taxonomy): domain Eukaryota; kingdom Viridiplantae; phylum Streptophyta; class Magnoliopsida; order Asterales; family Asteraceae; genus Artemisia; species Artemisia argyi. The sequence continues at coordinate 33,795,792 of CM060687.1, forward strand.
CTCACCTTTTTCTTCCTGATTGGCTTCCTCATGCTCAGGTTGAGACTTTATAAGTTGACTTTTTTGTTCAACAATAGTTTAATCCTTGAAACATATTGTGGTAGAACACTCTCTGGCCGAGTTGATATTGACACAATGACACACCTGCTGTAATCTGCAAGTAGTCTTCTACAATTATTTTTACAATGTTTACATGATCTGAGCAAATTAATGTGAGAAATTTTTAAAGTTTCAAAGACCAATTGTTGCAAGTTCTAAAGATATCCCATAATGTGGTAAACTATAATTCATGATGAATAAAGTTAGTTCTACTTGCTAGTGGAATCATGCTCGTAGGTTGATCAGTGGCAGTTATGTAACCTCTTTCAATCACTTGCTTCATCAAGTTCCAATTAGTTGCATCCTCAAATCGAGATTGTACTACAGATATAATTTGGTGATCAAATGGGTTTTGATTTGAATGTGTGGGTTTTTGTTCTTGATTTTATATTGTTGGATCTGGGTTTTGATTTGAATGCCTGGGTTTTTGCTCTTGATGTTCTTCATTTTTTATTAAAGTTAAATATAAATTAAAAAGAAATTCAAATGGGGAAGAAGACGAGGGTATATTAGTCATTTCACTGCACTTAAAGAGGAAAACTAACAGAAGTTAACGGAAAAGGCCTCTCAGTGGCGATTTTGCAAAAATGTGGAACGTTGGTGTCTTTTTTGCACTACTTTTTGTCTCGGTCCCATTTTTGCAATTTCGTGGAACGTTAAGGACCATTTTTGCAATTTACCCAAAGTTTTATCTTTTGTATTTGAAGCATTTAATGCTCACTTAATTGCTTTCGCAACTTGCTGTCGTTTAATTATTTTGCATAGCAAGCTCTCTGCCATTTAACATCACCTGCTGCCACTTTTATTTGTATTTTTTTAACATCTTTTTCCAATTCACTTTGCACACAATCATCACAATAATGAGTAGTGAAGCTACATTTAATAACAGGAGCGTTCAACAAACACCATCACAAGCTCCATTGGCCCAACAAGTTTTTAGTTACGTTCCACAGACTTGGTGGCCCGGTGATGAGTGTCTAAATACTCATCATTTTATACTAATCTGAGCTGCCAAAACATCTAAAAACACTCAAATATGCATCAAAATACTTAAAATATCTTAGAAGTGTGTTTTATATGTTTCAAATGCAAAATGAGTAAAAACAAATGAAAAACGTACAAAGTTTGCATAATTGGCAGTTTCAGTCCCTCAAGTCTCAAAAGTTGTCAAAACTAGTCCCTGGTTATTCTAAAAACATGAAAAAGTCACCAAAGGTCCTTTTTGAATCACAAATTACATATTTAGTCCTTTGGTGCAAAGTTTCACAAAATTACAAGTTTAGTCCCTATACTTTGGAAATTGACATAAATGGTCCCTGGGATGTAAAAACTTTGAGAAAATCAATTTTGGTCCTTATACTAATCTTCTATGGCAGGAATGGTCCTTGGTTGAAAGTTTGGTAAAATTACATGTTTGGTCCCTGAAGTTTCACAGTTTGGCAGAAAAGGTCCCTAGAAGTTCAAAAAGTGGAAAAGTCAACTCTGGTCCTTACACTATTGAAACTTGGCAAGTTTTACCCTTGTAAGTACTTTTGGAAAGTTGTCAAATCCAACCCTTAAAAATCCAGAATTTACATTTTTGGTCCTTGTGATTTATTACTTAAAAAACCAAACGGATCCTTATTATTTTCTAAACCAAAAATCCAATCCAAACACTAAACCTTACCCAACCCTTTTCCCCAGCCCATCTCCATTCCTAGGCCCAAACAACAAATAGCCCACACACCCTTAATATTAAAAACGGGGTCAAACCCGTTTGACCTCCCCAAACCGCCTCCACTATTCACCTCCTTCCACCTCACCCCCTCCTTCTCTGCAACTCAAAACCACCATACCACCCCACAGTTTTGGCTCCCACTTGCATACCCACTCTTCTCCACCTCCACAACACCCCAAATGCATTAAATGCTTCTGAAAACCCTCCACGCTACCCCAGATATTTTGGCACCAAAAAGGGTGTTTAAACGGCTAGGATCAATCAGACAAAATCAAGGGCTTAGAATGCTTGGGAAAGTCATAGAAGGTTGCTAGGGTTTCAAAAAGTCTCTATAAAGAAGAGAAGGAAGCAGTAGTATAGTTTTGTCAATGTTTTTAGACCATTAGTAGTGTAAACTCTTTAAATTCTGTTTTGAACCTTTAAATTCAGTTCTAATTTCAAGTTGTATCACATCTTTATGTTAATGAAAGTTAATTTCAAGGTATCTCAAGTTTCAGTTTCTATATACGAATTCAATTTTTAGCATTTTTCAAGTAAAATTGACACCTTTGCTTAAATCTTGTTAATTATTGTTGTTTCTTGTTCCCTAAGCTCAATTCAGTTTCCATTCAAGCTTTTTGAAGCTTTTACATCAGTTAGAGGATTTATAACTTAGTTTACTTTAAATATTTTAAATTCATAGAAAATAGAAAATAAAATAAAAATCAGTGTTTGAGGTGATTGAAGAATGGAGCATGGTAATTTCTGGATGACCATGGTTTAGTAGCCTTATGGGAGGCTTTAGGTTATGGTTTGGTTCCTTGGTATTGTGTTTCTCAGTTGGTCACTTCATGTAAGTTCTTTTCTCAGTTTCTAGCACATCAATATAGACTGCTTAATACTGCTTATTTGTGGTTGCTACATGCTTATTTGTTGATAGTTAATCAGTATCTAGAATAAAATAGATAACTTGTTCATTGATTTTCTTAGTTGCTTAAATTTTCAACTTCACAGTTAAAATAGTAATTTTGACACTTCCTTGTTTCATGCTTGTACTAGTGCTATTTTATGCTTATTTGGCCTTGTTTAGTGATAAAGTAAAGTTATGAATCAGCTTTGAGGATCGATTTAGTAAATTGCTTTGAAAATCAAGACTAGATATTATTAAAGGAGTGTTTGGATTAGTGGTTTTGACCACTGTATCCTGTGTTCCAGGGACAACTCTTGGTTTAGAAAACTTCTATTAGGTCATAATAGTGTAAAGTAAACATAAAACCAAGAGGTGTATTGTAAAAAGTCAAAATTGGTTTCTAATTTCATTACTGTGTTCACTGTTGGTGTTTTAGGACTCATAATCATCATAATCAATTTAATAGTTGTTGTTATAGCCTATGTTAGTTCCATTTTAGCTTATCTTATCATAATTAGTCAATAGGATCAGATCATATCTCACAATAGTCAAACTAGATCATATTTTAAAAAGTCAAAATTGCATGTTGTTCAGTTTTTCCAACAATTCAAGGAATTATTGTGATTTTTGTGCTAGGTTTTAGGCCTTGTGCTTTTTAGGAAATATAGTCTATCAGCTCATCTTCATTGTCCTTGCATCATTTTATTTTTGTGATTTTTGGTGTGGGTCCCACAGACCTCCAAACTCACCTGCAGGGAAAGGGGTTCCCCTGTGCATCAGATCACCCAGTCACCACCACCACTTTGGTGGTTGTTTGTGGCCACCCCAGTGGGTCCCACAGTCCATATTTGGGTTTTCCCAACCCCCCTCCTAGCAGGCTTCAGGATTTTACCATTTGTTTGACCTTAGGCTAAGTGGAACCCACTTGGAATTGCACTCAAACTTTGTCCCATTTCTGTCTCAGCCCACAAATAAGCAAGTGCTTATTCTGGCTTGTGGGCTTATTCATGTAGCTTATTTGATCATTTCTTGCTTAAACATGTTCAATAAACTCAAGTGAAGCAGAATTAACCATGGTGGACCCCACATAAGCCCATTTGAGCTTAATCCCTTGTCTGGTCAAACTTAGTCAACTGTTAAGCAAATAAAGCACTCACGGTGCTTATTTTTTAGTTCAAATAAGTTGTTTTTGTAAAAGTTGTTAGTTTTTAGTATTAAAGTAGTTTTGTAAAAGAAAATTCCAGAAAAACCAAATTTAAAATAAGTGATAGTTTCTATTTAATATTATTTATCTTTTTAATTTTAATCTTTTGATTTTTATTAAGTAACCTACATTTTTATATTTTTATTAATTTCCTTTTATGTTAAAGTAATTTTAGTAATTTTCTCAGATTTTTATTTTGTCATTTAGTATTAATTAGAATTAATATTAGTTTTATTAGTAATTAATTAATAATTAAGTTTTAAACAGCATAATTAGTTTTTATAAAGTAACACATAGTTTTTATATTTTTTCTAGCTTTTATATAACATAATATAATTTTAGGAATTTTTCCATAATTTTTACTGTTCATTTTCTATTTTTTATAATTTAATTAGTTTAATTGGTAATTAATTAATAAATAGAATAATAATTAGTAAATTAGTTTAAAAATACATAAAACCAACTTTTTATAATTTTTTAGGATTCCTGTGATGGTTAATTAGATTTATAAAAATCTTCTTAATTATCTAAGTCTTTTTAGTATTTATAATAATTTAAATCAATATAATTAGTTAATTAATAATTAAATAATAATTAATTAATAATAAATATATAAATAGTGTGAAAAATATAATTTTAGTTTTAAAATAAGTTTTATAATATTTTAGACTTTTATGAATTTTAATTTTATTTTTCAAGACTTACTTTACATTTTCTTATTTATTAGTGAATTATTAAATAATTAATAATAGTTATTAAATAATAATAATTAATTAAATAATTAATAATTATAAAATAAATATTTTAAGTTTATTTAATTTGCATTTTAGCCCCTAAGGCATGCAAATTCCTACTTTAGTTAAAATCATTTTTGTTTCGTACGTTTACGTAGATTTAAATTAAACGTACGCGTTTTTAGGTTTTAAACGTTTCTAAGTTATTTAGGTTTACGTAATCATTATAATAGCTTACTTAAGCTATTTTGTTTTATAAATCCTTAGTGTAATCACTCACTCACACTTATACCCTTTCCTGTTCATAATCACTCGATCACAGATTCGTTTTTAATACCTTCGCACACCTCGTTGGGACATAACGACCCGGGGAAACACTGTATTCCACGGAAGCATTGGCCTAAGCTGTTTGATTATTATGGTTGACCATTCACAAGTGGTTGACTAATAATTATCTGACCATTTCACACCAATCAAAATTTGGCGCCGCTGCCGGGGAGGTTGTGCGCGTATTTTAAACGGTTTTGCGTATTAGTGAATCTGAATACACGCTCATTGTATATTTATCTATCCTTGTTCATATTATTATCATATAAAAACAAAACAGTTCCCGTAAACATTTTAAAATCAGTCTTCAACGAACACAAAAACCCAAAAATATTTTCCTTCTTATTATTATTACAAAAATTTTCAAAAATACCAAAAATATTCACCTTTATCCTCATACCTTTTTGATTCTCCATTTCTTACCCTCCAAAACCCTTTGATTCTTTCTATGTCTCATCCTCACCTTTTTGTCCGTCAATGGTGTGGTAGTCCTTATAATGGTGGTAATTGCCCCAGTTGTGGCATGGTAGAGTCAGGAAACGGGTCTGTCTATAACCAGAATCCCTATTCCTACTATAACACAACTGATTCATTCCATCAGCTTCCACACCATGAGACCCAACAGTTTTACTGTTGTGAGTATTGTGGAGGCCCTCACTACAGCTCTGATTGTCAAACAAGGAATCAGTTTGTCTATGAACAGGTTCCTTGTAACAATCATGAATTTGGTTTTAACCAGCCTTCACAGTACACAAACCCTCAACCACTTCCTCAGGACGAGTTAGCTAAAGCTGAATTGATTACTAAAATGATTATGGCTCAAATTCAAGTCAACAAAACTATTCAAGATGGAATAAACAGTCTTAAGGATCTGATTCTTAGGAAACAAAAACCTCTTGTTAACTCATTATATCTTGAGGATGAAAGTGATGAGGATGAACCAATTGAAGACAAAAACTCAAAGGACCCTTCAGATATCTTGATAATGGGGGACAAGAAAGTCAAAGTAAATCCTCTTGAGGAAATAAATGACCTTGTTCCAATCCCAAAGGTATCTGAGAAACCTTTTGATTCAACTTTAGTTGAAACTGCTTCAGTAGAAATACAGGGAGAAAAGAATATAACTGAATCACTAGCAGTAGAAATAATGGAACTTGTAGAATCCATAACTGCTAGTCCTTCTCAACTCCCTGAGTCTGCTGTTATCACACCCGAGGTTCCCACTCACTCTCTGAGCATGGGGGACGAGCATCTTGACACTGTTCCTAAAAAGGAATCGGACGAATTCATAAAGTCTAGTGTTGAGAACCTTGTCTCAATCCCAAGTGAGTCACAGGGAATTCTTGATCATATGTGTGATATCCCTCCCCCTCTTGTCTTTCCAAATGATCATATTGAGATGTTCTCTGATTCTGATGAGGACTATTCTTTATCTTGTGGAGACATAAGTTATGTAGGGGAATTACCTTCTGAGCTTGTCAACTCAGAAGAAGAGAATGATGAAGAAATAATCCAAGACGAAGCTCTTCATCTTACATTATTAAATGCTAATCTTCTCATTTCTAGAATCGAGGCTTTTAATGAAAAGCCTATTTCATCTCCTATCCCCGTTGAGGATAGTGAGCTTTTGATCAATGATTCTATTCCGGAATTGCAAACGTTCCATTTTGATCATACGGGAGAGAAGATAAGTGGTATTACCACTTCTCATTCTTATAATTCTCTTCCCGTTTATGAATCATTTACTTTTGAGGAGTTCCCTAGTGAACTCACTCAAATCAATCTCGAATACGAATCATTCACCTTTGAGGAGTTCTCCTGTGAACTCACTCATATCATATCTCCACCGGAGTATGATAACTTTTATTTTGATCTAGACATACCCATAATATGTCTTGATCAAACGAGCTTAACTATTGAGATTCATGAAACAATGAATTCTCCTATTGAAGATGAGGAGTTAGTTATGATATTTATCATGACTTTCTTTCTTTTCTTCATATATCCCGTGGCTTCTCCTGTTCTTCACTCTTTCGGGAGTGAGGACATTATCTTTGACCCCGGCATTCTCATTTATAAATTTTGAGCCAGGGTCTCTCTATATATCTCATCGGTATGGAACTTTCACGTGCTTCAATATTTATCCAAACCTCTTGAATGAAAGTCCGATTGAGATTGTCTCTTCCACATGATACTTCCTCATGAACCAATGAATTCGGGGTCGAGTCAAGCTAGCGACTCGGTAAACAAAAACAGTAGCATGTATATAGGTTTTCACCTGTGTGTACCATCCTAGTGTGGGGGAGTTACTAACCCACATGTTGTATATATGTATATATCTTATCCAAAAAAAATGTGTACATAAACTTAAATAAAGGCTATGAGTATTTTCCTTCTTACGTTCTAAGTGTTGGTTTAACACCCGGTACTTTGAATATTGAGGACAATATTCAGTTCTAAGTGTGGGGGGGGGGGGGGGGGGGGGAGATTCGTTATTCTAACGAATTTAAACACATGTTCCATCAAGAACCCCCATTTTAGCCTAAATTTTAAAAAAAATTCTCACTTAGAACGCAATAAATGGTTATCAGTCCACCATGTCTAACCCACATAAGGATTGGCTAATCCAGGAGCAAACGGCTCTTGGTAAAGATATATCAAATCCGTTTACGGCTTGCAATTTGCCCAAAATTGTATGGTACCTCAACTCGCCAAATCCTAAAAAGCGAATGAGTTGGCTAGCCCGCAAGATTATGGCTTGTGGTAAAGGCAGTGGAAAAACCATAATTGGTAATCAGCTCACCAAGATGTTGACTTTGTCCATCAAGAGTTGGCTAGTCCAGAAGCAAACGGCTTTTGGTAAAGACAAAACAAATCCGCTGACAGCTGGTGGTTTGCTCAAAATCACATGGTTATCAGGTGGACCATAGTTCTTACTTGAATCGATACATCTGGCTACTCCAGAAGTGATGGCTTTTGGTAAAGAGTTTTTCAAATCCATTAAGTTTTTCTCAAAAGATTGCTAGGGACTAGCAATGTTTTAGTGTGGGGGATTGATGAGTGTCTAAATACTCATCATTTTATACTAATCTGTGCTGCCAAAACATATAAAAACACTCAAATATGCATCAAAATACTTAAAATATCTTAGAAGTGTGTTTTATATGTTTCAAATGCAAAATGAGTAAAAACAAATGAAAAACGTACAAAGTTTGCTTAATTGGCAGTTTCACTCCCTCAAGTCTCAAAAGTTGTCAAAACTAGTCCCTGGTTATTCTAAAAACATGAAAAAGTCACCAAAGGTCCTTTTTGAATCACAAATTACATATTTAGTCCTTTGGTGCAAAGTTTCACAAAATTACAAGTTTAGTCCCTATACTTTGGAAATTGACATAAATGGTCCCTGGGATGTAAAAACTTTGCGAAAATCAATTTTGGTCCATATACTAATCTTCTATGGCAGGAATGGTCCTTGGTTGGAAATTTTGGTAAAATTACATGTTTGGTCCCTGAAGTTTCACAGTTTGGCATAAAAGGTCCTTAGAAGTTCAAAAAGTGGAAAAGTCAACTCTGGTCCTTACACTATTGAAACTTGGCAAGTTTTTACCCTTGTAAGTACTTTTGGAAAGTTGTCAAATCCAACCCTAAAAAATCCAGAATTTACATTTTTGGTCCTTGTGATTTATTACTTAAAAAACCAAACGGATCCTTATTATTTTCTAAACCAAAAATCCAATCCAAACACTAAACCTTACCCAACCCTTTTCCCCAGCCCATCTCCATTCCTAGGCCCAAACAACAAATAGCCCACATACCCTTAATATTAAAAACGGGGTCAAACCCGTTTGACCTCCCCAAACTGCCTCCACTATTCACCTCCTTCCACCTCACCCCCTCCTTCTCTGCAACTCAAAACCACCATACCACCCCACAGTTTTGGCTCCCACTTGCATACCCACTCTCCTCCACCTCCAAAACACCCCAAATGCATTAAATACTTCTGAAAACCCTCCACGCTACCCCTAGATATTTTGGCGCCAAAAAGGGTGTTTAAACGGCTAGGATCAATCAGACAAAATCAAGGGCTCGGAATGCTTGGGAAAGTCATAGAAGGTTGCTAGGGTTTCAAAAAGTCTCTATAAAGAAGAGAAGGAAGCAGTAGTATAGTTTTGTCAATGTTTTTAGACCATTAGTAGTGTAAACTCTTTAAATTCTGTTTTGAACCTTTAAATTCAGTTCTAATTTCAAGTTGTATCACATCTTTATGTTAATGAATGTTAATTTCAAGGTATCTCAAGTTTCAGTTTCTATATACGAATTCAATTTTTAGCATTTTTCAAGTAAAATTAACACCTTTGCTTAAATCTTGTTAATTATTGTTGTTTCTTGTTCCCTAAGCTCAATTCAGTTTCCATTCAAGCTTTTTGAAGCTTTTACATCAGTTAGAGGATTTATAACTTAGTTTACTTTAAATATTTAAAATTCATAGAAAATAGAAAATAAAATAAAAATCAGTGTTTGAGGTGATTGAAGAATGGAGCATGGTAATTTCTGGATGACCATGGTTTAGTAGCCTTATGGGAGGCTTTAGGTTATGGTTTGGTTCCTTGGTATTATGTTTCTCAGTTGGTCACTTCATGTAAGTTCTTTTCTCAGTTTCTAGCACATCAATATAGACTGCTTAATACTGCTTATTTGTGGTTGCTATATGCTTATTTGGTGTTAGTTAATCAGTATCTAGAATAAAATAGATAACTTGTTCATTGATTTTCTTAGTTGCTTAAATTTTCAACTTCACAGTTAAAATAGTAATTTTGTCACTTCCTTGTTTCATGCTTGTACTAGTGCTGTTTTATGCTTATTTGGCCTTGTTTAGTGATAAAGTAAAGTTATGAATCAGCTTTGAGGTTTGATTTAGTAAATTGCTTTGAAAATCAAGTCTAAATATTATTAAAGGAGTGTTTGGATTAGTGGTTTTGATCACTGTATCTTGTGTTCCAGGGACAACTCTTGGTTTAGAAAACTTCTATTAGGTCATAATAGTGTAAAGTAAACATAAAACCAAGAGGTGTATTCTAAAAAGTCAAAATTGGTTTCTAATTTCATTACTGTGTTCACTGTTGGTGTTTTAGGACTCATAATCATCATAATCAGTTTAATAGTTGTTGTTATAGCCTATGTTAGTTTCATTTTAGCTTATCTTATCATAATTAGTCAATAGGATCAGATCATATCTCACAATAGTCAAACTAGATCATATTTTAAAAAGTCAAAATTGCATGTTGTTCAGTTTTAAAAAGTCAAAATTGCATTATTGTGATTTTTGTGCTAGGTTTTAGGCCTTGTGCTTTTTAGGAAATATAGTCTATCAGCTCATCTTCATTTTCCTTGCATCATTTTATTTTTGTGATTTTTGGTGTGGGTCCCACAGACCTCCAAACTCACCTGCAGGGAAAGGGGTTCCCCTGTGCATCAGATCACCCAGTCACCACCACCACTTTGGTGGTTGTTTGTGGCCACCCCAGTGGGTCCCACAGTCCATATTTGGGTTTTCCCAACCCCCCTCCTAGCAGGCTTCAGGATTTTACCATTTGTTTGACCTTAGCCTAAGTGGAACCCACTTGGAATTGCACTCAAACTTTGTCCCGTTCTATCTCAGCCCACAAATAAGCAAGTGTTTATTCTGGCTTGTGGGCTTATTCATGTAGCTTATTTGATCATTTCTAGCTTAAACATGTTCAATAAACTCAAGTGAAGCAGAATTAACCATGGTGGACCCCACATAAGCCCACTTGAGCTTAATCCCTTGTCTAGTCAAACTTAGTCAACTGTTAAGCTAATAAAGCACTCACTGTGCTTATTTTTGAGTTCCAAATAAGTTGTTTTTGTAAAAGTTGTTAGTTTTTAGTATTAAAGTAGTTTTGTAAAAGAAAAATCCAGAAAAACCAAATTTAAAATAAGTGATAATTTCTATTTAATATTATTTATCCTTTTAATTTTAATTTTTAGATTTTTTTAAGTAACCTACATTTTTATATTTTTATTAATTTTCTTTTATATTAAAGTAATTTTAGTAATTTTCTCAGATTTTGATTTTGTCATTTAGTATTAATTAGAATTAATATTAGTTTTATTAGTAATTAATTAATAATTAAGTTTTAAATAGCATAATTAGTTTTTATAAAGTAACACCTAGTTTTTATATTTTTCCTAGATTTTATATAACATAATATAATTTTAGGAATTTTTCCATAATTTTTACTGTTCATTTTCTATTTTTTATAATTTAATTAGTTTAATTGGTAATTAATTAATAAATAGAATAATAATTAGTAAATTAGTTTAAAAATACATAAAACCAACCTTTTATAATTTTTTAGGATTCCTGTGATGGTTAATTAGATTTATAAAAATCTTCTTAATTATCTAAGTCTTTTTAGTATTTATAATAATTTAAATCAATATAATTAGTTAATTAATAATTAGTTAATAATAAATATATAAATAGTGTGAAATATATAATTTTAGTTTTAAAATAAGTTTTATAATATTTTATACTTTTATAAATTTTAATTTTATTTTTCAAGACTTACTTTACATTTTCTTATTTATTAGTGAATTATTAAATAATTAATAATAGTTATTAAATAATAATAATTAATTAAATAATTAATAATTGTAAAATAAATATTTTAAGTTTATTTAATTTGCATTTAAGCCCCTAAGGCATGCAAATTCCTACTTTAGTTAAAATCGTTTTTGTTTCGTACGTTTACGTAGATTTAAATTAAACATACGCGTTTTTAGGTTTTAAACATTTCTAAGTTATTTAGGTCTACGTAATCATTCTAATAGCTTACTTAAGCTATTTTGTTTTATAAATCCTTAGTGTAATCACTCACTCACACTTATACCCTTTCATGTTCATAATCACTCGATCACCGATTCGTTTTTACTACCTTCGCACACCTCGTTGGGACATAACGACCCGGGGAAACACTGTATTCCACGGAAGCATTGGCCTAAGCTGTTTGATTATTATGGTTGACCATTCACAAGTGGTTGACTAATAATTATCTGACCGTTTCACACCAAACACCCGGCCCATCCCAACAACAGATAGCTCAGCCTCATGTTACAGTATACTAGGCCCAAGCTCAGCTAGCTCCGGCCTATGTTAGCCCAGTTCCCAACTTATTTGGCCTAGGTACCACAGGCCCATACTATCATCCTATCATCTATGGATTGGCTACAAAATATAATAATGTTTCTGTTGAATTTTACGCCTTTGGTCTTTCTGTAAAGGATTATCAAACGTGTCAGGTTCTTCTCCATTGTGATAGATCGGAGACCTTTATCATGTTACCCAACAATCATCATCCACTCCCTTTGCATTGTTGTCTTTTAGTCATTCTACGTGGCACAGACGCCTCAGACATCCCAGTGACAATGTGCTTCGTAATTTAGTGTCGCGTCGTTTAATAAACTGCAATAGTTCTAAAGAGTCGAATCTATGCCATGCTTGTTAGTTAGGCAAACATAGTGTCGCGTGTTGTGTCTATTTGATATCATTCACTCGGATTTGTAGACATCCCCGATTCCAAGTTTTAGTGGAATCAAATACTATGCTATTTTCTTAGATCATTTTCTCATTATCTTTGGGTTTATTCTTTGCACCGTAAATGTGATTTATTTTCTAAGTTTGTTGAATTTCGTGCATTTGTAAATAAGCAATTTAATGTTGATATTAGGTCATTGCAGTGTGACGACGGGGTGAATTTGATAATACTCGTTTTCATACCCTTTTTCGCCAACATGAAATACAATTTCATTTTTAATGTCCTAAGACATCCCAACAAAATGGGAAAACGGAACATATGCTCTGCACTATTAATACCCTTGTCCGCACCTTAATTTTTCAGGCCCGCATAGCTCCAATTTATTGGGTCGAAGCACTTAATATGGCTACATACCTTTTAAATATCTTACCCTTTATGGCAATTAAGAATGAAATACCTTTCACCTAACTATATCATAAACAACTCATTTTTCACGACCTTCCTGTATTTGGGTGTCTTTGCTACCCCATTTACATGTTGACCACAAGTTACCTATCACTCGTCCGAGGTTTTAATGGTTCCCTATCATATCCCAATAACCCAAGTTTACCATCAAGCATTTGATGTTAAATATTATGAATCTTTACTGCTAATCTTGGATAGGGAACCAACGACTTTCGAACGAATCGTCTCCTTCACCCTATCATTTTTACGCCCTCCCCCTCTCCCTCCATAGTCCAGAAAACCTTGCTTCATGACAACACCATACACATAACCTTTGTATATATGCTCAAAACCCTAGTATATTATACTCGCAACCCAAGATCGGTCAAAACCCATGAACAGGCACCCGCAACAAGCAAGGAAAAAGTATCAATTAAGCATGGTAAACCCTGATAGACAGGCGTTAGGGACCCACATCACAGTTCGAGAATAATAATTAATAAGCAGTTAACGATCAAGAATGACAACAAAACCCTAAGCAGCTAAAGTGAAAAACCCTAAAAACGTTTAGAAAACCCAAACTAAATCTGATAAACATACTTGTGTATGAGTTCAGGAAAGCCAAATCATAAATGAGGTTCAAGAATCGTTTAGAGTTAGCAGGAAAAATTCGCGATTAGGCTTTTAACAAATTGCTGTTTTCGCCACTCTTTTCCTTCATAGTTATATCTGTTTTAGCTTGTTTTTCTAGCTAGTTTGCTTCAAATTTTATTTGACAAGGTTGGTTTTTGCTTTGCATCATTTAATATTAACTCATCACCACTCTTCCATGTTACTAACATTATATTCATTTATGATATATTCAACGGGGTAAAACCTTTAACCCAATAAAAAGGACTTGACACATATATAAATGTTAATGGTAAATACCAATTTTTTTTGCTAAATATCAGTTATTGTATCTACTTATTATATAAAAAGAAGTCTTTTTTACTGTGAGGCTCCAAAAATGCTCCATGTCAGCAACAAAGAGGCTCCAAAAACGCTCCACATCATCGACAACGAGGCTCCAAAAAGGTTCCACACCAGCAACAAATAGTCCTCTACTTTTTGAGCTTTGAAAAAATTGGTTCCACTCCGTTACTAATACCCACCCAGCCAACCATCCCTCTCTTATCATTCACCATTTCATCTTCATTTTATTTCACCCACTTCGTCTCTCTCAACGTACCTCCAACTATTCCTTGCCCATTTGAAATCTTCCGGCGACATATATATGCTGGAGAGTGGAGACATGATTAAAGCAACGGCTTGCAACAAGTTATGGTGTAAACTATATTTTGCAAGTGGTTGAGTAATTTGTTTTTTTCGGCTTGCAACAAGTTATGGCAGAGTCAGAGTTATGCGTTAATATGTTGAAGATGATATAATTGCTCTGTTTTAGGGTATCATTTTTGTTGGAGTTCTATTATTAAAGTGACAAAGTAGATGTCAAAACTCGAAAGATCTCTTCACGAGTGCATTATTTTCTTTAGTTTGCAAATTATATGCATCATTATTTGCTGGTTATTTTTATTATAACATTTTGGGTTGATCAAGTGCATTGTGTTTTTGAAGGTGCCTAAGTGCTTTAAACTTCATTTTCATCCACTGAACAAGATTTACACATACAAAAGGAACAATGCTTGTAAAGTAAAAAATGTACTCCGTATATGTTACAAGCTAGGCGAAAAAAAAATGATGTATCAACTAATAAGCATCAACTAATAAGCAAAATGAAATATAACAAAAAGTAAAATTGCATCAATTTAGTTGAAAGATAATTTATTCACGTGTTGTTTAAGTGTTAACTGTTCCAATACTAGAAAGAAGGTGTAAAGTATAAACTAAATTTTTGTTATGATGAGGAATATAATATTAACGAAGAAGAAAATACTTCTTTTGACAAGAAATAAGGCTCAAGAAAGCCTGTAAAAAAGCATGACGAATGCAAAATAGTGAAACAGTGAGAATAGTAGAACAAAAAAAGCATGTCAGAAATCATGATGAATACAAAATAGTCGATAGTAAAGGAATGGTCGATGGAGTAATTGGATATGAGTCTTCGCAGTCTTGGGACAGTTGGCATGTTGTACATGACTCTATATTGTCAATTTTACTTTTATTCTAAGTTTTTACCTTATAAATAGTTTTGAGCAGTTAGAGCACAAGACGATACTATTTTACTGTGGCTTTAGGGCAGGGGCGGAGCCAAAACTTTATTGTCGAGGGGAAAAATATGATAATTTTTAGAAACTACACTAAAAATTGGTCCGTTAGGAGGGGGCAAATTAAAAAATAGCCGAAAAATTTTAAAAATTTACATTACAATTTTTTCGTCAGAAAGTCACGTGACCCCCGAACCCCCTTTATCTCCCCTGCTTGAGGGTGGCGGCACCAAAAGAGGTGCCACACGTCGGAAATGGCGTGCAAAATCGTTACTGTACCTTTGCTCTTACAAATTATTTTGTAGTTATTACTTGTGAATGCTTGAAGTTGAAATTACTTAACATTATTGAATATATAAAACAAAATGTTACGAATACTTGACATAGTTTAACATAATTACCGACATATAACGTTAATGATGCAATTACAACCAAAATTAGATAGTCATTTTATTTGTGGATGTTAAAGTCGTTTTCGAATATGAGAAAAGAAAATTTATTGTATCTCTCTATCTACCAAATATAACAAGACATTTTTTTTTTTTTTTTTTTTTTTTTTTTTTTGTAGTTACAATAATATTGTTTGTCAAATCTTTTATTTTAAAATGTGATATTTTGTTGCATAACTAATAGATCATTTTTAAATATTTCTTAAAACCAGGCACTTTCACATTTTCGAGAACCTCATACAAACTCCATGGGCCGTGCTTAGCACGGCATACTACACTTCCTAGTATCTGATATATATAATGACATTGTGCATGACTTTATGTGTTTGAAAATGATGTACACACTAGCTAGATATTTTTTTTTAGAACGGCAACATATATAGAACGGAACCAACAATGCAAAGTACAAAATAAATGGCGACACACCTTCTAACAAGACAATTAAAAGGCGAGCCCCAAAGAAACATAAAGCAAAAATACAATACTACAAAAAAAAAACATACCACAAAGACCACTATAGAACCTGACATAAAACCTATCCAAACTCATGACCTGCACCTGTTACCAACTAATACCAAACATGACACTTACTATCAGTGGATGTAAAGAACACAATGATTGTGAGACACACCCACTAATAACCACTGTGAACTATCCACCCTTTACTGTTTTCCCACAATAATCTGCCTCAACCAAACACACTGATAAAGACTGAGAAAAACAGCAAACACAAAACCACAAATTTAATTGCAGATACTCACTGAATCAGGTAGCGTATCACACATTGTAGCAGACAAGAACCTCGACCCCAATCACACCCACTGATAGAATAAGCATTACCACATTGTAGCCGACTGTAACCCAACCTTTAGAATTTCTTACTGTACCCGAATATTTTGTGGATCCCTTAACCAATGTTGCCAATCTATCCCTTTATATTTGTTTGATCTTCTCACTATCCATTCGTAACTTTTGAGTTGAATATCTTGAACAATCTGATTCGTACTTGATACTTTTTTGCCGAACACACGAGCATTTCTTTCTTTCCAAATGAAGTACCCAGACGTCCAAATAACCGCAATCCAAACACACGATAGAGAGACGGGGATATTAACGTTTCCGCTATTAGAGAATATTTCTTCAATAGTGAAAGCATTAATCATCCCCACCTTCCACCAATTGAACACTTTATCCCACACACTCATCGCTAAATCGCAAGTGACCAAGCAATGTGTGCACGTTTCCACACTATTATTACAACATGGGCAAAGAACCGAATCCAAATCAATGTCTCTTCTATCTAATTCCACACGGACCGGAAGTCTTCCTCTTAGAGCCCTCCACACAAAAATGTTTACCTTTTTAGGTACCAATTTGTTCCAAAGCGTCTCGTGACCACCATCTTCCACGTGCAAAATCTTCTCCTCGATCAGTCTTGTAAGCTCTTTCACCGTGAACTCTCCATTTTCATTAAGAATCCATCTCCATTTGTCCCTACAATTAGAGTTAACAACAATATTTCGAACAACCCCAATAAGCTCCTCATACTCCCTGCTAACTCTACCCCTAATGCTTCTAACCCAAACCCAACCCCATTCCCAAAGACCATTAACCCACGACCCCTTATCCCAAACACAACCCTCCTTACTTCTATCTAAGTGATATAGCCTAGAGAATCTATCACATAACCTTCGATTATCCACCCATCTATCGACCCAAAACCTAATGTCTCTTCCATCACCCAACACTCCGAAACAAGCAGAAGAAAACTCTATCCCTAATCCATCAATCTCCTCCCCAATCTTCACTATATCCCTCCACACCCCGCCACTTCCCACCCCTCCTCCCGTAACCCTACCATCCCCCAACCCCCCGATATCCCCATGAATGCTCTTAATCACCCTAACCCACAAATTTCCTCCCTCCTTCTTAAATCTCCACCACCACTTACCTAAAAGCGCCAAATTTTTCGCCCTCAAAGACCCAATATTGAGACCCCCCTCTCCAAAAGGAGAAATGACCGAATCCCATTTGACCCAAGAAAGATTTTTACCCTCCCCAACTCCCCCCCAGAAAAAGTTTTTCCTAATTCTCTCGAGACTTTTTAATACACCCATGGGCACACGAAACATAGAGAAATAATACAATGGCAAGCTACCAAGAACCGATTTAACCAACGTTAGACGTCCCCCGAACGACATCGTTTTAGCTTTCCAATCCGATAATCTATTTTTGAATTTCTCTACCACGGGACCCCACGCATTAACCCTCCTCATATTTTCTCCAATTGGTAACCCCAAGTACGTGAATGGAAATTCCCCAATACCACACCCCATCCACCTTGCCTTATTCGCTATATCATTCTCATTAACGCCTATGCCATATAATTTGCTTTTATTGTAGTTCACCTTCAGCCCGGACACCTCTTCGAAACACTTAAGAATGCACATAAGAGATTTAGCATTCTCTTTACTCCACTCACCAAAAAATATGGTATCATCCGCATATTGTAGGTGTGAAACCGTGACCCTTTTTTCCCCCACAACAACTCCCCTGAAAATACCCTTCTCCACTGCTTCGGAGACGATCGCGTTTAGTCCTTCAGCCGCTAAAATGAATAAAAAAGGTGAAAGTGGGTCACCCTGTCTAACCCCCTTTTCCAAGCCGAACTCCACAGAAGGGGAGCCGTTAACCAAGATGGAGATCGAAGACGACCTCAGACACGTATCAATCCACTTGCACCACTTACTCCCGAATCCCATCTTCGTCATTATGTCTATTAAAAATCTCCAGTTTATACTATCATAAGCCTTTTCGAAGTCCACTTTAAAAATAAGGCCTTTTTCTTTCCTTTTCTTCAGATAATCCATCGTCTCGTTAGCTACAAGAACTCCATCTAGAATATACCTACCTTTAATGAACGCATTCTGCACTTCCCCCACCACACTACCCACCACTCTCTTAACCCTTTCCGCTAGCATTTTTGCTATTATTTTGTAATAGCATCCGATAAGGCTAATAGGCCGAAAATCGTTAAGTCCTAACGGGTCCGTTACTTTGGGAATGATGGAGATGAAAGAAGCATTGCAACCCTTTGGTATTTCCATATTACCCCAAAACCCCTGAACCGCCTTTAGCAAATCCGATTTAATTATTTCCCATGATTTTTTTATGAACTTAAAATTAAAAACCATCAGGTCCCGGGGCTTTATCACCCCCACAACTACATATAGCTTCCCAAACTTCCTTCTCAATAAAACCTCTCTCTAATATGCGAGCTTCCTCTACCAAAATTTTCTCAATTTTGTTGCTGCAAAAAATAGGCCGAATCAACCCGCCTTCGGAGAATACATTTTTATAGTATCGAACCATCTCAGCTTTAATTAACATTGGCTCCTCACACCAAACTCCGTTGACCATAAGGCCTCTTATATTACACTTATTGTTCCTCCTTCTCACATATGAATGAAAGAATTTGGAATTTTCATCCCCTTCGGCATCCCACTTAACTCTAGCCTTTTGACGAAGCATATTACCATATTCTCTTTCTTTCTGCTCCCATTGTCTTCTAGCCTCCATCCATGCGTTCCTCTCGCCCTCGGTCAGCGAACGCTTTTCCGCTTCCATCTCCCATCTCATTGCCTCATTTTTAAAATTTTCCGTTTTCATTCTAAGACCACCAAACCTCTCCTTACTCCACGCCCTAATACTTGACTTGACGTTTTTTAACCTATCTCGAAATATACAATCCGGCCGAAAGCTCTTAACCTCTTTCCCCCAAGCTTCTTCAACAACTTTAACAAAGTCCAGTTCATCCATCCATATATTAAATATCCTAAATGGCTTTGGCCCAAAGTCCAACTCCGCGTCCTTTATCACGATCGGGCAGTGATCCGAAAGCTTCCTATCCAAGGCAACCACTGCTAAGTTGCCCCATAAGTCATTAAACTTATCGTTCAATAAGAAACGGTCAAGCTTGCTAAATTTCAATCCGTCGTCACTTACTCTGGTGAATTTCCTCCCCCCCATTGGAACCTCGAATAACTGCATATTATTAATAAATTCATTAAAATCCGACATTTCCTTGACGTTCGCCTGTGAGTTTAGTCTATCGTCATTACTTCGAACCACATTTAAGTCCCCAAAAATACACCACGCCCCTTTCCATTTGTTCATTAATCCACTTAGCCTATCCCATAGTGATGCTTTATGACTAACCACGTGTGGTCCATAAATACAAACTAAGAATATATCCTCATTCTTTCCTTTCCACGACCCTTTTATTGCTACAAACCTCTCATCCCCAACTGCTTCTTTACAATCAAAGATTCTCGTATCCCACATTAACAAAATACCCCCTGAACTACCGATCGCCGGCAATTGAGCATAGCCATACCCTTGCCCACCCCAAATGTTTTCAACCCATATGTCATCAACCACACCGCATTTTGTTTCTTGAAGACCGATAATATCCGGACGTTCATCCTTGATCAATGACCGAATCCAACTTTTTTTCTCACACTCGCCCATTCCCCTCACATTAACTGATAACATTTTCATAATTAACAACAGAAACTAACGAAAAAACAAGAATGGCGAACCTTAGTCAACTGTGTGTCTGCATATCACCAAGTCCAACGTCCTTGGTTCCCACCCCCTGCTACCTTCCGCCCTCTCTTCTTCAACAGCCCGTACCCACGACACCCCTATCATTTCCCCAATTTCCTTTACTTGCTCCATATTAACTTCACATTGATCGCTATCCCCTTCGCACTCCTTTCCCCTCCCGAACCGAAAGATCCCATTATCCACGCCGTCTTCCTCGTAGAATTCTTTATATATATCCGATACCCCTTTTACATTCTCACCTAGGCCTCCCACCCCAGTTTGCCTCGCTACCTCAAAGGCTTTCCTAATACTCTTCCTACCAATCTTCTTTTTGTCCTCACCATTTTCCTCGGGCGCTTTCCCCTGATTGAACGTCATATCTTCATTATTTTCGAACAACTCCTCTCCGTTAGCTTTTCTCTTTTTTCTTAACCGATTACCTCCACTTCCCACCGAGCTCGATGGCGACACCTCACGTTTATCCCTTCTACATGAGCTATCAGGTGCCACTGATTCATCCTTCCCCACACTTGTTTTATTCTTATCTCGATCTACCTCCGGATTGTTATTTGGTTGATTACTTTTCCTGCTCCTACTTTTGGAACCACAAAAAGTCTCCGTACCCCTTATCACATTTTTGTTCGTATGCCTCACTGTCTCATCCATCGTATGGGCCAATCCACTTGGTATCTTTTTATTAACTCCAACTTTAGGCCCAGCATCCTTTTGACTAGACCCACGACCCTCATCCATCGTATGGCCCAATCCGGTTGATATATTTTTATTTGCCCCCACTTCAGGCCCACTATCTTTTTGTCCAGACCCACGACTCTTATCCAAGATACCCTTACCCACGTCCTCACTTACCACATCTTTGTCCCCAATCACATCTTTGTCCCCACACCCTTTTTCATTAGCCGTAAATTTGTCTTCCCCATACCCTTTTTCATTAGCCGTATATTTGACTTCCCCGCATACCTTTTTACCTTCCCCATTACCCTCGTGTTTGATGCTATCAGACTCTCCTTCGAAAGTATCACCAACCCTCGTTTCTCCCGAAAATCTTGATCCTTCATCTTTCCCGACACTCCTATCACCGGAACCGGCTACTGCATTCCCGCCGTCATCACCCCTCGTATCTTGACCACCATCATCTTCATCCTCGCTGGAATCCCCACCCTCACTACCAGTTTCACCATCCCCATCGCCCTCCTCCTTGTCAATCTCCATCTCGTTTTCATCAACCTGTTCTTTATGTTCCTCATAACTTCGTCTATCGACCTCCTGGATTACAATGTTGGATATATCTCTGACTTCTTCCACGACATTAACAGTGTATTTTTTTCCCTTTCACCTTGACAGTAACCACTTCATTAATCAACCCTTTCTTAGTGGTAAGAACTTGCACCCTACCATAGACCAGGTTTTGATTCCCCTCCAGTCAGCATTTACTTAAAGCTAAGATCGTTCCGTGGACAGCTGCAACTTTTTTAAACATCCCTTCCCCCCAGCATGAAACAGGTATCCCGATAATAGTGATCCATGTGACCCTACCTGAGATTCTCTGAAAACTATCTCCACTCCTCAACTTATATAGCCATCGTCTCAACCCGTGCTCCTTATCATTTAATACATTGGCCACCGTAGATTCATTTTCCATCACCACCATTACCTCCAACCCTCCAAGCATCTTAACTTCGACCCCTCCGAGCCCTTGTTCCTCACATAACTCCGGTAAATTCGGTAGGAAACACGCTGCCTTAACTTCTCCCACCACACTCCTCCCCAATAGTGAACTGTTGACTTCGTGTTCTTCAGCCATGATAGTTCTTTCAGTCCGTTTCTCATCCCTATCCATCGAGGCACTCTCCTTGTTGTTCGCCTGCTCCCCTCTTCCATTCAACCCTTCATTCTTCCTTTCAGCAGTATCTTTCGCGCCGCTTACCACATCCACATATCTTCTTCTATCCGTATTAAACATGTTCCTTTCATTCCTGAATCTAAATCCATCATTCTTATTGTACCCTGAATTTGGTTGTCTATCACCCCCCACCCTATTTGCTCCATCGTGGACATTGCGTTTTCTATCAAAAGCCACAAATACTCTCAAACATATGTCTCCAATCTTAATCCTTTGTAACTGTCCCAACAGCACCTCCACTTCCATAACATGTTTGAATCGAACAAAACCATATCTTTGCCCGTTGCGGAGTCGTCTCTTTGCCATAAACATATCAAAAACGATCCCATATTTTTTGAATATCATCCATAATCTTCCCATTCCCCATTCCTCTGGGAAATTGAAAAACATAAACGATATAGCCGAGTTTCGTTTCCCGCCATTGTAGTTGGATCCTAAACGCTTGCCATTGTACTGATCTCTAGCTTCATCGTGCCCATAAGTCTCTTTCTCTATGTTTCTCGTGTTTTTTTTCTCGCCACTCTCGTGTACTTTGCTAAGCCTAATATTCTCTCTCACACAATTCATTCTCTCTCTTTCTCGTACTACTTCTCCACTAGCTAGATATTTACACAGTGAATTTATGCAAGTGTGATGTACATAGCTTCTCAACCACGTGAATGCTTATTGGTACTCAAATCTCAATTACAATGTTTTGTTGGACATTTTGGTTTTGAGTTTTCTAGCCACGATGTAGCCTCGTCGATCGTAATCTGACATTTAAAGTCTCACGTGTAGAGTTTTATTTATTTTCACTTGATGACCAGTTTTAAATTTTAACAGTGAGGCACACAACATGATGGATATATATAGATCAAGTATTGAACAACAATATAATATTTGCTTTCGTATGGATTCAACATTTGCACATTCGTATGGCGAAAAATGAATCATCCTACATATTAACTCCTCTAGATTTTGGTGGTAAATACTCAAAAACAAAAATATGCTTATTGTACGAGGTGAAACCATTCCAATATTGTGTATGCAATAGCCTAATAAAAGAGGATCGAAGTTTTGATCTTACTCCAAAGGCTATTAAAATTTGGAATCCTTTTTTATCAACACTTGTTTGCTTAGGTTTCAATAAGTTGGTCTTATAATGATGATTCAACATTTACACTCTTAGGAATGTACAGCCTCAACCAATGATACAGTCACAAAGTTTTAGTTTGTTTCTTCGTCGATCTGTACAACTTCAACCAACGATTATTTAAGGCTTGAACCGGTCTTGCATTAGCATCCGCTTTCTGTTACACCACAGGCAAAAATTAACACAATAGGTGTATATCACAGCAGATAGGTATGATGTACGTACCAGATACATAAAACGCACATCGTACGTGGACTGCTTTACGTATCACATGCAATTGTTTTAGTGAAACTCTTCTCACCTGATTAGTTTTAAGCAACAAAAATAAGGGTAAATTGCAAATTACGTCTCTAATGTTTCCGGAAATTGCCAAAAAACCACCGAAAACAACTTTGTTTCCATTTGGTCACTGAAGCTAACGTGGCGTGGCAAAAAAATCCACTGAAGCCTAACGAGTGTTATTTCTCCCGTTAAGTGGCCTCACGTGCTCAGCAAGTGAGGGCATTTTTGTCAATTTACTCTCCATCATCTTCAACTAACCTCCAATATGTTCTTCCCTACTTGATTTTTTACTTGAATTTACAATTATTTTTAAGTCTATATAATTGATTGAAATGGTGCACATTTGCCATACCAGTAGTATATATACATGGAGTACATATCATTCCAAGTAACAGTACTAACCAATGCTTTTCAGATAATCCTACAACAAACCCTTAGTATCCAATAATTTGTTTCAAAAATTATCAATTGTCAATAACATAGCTAATTAAAAAGATAATGTTGATTGTGGTTTTCTAAAGATGAATCACTAAGACGTGCCCTTTTCAGAGGCTTAGGCAGCACAATTATGCAAGTCCTCAGCCCCTCAACAAGTCTTCATCCAATATTCAATTTACTTTTCTGTTACTAAAGTTGTAATCTTGCTGATAGTTCAATTTATTTTTCTAGATACTTTTACAGTGTAACACAAAATTCATACCCTTTTGCTACATAAAAAAAGATTCATACCTAGTAACAAGTTTTTGGATCCGCTACTGACGCTCAACATAGTATTCGTAACTATTAGGATAAGTTTTTAATCAACTTCCCAAACATGAGTTGCAAGAAATTCCAAAGATTTTTACTTCAATTTCAAATCATTTTATTGCATTGTAATCTGTAGATGAACTACTTAATATTGTAAAAACATGTTTGTTTGTCTTTCATGTTCAAGAAAAAACTTATAAAAGTTGGCAATGTGACCAAATGAGCAAGTCGGGTAACGGGTCATAGAGGTTATCCTTTTGGGTAGGTTAAATGGGCGGATCTATAACACATGCATGTGTAGTTTTTATGAATAAGGTGCTTCGAAGGTAATCACAAAAGTTGTGTTACTTCAATATCTAATTGTTTTATATGTAGAGTGTTGCATCTGACTGCGTTGATGAAGCATGTTTTTATATGAAGCATGTTTTTACCAAGATGTAAGTTTTTTTATTCCATATGAGTTAATTTTGACTTTATGAAGTTTGACCAAAATTTTGTAACAATGGAAATTTGCTTCTACACTATAACAACTATCTTGGATCAATTGTGAAAATTTTGGAATGAGAAGAAACTATAGGTTACAGTACTTACACCAACAAATTATGCTCCGTACCTTGGATGACCATTCTGTCTTTGGTGGTTGCGTGTGGTGGTACACTACTACGTAGTATGCCTCTTCACTTGTGTTTACTTCGATCAGGGGCTCCTCCACCAGCCAATGTACTCTTAGTTGCCAAATATATAGATGATAAAGTAAAACTTCAATTAAGAAGAAAATAATACATTAGCACCTAAAATTGGGACGATGGCGATGTTTGAGTAAAAATGATGCAACAATTTGTTTTCCGAGGGCTGAAAATCGAGTAAATGTGAACTTAATGTTTTAAGTGATAATTGGTTCGATGAGTTGTGTATATCTGAGATATAACTACTGAAAAAGACTCCATATAGTTTATGTACTCAATCGAGACTAAAACAAGATTCAGCGACTTGAACATGAAAACCAGAAATCTATGTAGAGTTTTCAATGATATAAGTCCACTTTTTAATATCCGAACAGAATTGAATTTTTAACCTACACTTCTTCATCAACTTCTCATAACAAAAATAAAGTTTCTTGAAATGTCTCTTTTGTTGGCAAATATATAGTACGGGGTTGTGACGTGACTTGTGATTTGCGACCTTTTTAAGTTAATCACATGTATACAAAATCATACAGTAGAAAATATGAAATATAATATAGTTTGTGTATATAAGAATCATACAAAATACTTCAATCACATATATACAAAATCATACAGTAGAAAATATGAAATCACATGTATTCAAGAATCATACAAAATAAAATTTATTTTATGTATATAAGAATCATACAAAATAATTCAATCACATGTATACAAAATCATACAGTAGAAAATATGAAATATATAGTTTGTGTCCATCGAGTAATATAAATCAATAATCAATAGAAATAAAATAAAATGTGTTGTTCCTGAGTTATATATCCATATAGTTGAAATCCTTAATTTGTTTCATCATCATCTGGTCTGTAAAGCTTCAACCATCGATCATTCAATGCTTGAACAGGTCTTGCATTAGCATCAGCCTCCTGTTACAGCATAGGCTTAATTAAACAGCGATCTATATCAAAATTGCAAGTTACGGTAAAAGAAATATGTAAAACTCACATCGTGGACTGCTTCACGTATTAAACGCACCTGTTCTCGCGAAGCTGTTCTTACCTAATAAATTTTAAGCAACAAAACCTTAATCTTGAGTAATTTGTTTGCTCACTATAAATATTTAGTGAAACTGGTATAAATGATGCACAAAATGAATAAAAATTATAATTACCTTTTTAACAATGGTCCAAGTAACATTTTGGTCGCATGGAGGAGTAGTAAGTGAACCAATATATCGATAATATTTTCTGCTCCCAATTTTTATTTGTCGTGGATCAATTATTCCAACACTTGTTTCGACTCCCCTTGTAGAAGCCACTGCTCTCAAATATGGTTCCATCTACATATTTTGAAAATAAGAACATCAAGATTTTATAAGAAAGGAAAAACTATAGGTTCATAGTCAATAATAGTTACTAGAAATGTTTATCAAGTTTACCATTGATAAGAGTGAATCAGGGCGACCAATTTTGTATAGAATTCCAACCACTGCATTTTTTCCGTCTGCGCTTTGATGAACTAAGTGTAGCTCTAGATTGAATCTATACATGTAGCAAAGATTAGTGTTTGTTAGCATGCGGTTGGCTATGGTTAAACTAAAAGAATTTTTTCTGTACCTTCGTCCATTGATGGTGTGTTCTGTAGGCGTGTGCCAATGAAGTTGATTAAGTTGATACTCGGTTCCATTTATATGGATATGTCCTGCTCCCCCGATCCATCTCAACTGTATTATCGTAGGAAATTATTATTGCTAGAGTATATATAAATTTTCGCTAAATAACTTACTTAATCTGATGAATGTTTAAGCAAGGATCGTTCCAACAATCTTACCATCATATCATGGCCTCGATTAATAAGCGTTGCATTAGAAGGTTTATAATCTCTATCAAGTCTTCCAAGTTTAGATGTAGTTTGAACCCTTTTATGCGTGAGATCAATCGGTGACTGCATGTCTCCTTGATTACACATGCTCCAGTCGGGACGGATCTCTCCCCAATGATCAGGCCCGTTTGGACTATTCACATCATACGAGAACTCATGCTCATCATCTATACAACCATTATAAACGTATCTCAAGAACACGAAATATAAACAATCAAACAGTATTGAAGCTAGAGATTTATATGGACTTACCAACTTCTTGAGATAAAGCCCAAGGTACACAAAAGGTGATCAAAAGAGCAATGAAAATTGAAGAAAATAAGCTTTTGTTATTCATTTCTTTTTGTATATGAGATTCTTTTTAAGGTTTCGTATAAGTTAAATGAAATGATGTTGATATTGATGTTATGCATGTGTGTGTGTGTATATATAGGGGGCATGTAAGTATGTAACATAGGCTATTAGGCTATGTGAACGAGAATTTTGATTTTTAACCATAGAATATGCTACAGTATATGGTTAATATTGGAAAAAAGTCCAGAAAAAAACGTGTCAGATGAAATTCTTTCTGTGGCAGGTTTGAAGTGTAGAAAGTTGAAACGCTAAAGAAACTTTCAATTGAACTACGCTCAATATAATATTTGCAACACTGTATATGTTTTCTGAAACCTTCCAAAAATGATCCTATGCAGTATGCAGCTTGAAAATTTTCCAAAAAAAATTACTCTAATTTTTAAACATGTTATTGGATTTTAAATTAATTTTTTATCTGTACATTAACATACTTAAACATCATGTTTGGATTTTAAACATGTTACTCTTTTAAACATGTTATTTGATATTACACAAACGTCACTATGAGAATATAAACATTTAGTGATAGAGGTTCTAATGACACAAAAAAAGTGTCACTAAATCTAACTAAACTTTTTAGTGACACTTAAAGTGTGAGAAAAAGCTAAAATTTTGAGATTTAATGATTATTTTTATAGATAAAATGTGTCACAAAAGGCGAAAACTATGTGCTCACACTTTTTATATGTCACTATAAATAGATTTTTATCTATTGAACTTCTACTTACACTTTTTTTATGTGGGAGAAGCACAATTTTTTAGTGGCACTTCTTTTATACTTTTGGTGACACTTTTTTATTTTCAACATTTTTTACTTTTAGTGACACTTTTTTATGTGTCACTAGATGACAATTTTTTTAGTGCATGTACGTATATAACTTAAACATCATGTTTGTTTTTACAAAACAATCCGTTGTATGAGCCTATAACCATATTAATCAAGGTAACAAATCCATATTAATATTGGTGAACATAAAACCGGGTACATGGTTCACTTCTTTAACACCTCACTTCCAACGTCATATTATCTTTATTTCCACCACCTTCTCATCATACTTCGCAGTAACAATCATCATGTTTCGTAACACCACACACACACATATATATATATATATATATATATATATATATATATATATATATATATATATATATATACACCTCACTTAAACACAAAAATACCTCACACACTACACCAAAGCACACAAAAATTAAATACCATCACCACCATCATTTCAATAGGTGCCCAACATCACCGATTCAACCCAAAATCACAAACCACGCATGGATCAACACCCTTGTAATAGAGGATCAAGCATGATCATGCCGTACCAAGTGTGGTGGTGTGCATAAGAGCATATATTATTCCTAAATACTCCATGAAAGAGTCTATGTGTGTGAAAAGCACTCCACTACAACGTATGTGACATATCGAAATTTCAGTCCTTTCTTGCACACGTTTCTGTTTTGTTTTCATTTTCAAAGGAAACACTTATTGGTTGTGACTGGTTCATGTGGGATTATATTGACTTTATACAAGCAAGACATATGACGGGTCACATATAATCAAGTTTACTGTATTCTTTTTACATGTTACACAACTAGATATCTAAATATAAATGTTGGCTATGGAGTTTGGAAATAAATTTTGACACAACTTTCATAAGTTGTCAATCTATTTTAGTATCATATCTCAATAACAATTTAAACATTATAATCAAGATCATGCTAAAAAAATCAATAAACAATATCATGTTAAAAAATGACTTTACAGTAAAATTTGGGTGTCAAATATTTGTTGCAACTTCTGTTGTTTCTAGAGGGAGAAGCGATGGACTAGTTCTCTTTTGCTTTTGTGACTGTGTTTTCCTAGCTTGTTGTGCGCAGCATATGCATGTAACTTGACAATTCAATTTTTTTTAATGTTTTTTGTGCTTTTACGAATAATCGTAGTCAAAAAAACACGTATTTTTTCTAGGCGACTTCTTGTGAAGTATTCATGTAACAAATGCGTTCTTCTGAAATTTTGACTTGACATTTCATTTATTTCCACAGTAATTTTTTGTACGTATGCCTGTACGTATATGTTGCAAATAAATTTCAGATAGCACTACAACAAAATGGAGGACCGGCGACGGACCTTTGGCGAAGACACGAATGTCCTCGTCAAAATATTGAGTTTCAACTTTGATGGGAAAAAAGTAAATGAAATTTTTAACGAAACCTTTGGCAAGGACATGTCCTCGCCAAAAGGTTGGCCCATTTTTATTCTTTCACCAACTTTGTTATTTTGGCTAATTGCTCCCTTAGCCCCGCTATTTTTCCCGCCCAACTTTTGGTGATGACATGTTCTCGCCAAAGGTGTTGACCAATATTTTGACCAACAGCTTAAATTTGCTTAAGTATATATGTTTTGGGTAAATACTTTTGACAAAGACATGTCTTTGCCAAAAGTAAATACACAAATGAAAAAAATGTTTTTGGTTATTTATAAATGATTTATATTAATTAAAAATGATATAAATTATTTAAAATTAATTTAAATTAACTAAAAATAAATTTAAAAATGATTTAAATTAAATAAAGTTATTTAAATGATTTAAATTAAATAAAATGATTTAAATTACATAAAATTATTTAAATTAAATTAATTAAAAATAATTTATAAATGAATTATATAATTAAAGATGATTTAAATTACTTGTTGTACTAGACGATGAAACTAGCGGTAGAAACGAGTTGAGCCGAGCCGAGCACAAGTCTGTCAGAACTAACAACTACGCAGTCAATACTATTCATGAATTGTTCCCGCAACCAATTATCAAATTAACGTATTAGAAGTATACATTTTAACCATATAAACAATATAGCCACTCAAAAAACTAAAATATACGAATTACATTTCAAATTGATAAGTTTAAACGGTAACACATTAAATAACAACAAGAACAAACACAGTCCCGCCTGAGCGAGGTAACATTAACACATTAAAATAAACATATTGATTACTAGTCCACACGAAGATTTACCATTTCATCCAAAAGCTTATGAAGTATTGCAACTGACTGACATGTGCGGTCTTCTGGATGCCTTTCCATTTCTAGTCTAGCCTTCATCATCTTTAGTCTTGCCTCCGGTATCTTTATCTTTAGATATTTGACCTTGCAATTTGAGCACTCTTTTGGTGCAGATCCAGAATGTCCTAGAGAAGAACTTGGATGTATTGAAGGTCCCGGAGAAAAACTTTGAGGTGTTGAAGGTCTATGAGAAGAACTTACACAGAGCCGGAGATCTAGATCATCCTTCCATATGAAATGTCCACATCCATAATATTGTTTTGTTTGTTGTTACGGAGTAAGAAATCATAAGAAATGTCTTTTAATGACCAAATTATTTCTATATTATATAAATAAAAAACTTCTAACTGTTCACCTTTGAACGAGTACATACATAGTAAAGTTTACCAAGGTTATAAGGTTGATATAATTTTCTTAGCACTATATCTCCTACTCCACATGGACACTTACAAGCATCATTTTGTTAATTCTTCATAAGCTACAAAACCGGGTGGTGGTGGTGGTGGTGGCAAGTGACGCGGTGGTGGTGTGGTGGTGTGAAGATAAGAGTTCGAGAGGATAAGAATTGTGAGGGTAAGAGTTAACTTTTATGGTAAAAAAACGAGAGCTTTTAGCGATGACCTATGACGACTACATGTCGTCGCTATAGGTTCTACTTAAAATCAATAAAGTTTTTGCTGTTTAGTTTTTGTCTTTTGTCTAGTCTTTTCAATGTTCCCTATTTCAAAACCGTTGAATCACAACTGTTAGATAGATAACCTCAAGATTAAAATACAATCACTCCCATATTCATAACCAGTCAATATATCACCTCTTTATGTTTTTGTCGTTCGATAGAGGAAATTTAGCTCGAAAGGCATGACCCATGATCCACGTGCCCGAACCAAACTCCCCCTAATCATCAAATAATATTACTCGTAGGAATAGCTTGTATTTCGTTTATATCACCAAGAGCATACATATCGCACACCAAAATGCTACGAGACCAAAAGCTCGAAAGTGGAAATTTAGCTTTGTAACAATAGCTTTACATAAGTCAAGTTATATATCTTTAGGAATATATATCTTTAGGAGTTGACTTATCATTACAATCATGCGTTATATATGCGTTATATACTGTTCATGATGTTAATGGGAATATAAAGATCAAGAATTGTTATTGTTAGGGTTCTAGGCATGACTTATGATCCACGTGCCCGAACCAACCTCCCCTCATGAGCAAACCATACTACTCATAGGAGTAGCTTGTATTTCATTTATATCATCGAGAGCACACATCAAAATGCTATGAGACCAAAAGCTCGAAAGAGGAAATTTAGCTTTGTATAAAAATATAGCTTGAAAGAAGTCGAGTTGTATATCTTTGTGAGTTGACTTATCATTACAACTATGTGTTTGATATTGTTCATGATGCTGGTGCGAATATAAAGATCTAGAATTGTTATTGTTGCGGTTCTAGTCATGACTCATGATCTACGTGCCCGAACTAACCTCCCCCTCATCACCAAACCATACTACTCGTAGGAATAGCTTGTACTTCATTTATATCATCGAGAACGCACATAGCGCACACCAAAATGTTATGAGACCAAAAGCTCAAAAGAGAAAATTGAGAAGTCCAAACATGCATAACTCTCGGCTACTGTTGCAGTCGCCGTATATAGTAATTACACTTCAATTGTTAGACAATGTGTTCCAACGATGTTATGATGTTTTGGTATAGTCAAGTATAATTATATGGTACGAAGCATTAAAAAGTTTCGGTATATATAGTCGAGTAGGAAATATATTAGAGTCTAACACGACATTTTTAGATTTTTTTAATTAACTGCATGGGTCCCACGCTGTCGTAGCCAAAGATTAAAAAAGTCGTCGCCAATGTCATTAGTGACGCTGTATTGGCGAGGACTTATTGGCGACGACTTGTCCTCGCCAATACCTTGCCAATTGAGGCTAATGTTGTAGTGCAGTGATATATTATTAGCCCTTAATGAGAGTCGATGTTATAGCACAAACTAGCTATAGTGAAATGCGTACTATCAAATTGATGAACATGTTTCAATCGAATGCATATGTACATATGCATCGAATCATTGATTTGCTTGCCACCAAAAAGCGAAAATATTTATGTGGATCCACATATTCTCTTCTAAAGATCCACAAAACTAATTAGCAACGTGATTACTAATATCAAATTAGCAAGTTTTAGTCATGTTACATAATCTAAAAATACTTAGGATGTCATATTGTCATACATATCCTTTTAGATAAAACCCACTATCTCTCATGCATGACAATAATAAATCATAATGTGACAATTGACCCTTCCTATTACACCAAATTGATTCACTAAATCAAGTAATCATTCATCATTTAGTATCTTCTAATGGCTAATGATGTATTGTGTTATATTGGCTATTCTCTATTGTGTTAATGGTTAGTCCATGATTTGACTTTTGTTAAATTATCTTCATATTACACTTACACTTTGATGGGTGGAAAACTTCTATTTATGGTCATGGTGGAAATTTCTATTTCTAGAGCATCATTAGAAACTTGTATTATTGGTGAAGTATAGTGTCTCCACTTAATATTGCCTCATTTTGGTAGAACACCCATGTCACAATACACACAACCCTTGTGCATTCTATTTCCCTATAAAAGCAACTTCTACTTTCACTTCTTCAATCACAGAATTATCAACTCACTACAAAAAAAAATGAGGTTTGCTGTGTTTGCTATCTTTGTGGTGTTGCTAGTTGCCACCACCTCGTGCTTTGCTGCCACTGACCATCGAAAAAATTTGAAAGATGACACAAGTCACGAGATCCACCAACGCAAGCTCAAAGAAAGTGTAGATGGTAGTGTTAACAACCATCACTACATTCCACGACAGGATTTTGGCAACGGTGGTGGCTCGCCCAGCGATGCAAACCTAGAGAACCACCATTACCTTCCGAGGCAAGACTTCAATAATGGTGGTGGTTCCACTGGAGATGCTAATAATGACAGTGAGATGAAGCCTTAAAAGTATATAGTTTTGGTAGTTTAACTATCAATATCCCTAGTTTGTATGTCTAATATATTTCTATCCTTAATTATGAAGTCTCACCAGCTAGTAGCAACTTAATTAAGATGGTTGTATAGTAGTACGATAGTCCTAGGAACCTTGTACTGTTTTGATGGTTGTAACATACTATAAATAAGAGACACTGTGACTTGCTATATAAGGATGTTATTTTCTCTATAGAAGTATAGGTAACGCTTTCGTTAAATGAAGAAAACAAGTTCCTAAACTAACAAGTAAATGGCAAAGTATATATCGCCAACCCTATTTTTCTATATATAAAAACACATAAAATGTGCGGTGGTGGCGATTACACTGTGTAAGTGGGATAGCCACACATGACCCTATTTGTGAGGGGCCTCCAATTTAGCATATGTCGAGTGGCAGTGGCCAGCGGCATGGCCATACCGCCGGTGAACACCGCCGCCACCTCGGCGGTATGGCCAGTGGCATGGCTCCAACGGCAAAAAATGATTCCACGGCATGGAGCGGTTTGAGGAAAATATATACGTTGGGAGAATTAATATTCGACCGTTGGCACTTTTGACGTTGGGCTAAAAAAAAAAAAATCCTTATATATACAAAACTAAAACACATACATTTTTAACACAAACAATACAATTCACATATTTTTACCATGGTTTCATCCTCTTCTTCTTCGTCAGACTTGATATTTATTCCCTCTGAATCGTCCGAACTATTGCCATCCGGTAGCACCCTACAAACCTTATTAGTCGTGTACGATTCAATTGACGACACGGCAAGCTCTACCGAAACTCGGGAGTATATAGAACGTTTTCGTGAAGAAGCTTTACAAACCCTTATTAATGACTATTTCGTTGAACGTCCAAAGTTTTGCCACAATACTTTTCGTGACAGGTTTCGTATGAATAAAAGCTTGTTTTTAAGAGTTGTTGCTGATGTTGAAGCGAATTGTCCTAGACATTTGAAAGGTCAGTATAAGCGAGGTGATCATCAATACCTAACTATTATGCTTGAATCCGTCGCTTCATACGATTTGTGGATTTGGCATTCGTTTTTTGGTCCTCCCGATGCAAACAACGATATCAAGGTTTTGAATCAGTCACCATTGTATCTTACGGAGCGAAATTGAATGGCGGCAAACAGTTCATTTCATGTAACTGGACGGTTTTACAAACGTGGATATTATCTTACCGATGGAATCTATCCTACATGGTTAACGTTTGTTAAAGCATATAAGCATCCGGTTGAACTGAAGGAAAAGAGATTCAAGAAGCTACAAGAGTCTGCAAGAAAAGATATCGAGCGAGCTTTTGGTCGTCTTAAAAATAAATGGATGATTCTCGCCCGTCCTCTCCGGGCAATGTCGGTTGAAAAGATTCGACAACTCGTTTATACGTGTATCATATTTCACAATATGATTTTAAAAGACGATCGAGTTGCAATATCACCGGTTCATATAATGGATCCGCCGGTCACGCCAGTTTATGACGCTAGTGTATTAGAGGAGTTACTCGATGAACAAACCCATTACCGTCTCCTATATGATCTTACGGACCACGTAGAGGCTCAAAACTTAACATTCCTCGATGATTAGTTATTTCCTTTTTTTTAAGAATAATGTAATTTTCTTTTAATTATGTTTTTTTTTTAAGTATTATGTAATTTTCTTTTAGTTATTAATGAAATATCATGTTTTTATTAAATTGTTTAATATAATTTATGAAAATTAAAAAAAAAAAAAAAAAATCAGTTGGTAGGTATGAAAAAGGCATGGTTGCCACTAAAAAAGGGTTGGGAGGTGTGAAAAAATTATGAATGAGATGGAATGAGGTGGAATGATATTATTGGTGGATTTGGGAGGTATGGGTGATTTCGGAAGCATGACTGCCACCCTCCTTAGTATTTATACATGTCTAAGCATATTATGTTTTGAATTTTTATAGCCATTTTTAAATACTATCAAACTTGATCTAAAAGCTCACACCATACATATTCTAAATAGTAAAGCTATATTTGTGCTTTAGTAACATTCAAATATCTTTTTTTCTCTTGGTGGCGTAATATTTGACTTTTGTTAACATAAGAAACTTAGAACAATTTGCATAATAGCAATGAACTTTTTATTTTCTATAATAGTTTAAGCTTTTCGTGATTTTAGAGGTCCCATTAGTAGTTTCATACCGAAAACTCAAATCAATGAGACGTCCCTGAAAACGTGCTATTGTTTTACTATCATTTAACATTTAATATTTGAGCTAAAAATATTATTGGGATTGTGTTATATACTTGATCTAATCATAAGCCGCGCCCTTTTTTTTTTTTTTTTTTTGCCTAAAAGGCAACAAGACAATTTATTGCGACTACCAGTAAACTATTGTAAAAGAAAGGCATCCTAACTCCTCAATCAAGTAAATTAATAGAGCTGAGACCAAATACCAAATAATAATAATAATAATAATAATAAAAACAAAGCAGCACTAAATGAGGCATTACAACAGATAAAAACAAACTTAACACATGGGACCAAACATAAACTCATAACCCCATGATACCACTCTATCTAAACCAATACAAATATAGCACCATGGCCAATCAACAATCGACCAAAAGTATAGGGCATCTACCACCATATTTATATATGACCAAACAAAAAGTAATAATTACACACTATTAGAATTATACAAACAACAATGCAAACACGCCACATAAACCAAACAAGCATGTACATAAACCAAATATCAGTGTATACCCACACTCAGAACCTTAAAATGCAGCCTTCACTTCTACCATAACCTTTTAAAACAGCAGCTGAACCACACTTGAAATTGCATCAGGACCATCACTATCTCAAAAACACCGAACCCACGAGGTTTAAATGAGCAGGACCAAACCAAAAACTTATTGCAGCAGGAACATAACAGTAGTATATGTTGCAGACAGAATTACACACTCATATCACAGTTAACCTTATACAATGCCATCATTGAATTTTGCAGCTTGAGGGATAGATGAACCATTTCTGCCAGTCGAAAGGAGCTTTCTTCGATCTCCTCAAAACCCAGTCAAAGCTCTTAACTTGAATTTCATGAAAAAGTTTACTAATACTAGCTACTTTTGCTTTGAAGACGCAAGAATTGCTCTCTTTTGAAATGTAATACCCAACTGTCCATATTACCAATTGCCACAAAGATCTAGAGTAAGACTTTTTGCCGCGTTACACGTCACTAAACTCTGATCACACAATTCTACACTATCATCACAACATGGACATAATATAGAATCCAACTCAATTCCTCTTTTGTCGAGCTCTACACAAACTGGAGTTCTCCCATGTAAAACTCTCCATACAAAAACGTTTACTTTTTTTGGAGCAAGTTTATTCCATAGTGTCATGACTCCTCCCAAACCAACCAGTCAACCGGGTGCAGTTGATAGACCCACCTGGGAGAGGAGAGTCAAGTGTTTATAATCCGTGGAAGTACAGGGAAATCCCCGGGTCGTTAAGTCCCAACGACATTGAAATTGTATTTTAAACGTTTGTGGAATAAGTGGCACTGAGGACAGTAACCAAGATGATTGGGGAATGATTATACTACTGATTTCTTGGTATTTGAACAATTATGGAATGATATAAACAATAACAGATATAATCACAAAAAGCACAACTTGGAATCAGATAACAGACAGAAAAGTGGGTTTTGAACAATTACAAACTACAGGGGGTGCAAGTGAAACTTTTTAAAACTTAAAATTAAAAGAAAATTTAAAATGAAAATGAAATTATAAAAATGATTATTTTAATAATTAAATACTAATTAATTAATTAAAACTATTTAAAATCTAATTTAAACCTAATTTAAATTAAGTAAAAATTCTAAAGATTACAAATTAAACTAAAAACTTGCAAAAATAATTTGTAAACCTTAAAATGAACTTCAAGAAAGTATAAAAAATAAAAAATAAGTATTTTTGTCTTTTTATGAGTTTTTTATTAATTAAAAACTATTTATCTTACTTAAACTAATTAAACTATTTTAAATTACTAATAATACCTAAATGACTTAGAAAATTATGGAAAATTTTATAAAACTAATTAACCATCACAAGAATCCTAAAAAATTATAAAAAGTTACTAAAAATTATATTTAGGCTAATTTACTAATTAATTACTTATTAATTAATTTAAATCTAATTTAACTAATTTAAATAGGAAAATTGGGAAATGAACAGTGGAATTTATAAATCTATTTTCTAAAAGTCTTAAATAATTTATAAAACCTAGGAAAAATATAAAATTCTACTGTTGTTAATTAAAATAAATAAAACTAATTAATTACTAATATTACTTATTTAATTAATTAAACTACTTTTAATTCTAATAAATAGTAAACTTGTTGGGATCAAAGTTTTACTATTTTATAAAGTCTCGGTCATTTGTAATAATAGGTTGCTTAAGTTATTATTTACTTTTATTAATGTTATGTTTACAAGGTTACTAGACTTAAGTTATCTAGCCCATGGGCCTTAAGCCCATACGATTTGTATGATGGAAGGACTAGGAGTGTTGCCCTAGCTCCTTACCTATAAATACTAGTCTTAGGTCTCTTGTAAACTTTGTTATTTATTTGAAATCATAAGGAAACTCTTGCTCTTATCATTCTCTTATTCAAATATTCATCACATCCTTATATCTATCTCATTCTTGTTTGTGTGAAATCAATATGGTGACCTAACAAGTGGTATCATTTGCCATATGAAGGTGTAGTTATTGTTTCTCTTTGAAATTTGATCCATAATACGTTTTTAATTCGTTATTTTTGTTAACAATTGTACTTTCTTGTTTGTTCTTTTGGTTTTTATCACATATTTGCTTACAAATTTGTGCTACAAATCATTTCAAACACAAAAGTTTCAATTTTTTCCTCAAAAATAACGATTTGCATGTTTGTACTATTTTTCGCAATTTTATAAATTTTTCAAATTCATTGTCAAGTTTATAACTTTCTTCAAAATTTCATCATTTTACAACTTGAAGTACAAAAATCTTGCACTAAAAACTCGTTTTTGGATTGCTTTCATTGACAAACAAAGTTTTGCAAAGTTTCGAAATCCCTCACTGCCACAGTTTCGAGAACGTGTGATTTTGCTATCTTTCGACTTACGGATCGTGTAATTGGTCTTTTCTCTCTTGTATAAGGAAGAAAAGTACTTCGACTTTTGGTTAACTTTCGAAATTGTATAATTTCGAAAAGTGTTCTTTGTGTTCTCGAAAAGTTCACAAATTTTCGAAATCACCATAGTTTTTCGAAAACTTCTTTGGTTTTTCGAAATATCTAAGATTTTCGAAAATATTTATAAGTTTCGAGAAACTTTATTTCGAAATCTCAAAACTTTCGAAAACTAAATATTTCGAAATCCTTGAGCTACAATTTTTCGCAATCCTTATAAGTCTAGTTTTAGCAATCTCCAGTTCTGTGACAAAGTTTCGAAAACATCTACTTGGGCATACTTTTCGAGACTTGGCAAAACTATACCTTCTACAAGATCCATCTTTTCACACAAGTGTTTCATAATGTCTCAACCACCGTACTACAACTTTAACAATCCTCAGCAACATCAGTATCAACAGTATCATCAGCAACATCAGCAACAGCAACAGTATCAACAATCACCACAATATTATCATCAACCGGTTTACTCACAACAACATAACTTTATGCAACAAATGGTTTCGATACAACAATCTTATCCGATGTCACAACAACAAAGCCAACTTCCACCAAAACCTACTCACTGGTTTGACAGGATGTGTGAAGTCATTTCAACTCAACAATCCAGACACGAAGCAGGCTCTCCTGACACCCCACCAATGCTAACACCGGGTAATTATGTTCAATGGGCAAGTCGATTCTTAAGGTTTATTGAACTCAAAAAACCCAATGGTAAGTACATGAAACAAGTTATCCTTGAAGGACCATTTTCTTGGCCTGTTAACTACGTTGGCGGTGACCTACAGGCTGATCCTCCGGTAGCTCCAACTGCTGTGCGTGTTCTTGAGTCTCAACTTACTGAAGAACAAAAACACCATCGTGAAGCAGATGAGTATGCTATGTCTTACATACTTCAAGGAATACCAAATATCATATTCAGAAGTGTTGATGCTCAAACAACTGCTAAAGCTATGTGGGAACACGTTCATCTACTGATGCAAGGCACACAACTGAACAAGGAAGACATGGAATCTAAACTTTACTTGGAATACACTAACATCATAATCGAACCAGGGGAATCTCTTGAGTCTTACTTTCATCGTTTCACTAATGTCGTCAATGATTTAGAGAGACATGATATAACTCTTCCAAGAATCGCTGTCAATACAAAGTTTGTTAGTAGTCTGGGTCCTGAGTGGCAAAAGTATGTGACATTTGTGAGACAAGCCAAGAATCTTCACAGGGATCCATATGGATTGTTGTACGACTATCTCAAGCACTATGAGTCTGAAGTTGAAAAAGACAAACTCGCCCGAGGAGGATACACATCACCAGCTACCTCTAATCCCCTTGCACTCGTTGCTCAAACTCCTGCTTCACATCCTCCGATGTCTAATCATGCTTATGATCAGGAACAGAATTATTTCAGTCACCAGCATCCTCCTGCTTCTCAACACGCTTCTAATCAACTTGCTCCATATGACAACAATGATAGCATGTATTACTCTTATCAGTTTGAAGATGATGATGATGACGTCAATACGTTGAATCAAGGACTTGCTCTTGTTGCTCGTGCTTTTAGCAAATTCTCCAACAAAACCAACAACCGTCTTCGTTCTTCATCAAATACAAGAAACCAAGCTGTCATTCAAGATGGTCGAGTTGAGATTCAGAATTGTAATTCAGGACGTTCAGGTGGGTATACTGGAAATTCTGGATATGGACAAAGAGTCAACAACAATGGGGGATTCAGAAACAATCCAGGTGCTCCTCAGCGAAGTAATGACAATGCTGCTGCTAGTAACAACACTGTCTCTGTGAATGCGATATGGTGCTACAACTGCAACGAAAAAGGTCATATTGCAACTGCATGCCCTCACCCAAGAAAAGGTAGTCAGTTTCACAAGCAGGCATTACTTATGGCTCTCAAAGATGAAAAGGAAGGAACTTTCAATGCTCATGAGAACAGTTTCTTTGCTAATGCTAACAACGATGATGAAATGGAAGATCTTGAAGCCAATGCAGCTGTGATGCTTATGGCCAACATGCAGGAACATCAGTTGAATGATTCAGGCCCAGTGTTCCCCACTGATGGCTTGTCTCAGGTAAATGACCCAACCATAAGCTCCATACATATTAATGCATCACCCTATGTTTCTGAATCAGATCAGGCGCAAGTTGTTCCTTCCGAAACATTTTTTTCTTCTCAAGAGGATGAACTATTTGATGATGACACTGTCGTCTCATTTGATGATCCTATTGCGCAAGACGAAAATGACTTTAGTGAACAACATGAACCTCCTTCTGATCCAACTCCTGACTATACAGTTACGGCCATACAACTTAATAATCAACTTCTTTCTAATCACATAACGGACGTGCAAACTGAAATTTTGAAAGAAAATGCCACTTTAAAAAAGGACATTGAATGTTATAAAAAGCAACTTTCAAGCTTTCAATATGTCGTTCATCGTGAACAAAGCTTTGAAAAGTCATTTCAAGAATCATATGTCAAAGAACAAAATCTTCAAAAGCAAATGTATGACATTGTTGAGTCAAATGGTAAAATCGTTTCCAAACTGGAAAATGAAAAGCATGACCTTAAAAAACAAGTTGTTCAACTCCAACAGGAACTTTCAAAAACACGTAAAGAGGTGATAACTTGCAAA
Source organism: Artemisia argyi (assembly GCA_030686995.1). NCBI lineage: Eukaryota > Viridiplantae > Streptophyta > Magnoliopsida > Asterales > Asteraceae > Artemisia > Artemisia argyi. Next base: position 33,837,037 of record CM060687.1, read on the forward strand.
CAGGAATTTTATGAACATAAAGTGCAAAAACGAGAAAAAGAAAGCTCTTTACTTGATGATAATATCGCTCTCGAAAGTCAAATTAAAGCTTTTCAAAACATCGTTTATAAACATGGGGAATCTATAACGACAATTCAAAAGTTTTCGTTAAAACCAAGACCAGGTAAAGGTTTTGGCCTCGGCGATTACAGATCCTCTTTTCTTCGCACTGTGTTCAAAACAAATCCTAAGCTGTACAGTATGGACCAATTAATGGATAACAATATTGTGCGTGTTATTGTACATGATACTGAGGAAGAATACGAACTTGAAGAGAAGAGTCGATCAAAAATGAGTCAAGTTGAATATTGCAAACCATATGATTACTCAAAAGCTCCTGACATTTCAAAATCTTTTGTTCCATCAAGAGAAATACCTGAGAAATCATGGTATGTTACTGAGTCTTACGTTTCATCTTCCAATGGAGCTCCTGTCAAACCCGTGGCACAAGTAAATGGTCCATTACCTTCTTCTGGTCATGTGACACCATTACCTACACGCTGTAAAGTTTTAGACTATTTTCAGACATTTATGAAAGGCATCGATATTTTGGAAAACGTCATTGAACAACATTCGGAAATTAAAATTCATACTTTTCAATCAGCTTACGAGCGAGAAAAGCGAGACATTTTTCAAAAACAAATTCTGCCTTTAGTTCATAATTTGCGTTATTGTGCTACTCGTTGGGAACAGGAACTCCAAAAGGAAGTTAAAGATATGAAAGAAATTTTCGCTCTTAATGAAAATGCAATTTTGGTTCAACAAAGCAAAAACCGATTTTTGAAAGAAGATACTGATCGACTCTTGGAACAACTTCTTCAGGCTTATTTTCATAGTTCTCTAATGAATGAACTCCATTTTTCCAGCAATACTGAATTATTTGCTGAGTACTGTGCTGAACTTGTTTCGTTGAGGTCACAAAATGAATCACTGAAACATCAAAATGAAACATTGCGTCAAAACAGTGATGATGTGATAAACAAACTTTCAAACGAAATTTGTCAAATTAAACATAAGATTGATTGGTGTCAAGCTCAAAGTATTGAAACTGAATTGCAATTATGTGCCAATCATGAGTCTCGTAAAAACAAATGTCGTCTACGTAAAAATGAAATTGCGGAGTTAAAAATTGAAAACGCCGAATGGCAACAAAACCGCGATGACATTCGTTATTGCAATGGTTTACTTGAGTCTGATATTCAGGACAAAAAACACATCATCATTGATTTGAAAGAGAAAATTAAGCTACTTCAAAAAGGAAAGTTCATTGACACCACTGTGATTGCACCAGGAATGTTTCAAATAGACATAACAGATAAGGCTAAGCATGCTAAGAGTTCTAATGTTAGCTCTTCCACTTCCACAGGTCTAGTTTCCCCTAAGAGCGTTAGAAGCCCAAAGCCAAAAAGAGTTAAGAAGACTAAAAAGAGTAGGCTCTCGCAACATAAAAGTGGTACACTAGAAGTGCAAGAAGTAGAAGATCACCTTAGGAACTCGAATAAAACTAATGTTGCATCTGATTTAGATTCTAATCTGGCAAATTGTAATCCAAATCTTAATGTAACGAATGCTGAACCTTCAAATGTTTTGAATATTAATGCATCTTGTGTGTTTTGTCGTAAAAGTGTGTTATCTGGTGATCATACCAAATGTGTAGCTAATAATCTCTTACACTGCAAAAAGAAACGTAGATCCGGCTCTTCTTCTAGGTCTACTAATGCTTCTAAGTCTACCTTAAGAAAAACGCCTACTACAGTTTCTAAAGATGTTGTAGTCAACCCACAAGCAGCAATCAACAATTCTAGGAACCCGCCCAAAGCTAGTGCATTCACTAAGAACAAAGCAAAAACTAGTTGGAATTGGCAACGCTGGTTACAATACAAACCAAATTTTAAATGGATTCCTAAATTGTTAAATATTTGCATTTCTAACCAACAGGAACCCACTATTTCCTCGGGTTTCACCCTTACTTCTGTTCCATCTCTGTCGTCTTCTTTTGATGCAGGTGGTTCAGATCGTTCTCTAGATTGTTGATAGCGGTTGCACCCGACATATGACAGGCAATCTCAAACTGTTAAAGAACTTTGTCTCAAAGTTTATTGGAACTGTCAGATTCGGGACTGATCAATACGCTTTAATCATGGGTTACGGAGACTACATGCATGGGAACATCGAAATTAGCAGAGTTTATTATGTTGAAGGCTTAGGTCACAACCTCTTCTCAGTCGGTCAATTTTGTGATGGAGATTTAGAAGTAGCATTTCGCGAGAAATCCTACTTTGTTCGTGATCTACAAGGAAATGATTTGATGTCTGGCAAACGTGGCACTAACCTTTATACTATTTCTATGTCAGACATGATCGCTTCATCTCCAATTTGTCTTCTATCCAAAGCTGAATCGACTAAATCTTGGTTATGGCACAAACGCCTTTCTCATTTGAATTTCAAAACGATGACTGATCTCGCTCGTCACAAATTAGTTGAAGGCTTTCCAAGATTCCGTTATGCCAAAGATCATCTATGTCCAGCCTGTGAACAAGGAAAAAGTACTCGTGCTCATTTTCCCTCAAAACCTGAACACAGTACTAATCATGTTTTACAATTACTTCATATGGATTTGTGTGGTCCGATGCGTGTTCAAACAATCAACAGTAAACGCTACATTTTAGTAATTGTTGATGATTACTCTCGCTGGACTTGGGTTTATTTTCTTCGAAGTAAAGATCAAGCTCCTCAAATGATCATCACCTTTCTCACAAAAATACAAGTTCAGCTTCGCAACACAGTCAGAATTGTTCGAACTGACAATGGCACAGAATTTAAGAATCAGACTCTACGGTCGTATTTTGAGAAAGTGGGAATTGAACATCAAACATCTATTCAACGCACACCCGAACAGAATGGAGTAGTCGAAAGACGCAATAGAACGATAGTGGAAGCTGCTCGAACGATGTTAATCAACGCTCAATTACCAGATTACTTATGGGCAGAAGCTGTTTCAACCGCCTGTTACACTCAAAACCGTTGCATGATCACAAAACGCCACAACAAAACCCCATATCAGATTGTTCACAAAAGGAAACCAAACATCAGTCACTTTCACGTATTCGGTGCTTTATGCTACCCAGTCAATGATCGTGATGATCTAGGTAAACTTAAAGCAAAGGCTGACATTGGAGTATTCATAGGTTACTGTGAAAATTCAAAAGGCTATCGGATCTGGAATCGTCGTACTCGGGAAATTCAAGAAACTATTCATGCTAATTTCGATGAACTCACTCAAATGGCTTCTGAGCAACACGGCTTAGGACCCGCAATCAATCGTCTTAACTTTTCGGTCTCTTCAGCTGAACCATTGTCACTTTCTCGCAAAGAAGTGGAAACCTTGTTTGCTCCATTGTTTGATGATACGCCTGTTAACCGTCCACCTGAGGCCACACCAAATTCCGCTGTAAACCTTGATCAACATCAAGTACCTGATACACCTCAACAAACAACAACTACTGTTGGAAGAGACGGTCCTCCAGTCATATCACCTACAACAACAGAACAAACCAGGTCCAACTCACGACAATCAGCTGGAGATTCCACACCTTTATCAGTTCCACAACCCGCAGAGCATGACCCAGAACCATTCTTTAATCCATTTGCAAATGCTCAACCTGTCCCCGACATTGCTGAGTCATCTACACGCAACATGGGTCCTGCTCACTTGCGAGATACTTATCAACTTCATCCTTCGACACACAAATGGACTAGAGATCACCCCTTAGTTCAAATTATTGGCCATCCAGATGCACCTATAATGACACGACAACGCCTTCACACAGACGGTGAAACTTGCATTCATGCACTCACAGTTTGTGAAACCGTACCCAAAAATGTCAAAGAAGCAATGACCTATGAAAACTGGATTGAGTCTATGCAAGAAGAATTCGAAACCTTTCAAAGATTAGAAGTATGGGAATTGGTTGAAAAACCTGAAGGCATCATCGTCATTGGTTTAAAATGGATCTGGAAAAACAAACTGGATGCAGAAGGCACAGTCATACGCAACAAATCACGCTTGGTAGCAAAAGGTTATTCTCAAGAAGAAGGTATCGATTTTGAAGAATCATTTGCTCCTGTGGCTAGACTTGAAGCTGTACGGATGTTCTTAGCATTTGCTGCTCATCGGAATATGATTGTTTACCAAATGGACGTAAAAACGGCTTTTCTGAACGGTCAACTCCGAGAAGTGGTTTATGTTAGTCAACCTAAAGGATTCATTGATCCAGAACGTCCCAATCATGTCTACAAGCTTAAGAAGTCTCTCTACGGTCTTAAGCAATCCCCCAGGGCGTGGTATGACAAGCTTTCTAAATTTCTGTTGGCTAATGATTTTACTCTAGGCTCGGTGGATCCAACACTGTTTACAAAAACCTACAGGATGGACTTATTAATTGTTCAAGTTTATGTCGATGACATTATTTTTGCTTCAACCAACAAAAATTACTCAATGGATTTTGCAAAATTAATGACAGATAATTTTGAAATGTCCATGATGGGTGAACTTACGTTCTTTCTAGGACTACAAGTTCATCAATCACCCCGTGGAATTTTTCTAAATCAGTCCAAATATGCTCTTGAGATTTTAAAGAAACATGGTATGCAAAGTAGTGATACTATGAATACACCGATGGCCAACTCTACTAAACTAGATGCTGATTTACATGGGACTCCAGTTGACCCTACCAAATACCGAAGTATTATTGGGTCCCTCATGTATCTCACATCCAGTAGACCTGATATTGTATTTGCTGTGTTTATGTGTTCTCGCTATCAAGTTAATCCAACTAAAAAACACCTCAATGAGGCAAAAAGAATCCTTCGATACATAAAGGGAACCATCCACTTGGGGATCTGGTATCCGAAGGATTCTGGTTTTGAACTAATAGCTTTTTCAGATGTTGACCATGCAGGATGCTTAGACTCGCGAAAAAGTACATCAGGTGGCTTACAGTTTCTTGGAGATAAACTTGTGTCTTTGCAATCAAAGAAGCAGGATTGCACATCACTATCATCTACCGAATCTGAATACGTAGCTATGTCTGCTTGTTGCGCTCAAGTCATTTGGATGAGATCACAACTTAAAGACTATGGCTACTTATTCAACAAGATTCCTATTTACTGCGATTCTAAGAGTGCCATTGTAATCTCCTGCAACACAATTCATCATTGCAAATCAAAACACATTGATCTCCGATACCATTTTATCAAAGAGCATGTCGAGAAGGGTACAGTTGAGTTATATTTTGTGGGTACTGAGTACCAATTAGCGGACTTACTTACAAAACCCTTAGCTCCATCAAGGTTTGCAAGTTTAGTTCACCAAATTGGTATGCGATGTTTGACACCATTTGACTTACAAAAGTTTTTAAAACAAACGTAAAGTGTCAAACATCAAATATTTTACTATCTTTGTAACATAAATGTTTTTCTTTATTTTTTATTAAACCTCAAAAACACAAAAATATTCTTGCTCTAAAAAAAAACTGCAAGTATATCGCTCTTTTTCAACACCTTGCCTGTTTACAAGTGTTGAGGGGGAGATTCGCCTAAAATTTTATAAATTTTTTAAAAAACGATATACTTGCATATTACCTTTGATGCGGTAAGTTTAATTGTCTCGTATTTCCTTTTCTATATATGGTGTCGTAAGTTAGAATCTCTTTATGTCCTTATTTATTTCTTACATTAGGACTTATGTTGCAATATGGATAGTTAGGGGACTAATAGTGTCAAGTTTCAATAGTTCCAAAATAACAAAAAAAAACAAACACCCCGTTTTTTCCCATTCACCTCAAAAATAACATTTTCTAAAACCCTTAAACCCTTTCTCCCAAATCCACGGCTCTAATTCTTTCGACTAATCCGTGCTTGTGATCTTCAAAACGTAAGTTTTTACATGATCCTTAGATGATTTCTAACATTGGTTTTTGTTTAATCACAAAGGTTAATTAATGATAGGGCTTTTGTGCTATAACATGTTTCTATCCTTCCTATCACGTTTAATCACATTTTAACACACGATTGTGTGATTTTTCGAAACCTAGGGTTTGGTACGATTTGGGTTTATTAACTTGGTGATGTTTCTGTTATTTTTTCTTGGTGGGATATGATCTTATGAGTATATGTATCATGATTATGCATTTCAATTTGAACAACGTCCAAGTATGCATGATTCTCGATAACATAGGGTTTCGTTCTTTGTGGGTTCTCTCGTTTTGTGTTTATTTGAGCTAACTTGTTATGCAAACATGCTTCTATTGTGTGTTTAGAATGAACTAGAACCTGTTATTCTCACTTGACTCATGATTTTGATATTTTATCGAGAACACGTTCTTGAAACTTTTTTGAAATCACTTTATGCGAGTGTGTAGCTTGTTTCTAATCATTGCATATCATCATTCTTTACACGATACATCATTTGGATCATTATTGCTCTCACAACATACGTACGTGGCATAGTTTCGAAATTCTTGTATAAGAATTTTCGAAAAAACATTTTCGCAATCATGTTTGAATCTTTTCGCAATCACAAGTTTTCGAGAAATCTCATAATGTTGTATTTTTTTTCAAAAACACTCATTTTGTCATCTTCTCGAAAATGTTTGAGTGTTTGCGAAACTATTTCATCCATGGCCATATTTTTCGAAAATCATCATAACTATAACTTTCGAAATCCCGTATAATATGTATTCTCGAAAATTTTTCTAAGTGGTCTGTTCTCGATAAATTTTTATCGAGAACACACTTGAATTCTTTTCGAAAATACTTAGTATACAGGATTGCGAAAATTGTCACTTTATGACTGTTTTTTCGAAATTATTGGCACTCGTTACTGGGTTTGTGAAATGTTGTTCAGTTGTGCACTTTTTCGAAATCACTTATAATGTTGTATCTTGTATTTCACTTGTATCATTTCGAGAACATTGTGATTATGTAATTTCAAAAACATGTTATATGTGATAATGGATTCTAATCATGTATAATGTGATGTAATTTCGAAAACATGTTATTATGGTTATGACTTTCTAAGTACACGTCACTTATCAACATACATGCAATAATTGAACCATACGTGCTTACATGATTCTAAATGCTTATTCATAATCAAACATTGCAACCGTGCTAACTCATAACAAATCTCGATGTTTTGTTTATGATCATGCTTTTCAGAATAACATGGCTGAACACAACGAGAATGTTCTTGAACAAGCTCTTCCATTACTCACCATGGATGATATCACTCCCGATAACTACAATGTTACGATTGGCAACAACAATCCACGAGTTGATTTCAACAAATTAAGAATTACTGAGAACTCGTGCAAGATTGTTAAAGACATTCTACTTGCTCATCCATGCAAACATCTGCTCATCTGTTCTACTTCAGTACCTCTATTTTACCTTCATCAGTTCTGGCTTACGGCTAAGGCAAATTTGGATGATGAGTCTTTTACTGTTACATTGGATCGCCAAGTCTACACTGTAGATCACGACGTTCTTCGTACAGTCCTTCTCCTACCTCAAACTAACAACGAATTTGCTCCAATACTACCTGAACTGGACCTTCTTGACTTCTTTGTTGAGTTAGGATATGATGTTGATGATGACGTACCTCTAGTCAAACATTCCCGATTCAATGCCAAGAATATCCCTCAGCCCTGGAGAACATTCTGTCTGTTGGTTGTAAGATCGATATCAGGAAGAAAAAGTGGTCATGAACATCCTAGGCTTGAACATTTGCAAACATTTTGGGGAATGGTGACTTTGACACCTATTGACTTTGCAGTTCCAATCATGAACGATATAGTCTACAGCATTCAAACCGAACGTGTAAAGACTATGATCCCGTTCACAAGATTCACCAAGCTTCTCATAGAACATTTCTGCAAAGACACACCAGAATTTATCAAGAGGATGGCAGATCCTAATGAGCCGAAGCACCTCTTCGAGGACGACTTCACCACCTCATTCATCAAGACGACCACTTCCTCTACCAAGATCAAAGGAATGAGGCTTCCCGAATACCTTCTTGATGACAAAATCAAGAAAAGTCTGAACTACAAATACTATGATAATGCTTACAAAGGGGTACAGGAAGAAGCTACTATTCAGACTCTTAGCAAAGGAAGTGTGAAGTCTGGAAGTACTACAAGCACCACTGGTTCACCTCAGACTAAGTCTAAGGCTGCTCCTAAGACAAAATCATCAGCTAAACCCAAGACTTCCACAAAACCTAAACCAACATCCAAACCCAAACCCGCAACCAAGCCAAAGCAGACGGTAACTCCTGAGTACATTCTTCATGATGAACCTACACCTCCACCTTCTGACAGCGAATCAGAGTTCGACACGGAATCAGAAGAAGAAGAACATGACTTTGAAAGAAGAGTTAGAGTACCTGAAGAAACATTTCCTGCAACAGAGATCGCCATACAACAAAGTCTTGAAACTTATGAAGCAGAGACAAGAAAAAGGAAAGGGATCACTATTAATGAGCCTAATGATGATGATGAAGACGAACCAATCATTGAACCGTTGGTCGATAAACGCAAACTAAAAAGTATAGTTGTCGACACTCGAGCTGAAGAAAAGCAACTTCGCAAAGAACAAAGGAAAGCAGCTCTCAAAAGCCGACTTATGTGTCAACCTTCAACACCACCACCTGTCGATCAGTCAGAACATGAAGGAGCTACAAGCAGCATGATTCCTCCCGTTGTGTCCACTACTTTAGAATCAGCTCCACAGTCTGATGATATTGTTAAAGATACAGATTATACAGGAGATATCACTATGACTGAGACTGCTAATGTAGAAGAGAATGTTGGCGGACAAGAGAATATTGCTACGGATCAAGAACATGAATACCTCATTACTCCAGAGTTTCTTGCACGAGAAGCAGAGGAAGCAGAGGAACGTCGTAGAAAAGAAAATGAAGAGAAGAACACGTTCGACACCAACATATTTCTTAAGTCATCTTCTCAGCAGACTTCCTCAGCACAACCTCCACCTCCTCAAGACTCTCCACCAAAGGATCCGACTCCTCCTGCTTCTTCTTCAAACTCTCACAACGAGTAGTCATCCGAATCATCACCTGAGCATTCATCTCCCACACCTTCTGAAACCGCATCAAAGCAGCATTCAATCAATGAACCGAGTCAACCAGTTGATCTTCAGGAGCAAGTCAACAAACTTACCACCATGGTTACCGGTCTTGCCAAACAAGTTAAAGATTTTCAGGAATCAAAGCAGCTGATCGATAAGTTCTTGAACTCTGACTACACATGATTTATTAAGACTGTCACACAAGATTATCTTACTGAAAATCTAGTTGAGATTGTCACTCCTGAAGTAGCAAATCTTCTTGAACCAATCAAGGACAGCTTGGATCACAGAATCAGAAGTGTCGTTAGAAAAATGCTGTCAACAACACCATTCACGCTTCACACTGCCAAAACTTCTACTGCAGCTCCAACCGTCCCTGACTTATCCATCGATGACCTGCTTGCTAAACTCTTCGACAAAGTTGCCTACAAAACCACACAGACTTCTGAAGAAAAAGCACTTGTTGATGCTATGTCGGCCTATATGTCCAAAGAGTCATGCAAAGATGCTGCTGGAACCCTGAAACGGTCAAGGAAAGATGACGACCCTGACCCGAACTCAAAAGGCAAGAAACCTAAGTCTGGAACCGGTCCCTCATCTTCTCTACAACCACGAAAGGACTCCACTCCTCCAGGAAATCAACAACACACCTCAGCTGCCGGTCAAGGTCAAACCGAAGAGGAAGAAACTTTCATGGAACCCACTGATGACTACCAAGGTCAACCTGACACCGATTACCATGCCTCCCCTATACCCGATCCTCACGCTGGACCATCGTCACCATCCAAGGCTAAAGATAAGGATGCTACATCTAAGTCTAAGAAATCAAAGAAGAGAAGAAGTTATTCATGGCTCGACAATGATGACACACCTCAGAATGATTGGTTGACAGAAATGGTTCAAGCACAACCTCCTCTCGAAGATGAAGAACCCCTTCCTGGTAATACTCTACAGTTCACCCAAGTCATTATGAAGGATCTTCAGATTAACAAACTCACGAAGACGGAGCTAAGAAGAATCAATAGGGATGCACAGGAATTCCTTAAGTCCAAATCTGGAAACAAAGTGGAATACGAGTATCATATGCAGAATATAGCCAATGCAATGTCTGTCGAGTTTGACTGGCTAAATCCTGAAATGAATATCGATCTCAGTTCCAAAAACCATGAAAATCCTTACTTCACTGGCTGGACTAAACCATTACCGTTGACAGGATTTCCAGATAAACCCAAGTTACCTTACAGCTACTTGTTCAATAAAGATCTTCGTAACATCCAACTCACCCAAGAGATTTCCAAGAAGAAATATGCTTCCTCACTTACAATCTCAGTACCAGCCGCAAGATACGAAATTCCTGCTATTGAAGAAACTACTCGAGTTTTCAGCAACTCCATCGTAGCTTACGACAGAGATGCTCTACACGGGATTCAACACTGGCCAGAACGTCGTCGTCTCGGTTATACCAGCAGATTAGCAGAGAAATCATTGGAAAATGTGAAGCATAAATCTAAGATCATCGCTATCTTGGAGATTCAAGAGTCGCAACGGTTTAACTACATATTCAAGCGTGAGATAGTTGTTAAATGACAAGATGAAAAGAAGTACAAGTTCTCCGAAGCAAACTTTCCAGACCTTAACCTCAATGACATCGAAGACATGTATCTCGAAAAGGTTCAAGGAAAAATGCGTGGATTCGAGAGAGAAGTTCAGTACAACTTCATGGCATCACTACTTCTATTCATCCGACGATTGATAGTTCAAGAAAGAGTGGAAGATCTTCAGCTTGGAGTGGAAAGTTACCAACAAAAGATCAATTTGACCAAGCCGCAATTCAGATTTGATGGAATCTATCAAACGTCACAGTTCACTCTCATCCAAGACCCTGCATTTGGTGTCACCTACATCAACAACAAAAGGCTACAAAGCTTCATGAGGTTCGATGAGATACACAAATTCTGTGATGTTACACTCAAATCCGTTCGTGATGGGCTTGTCAAAAGGTTGAATGATGATCGCTGAAAGATAGCAAAGGGGGAACAACCTAAATGGAAATCCAGCTCAAGAAGACAAGTTCATAACTTTGTCTTAAAGATTAAAGAAAGGCTATTTCGACGGGAACAGATCAGACGACTGGAAAGCTATATCGGTGTCAGACCATCATTTCCTATCAGACTCTTCGAAAGACCAGAACCTAAGTTCACTGACTTTGATGCTCCACTTCCTGACGAAGATTAACTTGGTACATTTGGTTATTCACTTTTCAATATCAATTGTTTCATTTGATTGAATTATTTTCATTATGGCTTGTGCACACATAACAGTGTACAACCCGTTCTTGTAAAGAAAGGACCCTGAGGTACGCATCAGTGCCTCAATCCTAATATAAGGAGCGAAGGCTTCTTACTTTTGAGTAGAATTAATCAAACATTTTCTGATTTTCATAATTCTGCTCAAAAGGCAAGTATTTCACCTCAATGAGTATTCACTTGTTGAGGGGGAGCACTTGAAAAATTTCATCGTTTGAAAACCACAAGTTCTTGTTGATATCTCCCCATAAGACTCAAAAGGCATATTTTAATCAAAAGTTTATCAAAAACAACATCTCATATGCTATTTTTGAGGGGGAGAAAAGTGAAAGTGATTAAAATATGTAAGTTCAAAGTTGCTTAAAAGTCAAATCTCATGCGAGCTAGACTCAGAATTGACCCAAGAATTGACGAAACATAAAAGTTAGTAATCTCGAAAAGACTTATCCTCGACGGGTAATAACATCAAGTTAGTTACTAGAGCTAGTTGTCACCTAAAAGCTGACAATGGAACTCTTTAACTAGCCACGTAAGCGTGTCTCGAAAAGGATTTGTCTTAGTAGAAATGTACCGTTTCGAGAAACTTTCTGTGGATTTGACCAGGCCGGGTAATAACTTGAAGCTAGTCTAACTAGTGATGTAAGCATGTCTCGAATCGGTCAGGTTCACTGAAAGTGGATTAATTCAAAAAGTGCTTGTTCCTCCCGCATGTACAAATTTATTTAAACACTTATGAGCACATGTGAAGGGGGAGACCTTCAAAAGTAAACACAAAACTCTCAAAGTGTTAAACAAAATGTTTAATATTCACAAATACTTTGAGAAATTTTCAAAGGTTTCTTGGCTATTGTCGGATAATCATGGAGTTATAAGGTGATTAAGATAGGAAATACAGTCCTATGATCCGCCAGAGCCGGAGGGATCTACCCAAGGACATCACCAATAGTTAGAATTAGAAGTCCTTAGGTATGATACGATAAAAGGAGAAAAGAATGAAAGGGAAAGAAGGAGTTGAAGAATTAAAAAGAAAAGTAAAGAAAAGGGTGAAAAGAAATAGCCCTCCATATGTTCAACCTTAGGGCAGACACCGGGTTCAATTCATATGCTACTGGTTGTTGCTAAGGTGACACCGGTATTGAAGATAAAGCCGTCATGGACCCAGTGATGCACTGCACTAAACCTTCTAGCCACTCAAGTTCTCTTAAAAGAGCTTGTTTCATTCTCACGGGGAACCGATGTAATCTATCGACTTATCTCTTAGAGATGGTTGGTATTGAAACAGGAGACCCCTCCCTAGTCTCCGCATAGGAAACCTAAGTGTGCACTTTTCGAGTCTAGAGCCATGAGATACATCAAAGATCTCTTAGGAACACTTAGTACTTCTACAACTGGTGTTCTACATCAATGGACACTAGCTGTAAATTATCGAGTCCTTCGCAGATCTTAGCAATCTGCCGAGAACGTTTATGAGAGAATTTACACAAGTATTTCTCAATGATTGAACGGAAATCCTGCCAGGGTCAACATCAAACAGCCCTGACAGCAGGTCACTTCGGTAACTCCTTGTGGGTTACGCTTAGTGTTTGTGGTGGTTTCTTTGTGGTCTACAGTCGTGGAGTGATCCCCAGCGACTCACCCAGTCATTGAGCTACTTAGTAGGTCTTGTAAGCTCTTTCGGGAGTATCTGATATGGGAACGGCCTTGATAAGGGTTAGAAGGAGTCTTCACAATATGCTGTTGACGATCTCTAATTCCTTATCAGTAAGTACCGGATGTTTTATTGCTAACTGTTTACATGCAGGGTTACATCATCTCCATGGCGACGGATTCCACATGCTCATACATACATCTTGAAGTCATCAAAAGCTCCCTCAAAGATCAAAGCAACACAAAGTTCAAAGAAAGATTCTACGTCAAAAAGAAGAATCTACAAAGTACAAAGACTAAAGATCTTATGTGAAAGAAAGGGAACTACGTGCATGTATAAGTCAGAATTCGAAGATGTATGAGCATGTTGGAATGACGGACTACCACCACAGACGCGGAAGTGATGAAAGGCAGACAACTTCATTATTTGATCACTATCACAACAACAATGAACAAGGCACAAAGAACGATGAATGATCTTATCTCATGATTATTGAAAGACGTCTAAAGCTATGAAAGTCAAAGATGAAGAAATGACAAAGACGTCAAGCAACCGTGATGACCGACCCTTAGGGGGAGATTGTTGGGATCAAAGTTTTACTATTTTATCAAGTCTCGGTCATTTGTAATAATAGGTTGCTTAAGTTATTATTTACTTTCATTAATGTTATGTTTACAAGGTTACTAGACTTAAGTTATCTAGCCCATGGGCCTTAAGCCCATACGATTTGTATAATGGAAGGACTAGGACTGTTGCCCTAGCTCCTTACCTATAAATACTAGTCTTAGGTCTCTTGTAAACTTGGTTGTTTATTTGAAATCATAAGGAAAATCTTGCTCTTATCATTCTCTTATTCAAATATTCATCCCATCCTTATATCTATCTCATTCTTGTTTGTGTGAAATCAATATGGTGACTTAACAAAACTGCTTAGGAAAAATCTAAGAAAATTATTTTAAATACTTAAAGGTAAAAGGAAATTAAGAAATTTATAAAAATGGTAAAGTGCTTATTAATAAGCTGAAATGAAAAAGATAGAATCTATTAAATAGAAGCTATCACTAATTTTATGTTTTGTTTTTTGGAGTTTTTCTTTTTGACAGCTAAAAATGAGATGAAAATAAGAAACTTTTGCAAAACAACTTTTTATATAGCTTAAAAATAAGCTGTGTGTACCCCCTTAACCAAAACAGTTGACTTTCTTTGACCAATTAGGAAAATAAGCTCAAATGATTATATGTGGGGTCCACAATGATGAAACTTGGTTCAGTTAAGCAAAAGAGACTTGTATAAGCTAGAAACAAGAGAAAATTGCAAAAATCGTCCTTTTGGCTTGGCCAAATTGCACATTTCGTCCTTACTGTTCATTAATTGCAAAAATGGTCCGAATTTGGCACTGTTTCATTCACTTTTGGTCCTTCGGCATTGCAAAAATCGTCCTTGTGGTTCGGCCAAATTGCACGTTTCGTCCTTGTGGTTGCAAGGATGAAGGACCAAAAGTGAATGAAACAGTGCCAAATTCGGACCATTTTTGCAATTAATGAACAGTAAGGACGAAACGTGCAATTTGACCAAACCACAAGGATGATTTTTGCAATTTTCTCTAGAAACAACAAACTATAAGCACTGATAAGCTAATTAGACAGAAATAAGCACTTTGAAATCTTAAGTTTAACACAGAAATGGGACAAGGATTAGGGGTGATTCCAGGTGGGGTCCACTAAGCCTAAGGTCAAACTAAGGGTCAAGACTTCTAGCTTGCCAGGAGGGGGGTTGGGAAAACCCAAAATGGACCAGTGGGTCCTACTGAGGTGGCCTACAACAACCACCAAAGGTGGTGGTGTTGTGGTGGTTTGCTGATGCACAGGGGAGAGTGTTCCCCTGCAAGCAACTTTGAGGCAGTGTAGCTTGTTCACTAAAATTCTCAAAAATATTTTTATGATGGGATATCAAAGATAAGGTGGTGGACTATGACTCCTAGAAAGCACAAAGCCTGAAACCTATCACAAAATTCTGAATAATTCTCTCTATTTTTGGATTTTCTGCAAAGGGTAAGTTTTGACTTTTTATGAAAAACTTGAACTTTGACTAATATGAGTTTAGATTCCCATTTTATTGACTGAAATGGATGTATTTAGCTAGAACAAGACCAAACCAAGTTAAATCAACACTTTGTGCAATGAAATGATGGTTTGTGGATACTAATCTCCACACAATGGACAGTTAAGAGAGGTTCTAAGTGATTTTGACTAATAACTACTTGAAACTTGAATTTAAGACTTTACTAGACCTAAACTTGGTGAATGAAATCTACTAATACCCAAATAGCAACAACACACCCACAATATCACCCAAGGCTGTGTTAAACCAAACACTCCTTTACACAGATTTAACTCTTAATTCCCAAGAGATTTTAAGATTTAGACCACTAATCTTACTTATAGGCACTTATTTTGATTAACTAAACTGTGATGAACTAATAGGAACAATAATTAACAAGTTATACCACAAATGACCACTTATACTAAATTGACTGTGTGACTAAGATTCTTAGTAACTACAATTTTTAATGAACAAGGTCCCTATATTAAGCTATAATATGCCTAGATAACACTAATTAAGCACACACAAACTGAATAAGCAAAGATATAAGCTGAGCTGCAGTAATAAGACAGAAATGAGATTTAGATCTTACAATGTGCACTCCTGCTACACCATGAACCAAGAACCATAGATCCAACCTAAAGGCTTCCACAAGCCACTACACCCATGGCCATCCACAATTCACCATGCTCCAGCCTTCTTCATCACAAACCTGTAACTTTTTATTTTTTTTCTTATTTTTCTGATTTTTTAGTATTTTTCTTGTTTATGATACTAGCTGGTATTAAGGGTATCTAAAACCTTTTATAAGCTTTCTTAGAGCTTATATTTGCTTAAGGAGTCCAGAATAGAAACTAGATACTATTATTAAGCAAACTTGGAATTTTGAAATAAAATTAAACTTGCATACACATAGAATGAAACTGAAACTTGAATTATATTACTGAAAAGGTTTAAGTTACAACTGAAAACATGAAATACAACACTTTGGAACTAAATCAGATTCTAAAAACTTGAAATTTAATTAAACGACTTAAAAATTACTAAGTTATGCAACTACACTTCTTCTTGGACTTCTCTTTCTTTTATACTTGAGGATTAGGGCTTCCTTTGCCTCTTTGATCATTTCCCATTCAATCTCAGCCCTTGAATCTTCTTAATCATCCCTGGTCTTTGATTTTACTTTTGGCGGGAAAATAGGGTATGTGGGATTGGACTGTTATAGGCAAGGGGGTGGTGGCATTTAATGTGAGGTGATTTGAGGTGCAGAGGTGGTGGGATGGTGATGATGAATTTAATGCAAGTAGAGGGGGGATAAGGTGGTTTTGGTGCGTGGTTTTGCAGGGGAGAGGGAAGGAGGGAAGGGGTGGTTTGGGTTTGACTGGTATTTGACTCAGGGTCAAAGTTTGACCCTGGTTTTATATAAAACGGGGTTGGGCTGTTTGTGGAGTGGGCCAAAAGAGGGGGTGGGCTTTTGAGGTTTGTGGATTGGACTTAGATTTGGTTTGGTATTTTATTAAGGGTCCGGTTTGGTTAGTAAGTTCACAAGGACCAATTATGTAATTTCCCGAATTTTGAGGGGTGTGTTTTGGCACTTTTCCAAAGTGTTCACAAGGTTCATTTTTGCTAAATGATAAATAGTTCAAGGACCAAAGTTGATTTTTCCATTTAAATTTCACCAGGGACCAAATTTGCCAAACTTTCAAACTTCAGGGACCAAATGTGTAATTTCACCAAACTTGCCAATCAAGGACCAATCCTGTCATATATGAGAAGTACAAGGACAAAATTTGTTTTCCTCAAAGTTTTAATATCTCGGGGACCACTTTTGTCATTTTTCAAAGTTCAGGGACTAAACTTGCAATTTTGTGAAACTTTGCACCAAAGGACTAATTATGTAACTTTTTGATTTTAAAGGGCCTTTGGTGACTTTTTCAAGTTTTTAGAACAACCAGGGACTAGATTTGACAACTTTTGAAAGTTGAGGGACTGAAACTGCCAATTATGCAAACTTTGTACGTTTTTCATCTGTTTTTGATTATTTTGCATCTGAAACATATAAAATACATTCCTGGGATATTTTCAGTATTATGATGCATATTTGAGTGTTTTTAGATGTTTTGGCAGTTCAGATTGGTATAAAATGATGAGTATTTAGACACTCATCATGTCACTTGGGTCGTATTTTGCACACGAAGGCATACGTCATCCACCAACAAAGCCAAGTCTTAAACCTTGAAATTATCATCTTCAATAAGAAGCCAACACCATGAGTCCTTGCAATTAAGAGATATAATAACATTTTGTAAAAGCCTCGTAAGCTCTAATACATCGCCACAAGCTCTCCCTCTAGGTTCCCTTACTCAATCCCATTCCCACCTCCACACCCCCTCACACCATCTCCCTCTATCAACCACTCGAGCTTCTTTACACCTATCTAATTGAAATAACCTAGAAAATCTTTTACAAAGCCTTATATCACCAACTCACAACATCCAATATCCCAAAGTCAATTAATCAAATAACATAGTCCATGATTTGGCAACTCTTGAATATTCAATAATCACCTTGATACAAACAAGCTAAGTGCTTTTCATCACAACTAAAGCACTTCTCATAAATAGAAAACATGCCTTTACACAAAGAGACCTTGACTTAGTTTGACTAATAAGAGAGTAAACCCCGTTATGTGATTAGAGAAGACATACGTGATTGATGCTAAACCGTCAACTAAAGTCAACCACGAATGTGGTCAATATAGTCAAACTCCTTAGGCTCAATGCTCCGTGGAAGTATAGTGTTTCCCCGGGTCGCTATGTCCCGACAAGGTGTGATGGTTAACAAACGGTTTCGTGATCGGGTGAATTTGGACAGGAAAAGGTTTGTGAGAGATTCAGCTAAGGAATCTACAAAGAAATAGCTTAAATAAGCTATATGAATAAGACTTGAAAGTTGGAAAAACCAGAAACGTTTAAAACTTAAAAACGCGTACGTTCACGTTTTAAATAACGCGAACGTACAAAATAAAACGTGAAAAGTGAAATCTGAAAACCCCCAGGGGGTGAAAATTACTTTTTTACAAACTAAAAGACAAAAGAAAATTTTTAGAAAAAGAAAATAAAATTTTACACTATTTAATTATCTAATATTAACTAATTACTATTTAATATTAATTACTAATATTAAAAACACTTAAATATAATTTAATACTAATTAAATACTATAAAAATGAAAATAAAATTTCTAAAATTATAAAATAACTAAAAACAAGTTTTAAAATTAAAAATAAGTATTTTTGTCTTTTTGTGGTTTTTCTATTAATTAATTACTAATTAATTACTAATTACCTAATTAAACTATTTTAAATTAAGAAAAATACTAAATGAACAATAAAAATTCTAAGAAAATTTCTAAAATTATTTTTTAACATATAAAAGCTATAAAAAAATATAAAAACTAGGTTTTAATTAATAAAAACTAATTATGCTATTTAAAACTAATTATTAATTAATTATTAGTA
Source organism: Artemisia argyi (assembly GCA_030686995.1). Lineage (NCBI taxonomy): Eukaryota > Viridiplantae > Streptophyta > Magnoliopsida > Asterales > Asteraceae > Artemisia > Artemisia argyi. The sequence goes on from CM060687.1 coordinate 33,855,806, forward strand.
AAACTAAGATTAATTCTAATAAATACTAAATGATAAAATAAAAATCTGAAAAATTTATTATAAATACTTTAATATAAGAGGAATTTAAGAAAAATATAAAATAGCTAAGTACTTAATAAAAATTTAAAAATGAAAATTAAAATTAAATTACATTAAATAGAAACTATCACTTAATATTAAATTGTTTTTTTCTTGGATTTTCTTTTGGAAACTTATTTTACATCTAAAAACAAGAGACTTTTACAAAAACAATTTTTATGGAAATAAAAAATAAGCACTTGAAGTGCTTATTGGGTCAACAGTTGACTTCTGTTGACCAAAATGGAAATAAAGCTCAAATCAGCTTAGGTGGGACCCACTAAGGATAATTCAGGTCTAAATAAGTTGTATGAACTTGTTTAAGCTAGAATCAACAAGTGAGGTCTACTGAATAAGCAAATAATCCACAAATAAGCACTTGGAAACTTGTTTTGAAACTGAAAATGGGGACAGATTTTAGGGGATAAATCAAGTGGGGACCACAAGGTCCTAGGTCAAATGGTTGGTCAATGTTTGAAGCCCACCAGGGGGGGTTGAAAGGACCAAGGTTTGAGGACTGAGGACCACTGAGGTGATCAGAAAACCACCACCAAGTGGTGGTGGTGGGCTGTAATCTGCTGATGCAGGGGCAATGCTTGCCCTGCAAGTAACTTTGGGGCCTTGTGGGGCCCAGGAGAAAATTTGAAAAATTAAAAGGAAGTTGGGAAATTAAAGTTGAGCTGGTAGAGAACAAATAACAACAAGTTTCACATCCTGAAAGCAATCACAAAAATCAATAATATTTCTTGAACTTTTGCAAAAATCTGAAATTGTGCACTTTGACTTTTTGATTAAACTTGGTATGTTGACTTAAATGGATTTTGTGCTTAATATACTGGCTTAATATGCTGACATAAGCTGTTTAGAGGCTAAATTAAGTTGTGACAACACATTATAAACTGAAATGAACAATCAAAGGGACTTAAAATCAAACAGTGCACTCATATATTGGAATCATGAGTGAACTTGACTTTTTTATAAAAGACCAAAAGTTTTATTGCTCATACTGAACTAAGATTACCTAAAGAAACATGCATAAACCATTAACTGTCATTGAAACACTAAACACAGTGATGAAAA